>JAPKLX010000091.1:0-85263 GCA_026898415.1 Leonotis leonurus
TATTTACAGAGTAAATCCTATCCACCCTAAGAAGTTACCCAAGTCATTTTCCATTCAGAATTCTCAGAGGCAGTAAGGTAATCACACACCTCAAGTTTTCAGTCTTATATTCTCTAGTGTAAGTAAAGAGTTTAAACTTTAAGTTGAGCATGAAGAACATAGAACTTCAGATTGAGTCAGAACTTTAAAAAGAGATATAGGAGTAATGATTTCAGAACACAGATATAACTGTATATATATATGTGTGTGTGAGTGTACACGGTTAATACTCTAGTCTATTTCCTTAGCATTAGTTCAAGACTTTCTGTTGTTTTTCTTAAAACGGTGCTGCTGAACTTAGAAAAGGAAACTAAATTTAGTCCCCATCTTCCTCAAAACTTAGAGAACAAAGAGGTGAAATTAGAAACTTTTAACTGTTAAGTTCATTTAGATTTGTTTTAAATTGTTGGAAAGCAGCATGTAGATTCAGAACGCGAACTGATATATACACATAGGTATTCAGACTCCAGAATAGAACATTTAGTTAGTTATATACATATATATGCATGCAGATTGAGAACAAAACATACAAATAGATTTATACATATAAATTCTGATTTTAGAACCAGGCTATGTGTGTTCATATTCAGTCTCCAAAACAAAATTTGTACGCGTTACCTCCTTAATAAGATAAACCAACTCAAAAGATAAATAAATCTCAGAATTTAAAACAGAAACTACCTCATATGGCAACCAATTTCCAGAACCCTTCCAACGAGCAACCAGTATAAGACCAGCAAAGCAATATATCCCTCGGTCAGAACAAAACGAAGTCAGTACTCGACTAAAACATTAAACAGATCAGAGCTTGAAAATCTCAACCAAACTGAAGTTTCTTCCATTTTTTCCCCAACCCGTAATAAAAAGAGAAATCAGGCCCAAATACAAAATAAAACAAGGGTCTGGCCTTTTGTTAAAGCACGAAACTTGAAAGAGTTTGTAACCATACAGAAATCAAAGGAATTAAAATCTCAAATACAAGAATTCCAAAATGGAACCCACATTCGAATCACAGCCTTGTCAAAATTCTGAAACCAGAACTGTGAGGAAAAGAAAAGAACCTTCACCTTATAAACTCGAAAATGTAAAGAAAGAATTAAAAGATTACCTTTAGAGGAAAAGCCAACGCCTGCAGTCCAGAAGCAACTCCGACGAGCTCCTTACCAACCAAATTACCTTCTTACCGATCAAGAGAAGAGGGCAGAAAGTAAGGATTTAAGAAGTTAAAAACAATCTTAGAAGAAAAATCTAAAATTTCACATGCAGATATGTAGGAGAAGAATCGAGATTTGAAGCTTGAAATTTTTGTTAAGACTTAAAATCCATGATAAAAACATACAGAAACAAAAATGAAATGAGTAAAAGAAGAAGAGGATGGGGAGGTACCTGGAAGAAGGGCGACAACTGCTGCTTCTACTAGGAAGTCGACGAACTCCTCGTTGAGGGAGAAATTGAAACGAGAGAGAACAGAGGGACAGCGAGAGATGGAGAAGGAGAAAAGGAGGATTGGGTACCAAAGAACAGAAACGGGAGAGGCGAGTAAGAGAGTTGAAGAGGAGAGGTGTCTGCTAGGGTTAGAGTCCAGTTTAGGACAACATTAGTTAAAGACTAATTGGGCCAACAATAAAATCAAATGGGCCACCCATTAACTCATAATGGGCCGAAAGATGAGAATAGATTGGGCTTGGTTGTGTTTTATATGGGCCTCTTAAATATGTGTAATAGGCCCAGTTTGGGTATTAAAAATGGACTAAGTTATTCCTTAATTATGATATAATAAAATTCATCTTTAGATTTAATTAGTAATTAAAGAGTTTGGATATAAATAGTTAGATTTAATCCCATAATTTAGATCGATTAAATTATGAAATTAGAAGTAATATTTTATTGGTGTTAGAAATCGTTAAGCACTCGACTACTAATCGAGTGAAGAGATTAGAGGATTAATGAAATAATAGAATATTATTTCATTTTTAGATAAAATAAATTATATACTCACGATGAGTATTTTCCTCTTAATTACGATTAAGGTTCGGCGAAAGGGAAATCCAGTCGATCTACACCAAATTATCGTTAGACGAAGAAGCAGTTCAGGTAGGCTTTCTTTTACAAATCAAATCGTATGCGTTGTACCAAATTGCTATTTTCGCCTTCGAAATGCTTTAGAATTTAAAAGCTTTATGAAGTATTGCATTGTCGAAAATATTTATATTTTGGTATGATGCGTATCTGTTGAACAATTAATCGATTTCGGGCCTTTAAAGATTTATATCTTTTAAGGCTAGTGTACACCAGAACCGTGAGTCATCTTAGCGGGTTGGCCGGTTCAGTGTTCGCGGAAAGTGGCCACTTTCCCGACACCCAGAATTACAGATATGTATGATTACTCCAGAACTTAGACTGCGCAGTCAAACTTTTAAGATCACAAGAATTTTAGTGAACATAGGTTCTTTAGTGACAAAAATCCCTATGTTGCACTGTGTTACGGCAATTGCAAATATATCAGTACGAATGTGATTTCGGCATGTGTTTACTGAGTACTTTCGTACTCAGCCCTGCATATATTTATAAATGTGCAGGTTAAGTCGTGATGACAAAGTGGAAGGCTCAGCGGTGGTTTTTGTCAAACCCTAAATGCTTTACTCTCGGTGATTTATATGTCGTCATACATGTAAATCTAGATATTGATCCAGTTTCCGCTGCCAGACTTTTGTTTTAGATTCAGAACTTATTAACTATCTCTTTTGCCTTCGAACCATGTATTACAGACTTGTGCTCGTTTTTCATATTTCAAGATGTTGTTATAATCACTTATTCTGAGGTGTTTCCCGATCCTCATTCAAGCAAACGCCTTCATTTCGTTTCATTACTCGTATTTTTATTTTCGAGTCACGTTTTCCTCGATTTCACTTAGAGAAATGAAATGGGGTCGTGACAATACATTACCATTTATGACATTAAACTTCATTAATATTAACGAGATCCAAATATATATACATCTATGATTCATTAAGTAATATTCCACTATTAGTTCTTATCTCATATTTCCGAGCAACTCATTAAACTGTAGCTCAAACAAATAGGAGTATTTACTAAAAAAGAAATTACTAGAAATTAATTTAGTCGTCTTTATCTCTCTCCATTGCCATTATTGACAGAACAGAAGAGAAAATAGAACAGATGGAATTATATTCCCAAATAAAGAAAGAAAGAAAAGGAAAATCAGATGATGGCATCAAAATTCCAAGAATCATCATCATCACCAAATCCAATGATGGGCATGTAAGAATGAAAATCAAGTACCGCAGTAGTTGTCTTCTCCTTCAAATCAGTGTCGTAATCACCCAAGAAATCAAACACATCTCCGAAATCATCGTCCCATATGCTGCTGCTGCAGTTTACTATCTCACTCCAATAATCCTCAAAGCTCCGCCCCAACTGCGGATCTCCGCCCGCGATTGCCGTAGACGACGAAGAGGAGGAGGAGGAGGAAGGGGTCGGCGAGTTTTGATCGGAGGAGGGAAGGAGAATTTCATGGGGTTGGATCACCGGAATCTCGTCCACGCAGAAATCGGAGTTGTTGACTAATACCAACTCTTGGTTAATTGACTCGTCAATCATTTTATCATCATTATCAATATTAATATTAATATGATTGTCAGTAGAATCGATTGACTTCTGTATTAATGTGGTTGACTGCTTCTCCTTCTTCTCCTCTCCTTGCGGCGGCGGTTGATCGGCGGCGGGTGGCGGCAGAAGCTGGTGGGTGATGGGGTCGATTCCCATCTTCTTCAATTTCTTCTTTATGTGTGTGTTCCAATGATTCTTGATTTCGTTGTCAGTTCTTCCTGGTAGATGAGAGGCAATTTTCGACCATCTGCATATTTTTAATTCCATTTGTCTTGATATTAATAATTTAAATTAAAAATGCATGTATTATTTGTAGAGTGGGAAAAGTACTAATGATGGTGTACTGCAAACCCTGATGACTGTGTCTGCCACATTCTATATTAATTAAACTATACATTGATAATTGATATGAGAAATTAATAGTAGTTTTATTGCAATATATATACTAAGTAGTTCTATTAAATAAAAAGAAGAAGAAACCTGTTCCCAAGCTGGGCATGAAGATCAATGACCACTTTCTCCTCATATTCAGACAGTAGCCCTCTCTTCACATCTGGCCTCAAATAGTTAGTCCATCTCAATCTGCAGCTCTTCCCACACCTCAACAGCCCTAAATGCAACAGTTAAACATTTCTTCATCATTAATCAATTACTCCACTTAGCTAGCTAGTAATAAAAACAATTGAATAATTACCTGCAAGTTTAGGGACTGCTCTCCAGCAGCATTGGCCATTGTTGAGGATGAAAGTAATGAGTTTCTTGTCTTCATCAGCAGTCCATGGCCCTTTCTTTAATCCTACTTTATCACAGCATGGTTGTCTACCCATTTTCTTCACCAACGATTTCTGGTCATTAATTTTCAGACAATAAATTAAATATGTTGGAGAGACTGTAAGAAATGGATATGGAGAGAGGGAGAAAGAAATGGATGCAACAAGAAAGAATACATAGAAATAATTGTGAGCACCATATATATACATATATAGAGAGAGGTACAGACTGTTCAGTCCACGCTGGTATCGCATTCTGACATTTAAGACTTAACTAAAAACAAATTATAAAGAAATTGTTTCCCAAAAAAACATAGGTATATATGGTATGTAATTACAATTACAATGATGCAAGAAATTGGGGAGTGCCACACGTTGTTGAGGGACGAAGCTTGTCTCCGCGCGTGTTCATGTCAACCTCTTATAGTATTTGCCACCACCACATACTCCTTTTTTTTCCTTTTCAAATTTAAAGCATGCATAGTGTTTAATTACTATTAGAAAGGCTAATTACTTTTCAGGATTAAATGCAAAATATTGATAGCTAGTGCACTATAATTTTACTTACATTTATATATATATACATCAGTCTATGAACAATTTCTTTTAGGCATCGTTTATTAAAAATAATATGCATTTTATCCTACTTATTTAAACACCTTTGGGGCCTATTTAGAATATGTCTAAATACCTTTGGTTAATGAAGCCTATTTAGAATATGTCTAAATAAATGGAATTTATGAAATATATAAATTAGTGTAAAAATTAATATTTTAAAAATGGATTGGTCATCGAACCAGCCTCGTAAAAGGGTTATCGGTTCACTGGTTTAACCGATCAATTATTCCAAAATAATTTGAAAGTCTCGTAATATAGACTATTATATTTAAGAACATATGAATACGAACATTTAAAATAAAATATTATATAAAAGTTAAATTAAATCGTACTCTCTCCGTCCATGAAAATGGTTTACGGTTTGACCCAACACGGATTTTAATATTTTGTATTGACTTTAATGGGGATGTGTAGTCCCACTTCATATATTGTTTTAAATTGGTTGTGAGTATTTAGTGTAGTTTGGATCTCAAAGTATTGTTTTAAACTGAGTTGTTTGTAATGAGTGTTGTGGGTCCACTTGCTATAAAGTGAAACTTTCAAATGTAAATTATTTTCGTGAACATCCCAAAATGACAAAATATAAACCATTTTGGTGGACGAAGGGAGTACAATTTCATACATTTTATGAACTAGTTATTAGTGTTGTTGATAAATATATAGGGTGATTGGCGAAGAATGCCCTATTACGTAACTATAAGATGTAAAATACCCTCCTTTGTAAAAATGTATGTAAAATGCCCAAAAAGACCATTATACCCCTGATTATTTGTTTTATTGTTTAAAAAATCATTTTGAGGTATTATATGTTTAAAGAAATCCAGACTTCTTAGTATATTGGCTGGAAATATTCCTCGTACCCTATACTGGTTCCCTTTATCGGACAGTGGGTCTGGTCTTTAACAATGCCACGTACTGAGGTTTCGGAAATTTTGACAAAATAATACTCGTCAAGCTTTATAACATTATTAATTTCAATCGACTATCTAGCGCTACGAAAATGGTATCAGAGCCCTAGGTTTATTTAGGAATTATATTTATTTATTGCATTTAATTTTCCCCTAACGGAGGAGACTCCAAGAAAAAATGGATCCGGACGCTTGTCCGAGATGCTTTGGATACAGGAATTTTCTCCAAATATTGGAGATTATGAATAGACAGCACCAAGAGAAATTTTTCTTTTGGGCTTCCAAGTTGGACGAGAGGATTCATAGTCCTGTATCCGGAGATGAACAGTCACGGATCATCACTATGATGAGTAGATACCAAGATCTGCAAACAACAAATCTCTCTCTACAAAGAGAGGTAAACCAGCAAATAGAAATGGGACATTCAACCCATTTCTAATGAGTCAAGACAGGAGGGAGTTCACCCCGGTCTTCCGAGAAATCGACCCCGATTCATCAAAATTCTCGGTTGATGTAAGGGAGATCCAGAAGACGGTACAAAATTATGGCAACCGCCTAATTAATGTACCCCAGGAGATAAAAAGAATATCAAGGCAACAAGATGAGATCCTAACCATCTTGCAAGATATTCAGAGTCGAGTTGGCCAATTGGAGAACAGATCTCTTCCCGAAAGAAGGAACCGGATGCTATTCCCCGAAGGGCCAAAATATCCTCTACCAGTGAAGGATAAAGGAAAAGATCCTCAAGTGGAAAGATATGTACGATTATTTCAAGGTGAAAAATCATGAGTAACCTTGAAAGAATCGGACTTGAAGATCTACAAGAGTTAGCAGAATCTTTTGCTAACATGAAGGTGGTTGATCTCAAGATGAACCAACATCAAATAGTGGAAGGTCAGAATCTTCCACACATAACGGTGCCATTAAATCAACAAGCACCACCACCACCTGAAGAAGTCATGAGAGAAGCTCGTGATTTTCGTGCCGGACCATCATTTACTGCGACGGTACCAGACGAGGCTATACTGATGGAGAGAACCAGAAGGAGAAGACAACCCAGAATCCAAGATTCACCGGTTGGAAAGGCTACCCTGGATCCCATCCATCCATATGGCGTAATGCTTGATCTTGATGAAGTTAGCTTCAAAGATCGAGAATCAGTGATCGACGAGTGGGGAGGAGCAATGCGGATTGCAGCAGCCACTCTCGACGTTAACAAAGAAGGACTGGTTAAGATTCTTGAAACCAGTCTCGCAGGCGTAGTAAAAATCGCTTGCGAAGGATTACACCTCGAAGTAAGAAATCAATGCTTCGAGGTGGAATCCTACTCGGAGATTATTCGAAGAATGAGTGTCCTCTTCAAAGACCATTTTATCGGAGAAGGATACTACGAGGGATTCGATAGAGAGAAAAGAAGAAAGTATCTATTGGCGTTATATAATCTAAGACTTACAGTCTTGGATCCAAAGGCGCTCAATAAATTTCTTCAGCTCTTTACGATCTACCAGCATCAGTCAAAAGCTGATGAGACTATCGCGAAGGAAATTTTCTTCTTAAAATTTCCGAGCCCATGGAAGGAGATGATGATAAGAGATTATATCCCCAAGGGCAGTGACAGCATAGCCAAGAGGATGTCTTATGTACATCAAAAGCTTTCAGAGTGGTGTCAACAAGCCACTGCTCAGAAAAATCTGAAGAAGCTGCGAAGAATCAACAAAGCAGCTCACCTGAACTGTGAAGATAATGATCTTCCAGTTGTTATTGGGGGCGAGCCATCAATAACCAAAAGACGAAAGAATAGGTACCAACCCAGAAGGCCAGATCATACAAAACTGGACAAAGAAGCGGACCAGCCAGAAGCAGGGGTTCGTTCCAAGGATCCAGTTCTAGGACTCCAGCAAACAAAACTTTTAGAAGAGCTCAAACTAGAGCCAATGAAAGTTTTAAAGATTGTAACTGCTGGACGTGCGGGGCAAGAGGGCATATTTTAACTAATTGCCCAGATAACGAGCAAAGAGGCATGCGAAAGTTCGAGTCTACTCCAGACATCGAAGATGCCATATATTATCAGGATTTGGTACAAGTGTACCAATTTGAAGATATACCCTCAGATGAGAGTATATACGAGCAAGAAGAGATTCTTAGTAAGGATGAGGATTCTGATGGATCTACAGAATCTTCAGACTGAAGCAGAATCTTGTCATCAGGAAAGGGAAGATCGGACTGGATTCTCAAGTCGAACGATGATCTCGCCAAACCTGATCGAGAAAATCATGAAGAAAACTTTGAATGTTCAGAAGTATCAAGGTTTTAATGCCAGCAACCTAGACGAAGTACTGAGGAATTTCAGTTTAGGAAGAAGGAAACATCATATGGTCTACGGAATCACTAGACGAGAGATGTCACTTCCGATCGAGTTTACTGGGAATCAAGTGGAGATGCAATTGATTCCAGCAAGCGACATCCGGGAGGATTTGGAGAAACTCAAACCAGAAATTGCCGAAAAAATGAGATGGATTCATATTGGGGCAATACAACTGGTTCTCAAATCCACGATGTTCACAGGAATTGATGCTCCAATCGACATAGCTATATGTGATAGGAGGATCAGAAACCTACAAGATTCGGTGATGGGAACCATCTCGGGGAATCTTTGTGCTGGCCAAGTCGTGGGGATTGTCTATCCAAAAATTGCATACAATCTCAACGACTCGGGTTTTAGTAAAGCTCTGACTCTTTATCAGGACTTTAAGAGAAAGGAGTTATTGGATGAGGGAAATACCCCTTATTCGATAACATATCAGATTTCGTATGCACTTTCCAACTCCCATCATACGGAGTTATTCTTGGGAAAGCCGTTTATCGAAATACCTGATATCTTCAAGAAGGTGACTACAGCAATTGGTCCTGACAGAATGGAGATTCCACAGAAAAGGGAAGTTAACATTCGAATACAAGAGAGGCCTGTCATAAGACATGATCAAAGTCTTAAGATAAGCTCAGGAAGATTATCCTTCCAAGGAGATAGAATTATATCTCAACCTTTTGGAAGGAGACTCATCCAGGAAGGTCAACCCCAAGTCCCATGGAAAACTCAGGTTTCAGCCAATCTGAAGTGTCCAGAAGGATGGAGAGGGATGACAACAAGATTTGATACTACAAGATGGGAAAATAATTTTCCATGTAGTGTCTTGTATTATCTCCCGCAACCAGAGGTGAACCATTACAATGGAACCCTTGACCTTGGGGGTTTTATCGTAGAGGTTAAAGGGAGAGCAGGACGAGAAGATGTTCTGATTCTAGGGCGGGACTTTTTGGAAAGATTCAAGCCTTGGAAACAGATGGACCAGGGGATGATGATTACGATAGAGGAAAGACGACTCCTAATCGTATGACGAGTCCCTTCTCGATATACATTCCAGTGGGAGTGTTATATGAACAATATAAGGCAGAATATTTCTCGGCCTATATTGATTCAGGTGCAGGAATATGTACAGCAAGAAGGGGAATTTTCCCAGCAGAAGTTGAGGAGATCATACCTCAAATTGCTGGAAGAGATTTCTCCAAAAGAATTTTACTTTTATCCAAATGAGTAAAAGAAGTGGAAATACTGATGGGAGGAGCGGGTCAAACGCCTTGGTATAAGGTTAAAACTCCGCCATTCTATTTCCATGATACGGGAGCAGATATTCTGTTAGGAAATAATTTCCTACAGATGTTCAAAAGATACATGCAGGACAATGAGAAACGAAGATTAGTGTTCACAACCAATTGTGAGCATAAAATCATTGTCCAAAGACTAAGAAAAGCATTCAATCGTCAGCTTCCAGTAGCTTTTCGCAGCAAGTGTGGTGATATGAATGATGAAGGCAAACTTCGTCAACCAAAGATGAAGGACCAAAGAAGGTTCAGCGAAGCAGTGCTTAGCTGCATCCATGAGGATGATCTTCAGGATGAGGAAATTCATATCCTCAAGGCATCTTTAATTTCTAACAAAGAAATTAAGGCTGAAATGCAGGTGTCCCTTGCAGATGTCAAAAGGAAGATCTCGAGATGCTACAATGAGAATCCTTTGGCCTGGTGGGATAGAAACCAACTCAAAGCAACCTTAAAGGTGAAGCCGGAAAGGGTGCACGAGTTTGTAAGGTTCAGACCAATCCTGATGAACTTGATAGATCAGAAGGATATGAGAATCATTATCAAGGAACATCTTGATATGAAGTTGATCGAGCCAGCCAATTCGCCTTACAGTAGCCCTGGGTTTCTGGTAAGGAATCATGGTGAGATCAAGCGAGGTAAACCTAGACTGGTCATTAATTACAAAGGGATTAATGATATTCTAGAGTTTGATGGATATTTTATCCCAAGTAGAGATCACCTTATTAACTGCATACGTAATGCTAAGGTCTTCTCAAAGTTTGATTGCAAGTCAGGTTTTTACCAGATTCGCATGGAAGAAGAAAGCAAGAGACTTACAGCTTTCTCAACACCACAAGGGCATTTCGTTTGGAATGTAATGCCAATGGGGTTAGCTAATGCTCCCCAGATTTTCCAAAGAAAGATGGATAATCTTTTTAAAGATTATTTCTCTTTTATGTTTGTCTATATTGATGATATATTGATAACATCAAAAGATATGGATGAACATATCAAGCATTTGGAATTATTTGCAGATACTTGTTACAAGGAAGGATTAGTGCTATCTGAAAAGAAAGCAGTAATTGCTACCCAAAAAATGGAGTTTTTGGGAATAGAAATCGATGAGTCTGGAATAACTTTGCAGGATCACATTGTGCAGAAGGTCCAGGATTTTCCAGAAATATTGAAAGAAAAGAAACAACTTCAGAGTTTTCTGGGAGTTGTTAATTTCGCCGGAATGTTTATCAAAGATCTGGCGAAACACAGGAAAGTCTTTAGTAATCTACTAAAGAAAGATGTTCCGTTTATATGGACGGAAGAGCATCAACAGGGAATGCAAAGGCTAAAGGAGGAATGTAAAAATCTCCCCAAGCTTTCAATTCCACAGGATGAGGATGATCTTGTCCTCTACACAGATGCGAGTGATCATTGGTGGGCAGCAGTCCTAATGAAAATCACTCCATATGGAGAAGAACCATGCAGATATTGTAGTGGTTTGTTCGCAGAAAGTGAAGCCATCAGATGGCATATCAACGAAAAGGAATTCTTTGCAGTAGTAAAGGCTTTTAAGAAATGGCCTTTATTTTTATTAGCAAAGAAATTTACTTTAAAAGTTGATAATACACAGGTAAAAGCTTTCCTAAAAAATAACATAGCATCAAAACCTGAAAATGCTAGGTTACTTAGATGGCAAGCTTTATGTCAATATTATATTTATGATATTGTCGTGTTAAAATCTCATGAAAATATTCTTGCAGATTTTTTGACAAGAGATGGAGCCAGCTGAGGTCAGTTCCATCCTTCTAGCCCAGAGGCATCTCCGAGAAAATTTGGAAATGCTTTTGGAAGAATGGGAAGAATGCACTCTCCATGCTGAACAGATGGGGAAAATACAAGCTACCGATAAGACGAAAGTCTCCGGTAGGATACGAGCCAGTATGCTGACCAATACTCAGTTATGGTCGGCTTTGGAAAAGCCAATCCTGCGGGCTTCCAGAAAACCTCTGGAGATAGCAGAGTTTCGTGTTCCGGCACCTAAACCGGTAGAAGGGGATTCAAATACCCCTCGAGCGAGTTCTAAGTCAGTGGAGTCTGAACCACTGGCCCAAGAAAAAGATGATGCTATGGCTTCACCGCCTAAACCATCATGTCAACCCTCCACCTCTGGGAAAAAAGAGGGAGAGATTAGTCTCAGGCCATTGACAGGCAAATCTGAGATTAATATTAACAAGATTATTTTCTCCTCTTTTGAACAGGCATACCAGGCGAAATGGGAGAAACTACTCACGAGAATGGATATCAATCCTAATACTAGTAGGGTTGATGTCTCAGGAAAATATCCAAGGGTGTGGATGTTGCCAGGATCCAAACCCCAGGATGTCAAGCAATGGTATGAATTTGGGGCACTTGCCTCGATTTATACTATGTCTCCATCGTTTCTAGAAATTTCAAGTCTGCCTCGATGGATCCAGGAAGCAGTACACGAAACCTGGGCAAATAATGAATCACTTTGCCGAGGTGATACTTTGGAGCTATATTTCATTAGTGCAGCTCTAGAACCAGCAGGGAAAGGGAGTCATGAGGCCTTTCATTATATAAGGCTCAGACGACCAAGGATGGATGTCTTCAACCAAGTTAAGACGCCACCCAATGAGGTACCTATGATCGCCGCCATTTCTGATGACCAAATCACAACTAGGCGAGCATGGGGATTGTGGGTCTGTCTCACAGAGATGGACAAAGTCAAGTTTCCATTTAAGTTCTTCCAGAACTCAGCAAATGGAACCTTCCTGTTAAATACTATGACAGGAAAATCAACCAAGTTTGCAGAAGAGGCGTTCGAGAGGAAAAGAACTCTTCTGTGGGAAAACAAGATGGCGATGAGCAAAGAGACCCATCGCAAGTTCTGTAATATGGCTCATGTTGGCCATTGGGAATCTCGAATTTGTTCGGATTGCTCAACACAGCGTGAACCAGAGTTCGGGAAGGGATTCTTGCCTAAACAAGACAAGAAGAAATTTCGAGCAATCGAGTATGGGGAGAAGAATTCTTCCCAGAAAGGACGAGCCACAAGGGCCCCTCCAAAAAAGGAACATGGTCGACAAAACTAAAGGAGCCATGTGAGGGGAACAGAGAAGATGCTTTCAAACAAAGAAAGCATGTGAAGGAAAGGCACCCACCAAAAAGAAAACGACAAAGGTGGGTGGAAGAAAGAGACGTTCCACCTAGAAAAGAATCATCGGTGGAATAAAAAGTTAAAGATGGATCACTAATTCAAAGAAGGGGTCCAACCACTAAGAAATGTTTGTGTCGGCAGCCTTATCGGGACCCAGCTTCACGTGAAGAAGCATCATTCAGAAGATAAGGATCCGAGGCAATAATGCAGAGAAGGGAAGGCCTCCAGCCTTCTATATAAACGAGCATTTGGAGAGAGTTGAGGGCATCGAAAATTTTCCTGACTTCTCTCCAACAATAAACATTGTATTCCTATTAAGTTTATGCGAGTTGTTTTTCTTTCTGCTACCATAGGTAGCTAAACAAGTTAGTCTCCTCCCTAAAGGAGATTAAATTAGTATGTAATATATATTTATAATTCCTTAATAAGATTTGGGCTTTTGTTCATCCTCTTCTGGATTTATATTTTCCTTATTTTTACCAACGAAATACTTTTACTCCCCGGGTAGGAAACGAACGAGGGCTGTGCTGTGAGCTGTTGAAGGAATCTGCGTCTGGAAACCATAAGGTGTTCCTGGTGGTTGGACGTGGTCCCTAAAACTTCCGGTGGATACGACCCGACAGCTTACGGTCAAAGAAGGTAATTAAGTTGGTATTAATACAGAATTTATTTATACGGAAGTGTGATGGGCCTGATAATTGTTGATTGAAATTAGGAATTAAAAATGGTTTTTATTAAAGATGAATAAGAAAAAGGGTATAATTGTCCAATGCACATAAATTGGGCACTTTACATCTATATTTACAAAAGAGGATAGTTTTCATCCTTAAGTTAGGAAATGGGGCATTTTGCACAATTAACACAAATATATATATAAGACAATATAATATTTTAAAATTTTATGTTGAAAAAAGATGTATAAAAATCAAATGAAAATTATTAATATCTTTTAGAATCATTTTCTAAGTTTATGAATGATAATTTTAATAATTTTCAATAAAATAAAAAAATAATATTTATAGTTTTAATAATAATATATAACAATAATAATACTATATTGAATTTAATAATTGAATCCTAATGAACATAACTTGTCTAGCAATATTATAACAATATGATTATAACATTGGTTTATTTTTAATTGAGGTTAAGATTCAATCTTTTTTCATAATAATTTTTACAAAAAATTTAATTTTTTTAAAGAGCCCGATTACTGGTTCACCTATTTTAGCCGGTTTTGATTGATTCTTACCGGTTCGCTTAAGGTCATTAGACTGACTCAGAATTAATATAAGCGGATCGGTTAGCTGGCCGATTCACGAATAAACCGGTCGAATCGATCGATCCGATTCAATTTTAAAACACTCGTAGGATCTATACTTTTATAAAGAGTTAATTTTTACTATTCTTGAATAATGTCAAATTTATTAATACAACATATTAACAAAAATATGTTATTCTTGAATAATGTCAAATCTATTACTTCTTCCATTTCAATATTTATGATTCATTTGCTTTTTTGCACACAAATTAAAGTTCTTTATAAGTTGTAACTTGTTTTAAATTAATTATGTACCAAATAAATAAATTAGTAATTAATATTGTAGTTCCATATTTTTCGTGAGTCATAATTATTAGAGTGATAGCACTTGAGTGGAATACCCGGATAAAATAGGCTAATTATGTAGAAATGAGTAGACATTTATTCAATAAGGTTAGCTCGATTAATTGTATTTGGGTTTTATATGATTCTAGAAAATGGACAAGTTTTTCCAAAATCAAATGTTAAAATAATATTGTATGCATACTTTTTTGAACCACCCTTTTGACAAGACAATAGGCATTAATAACTAACGAATTGCACATCTTGATTTTAAAGTATAATGGCTGATACATAATAAGGTTATAAGTTTATCGCGTATATACGGTCTTTTTTTAGTATCTATCAAGCAAAATAAATTATTAATTGATGGTGCAGAATAAAATTATTAATTAAAATATCAAGAATTAATTATTAATGTTTATGGAACAATGTACGTAATTGAGTAGCTTTATACTTTTAATTTCACAAAGATGTAATATATGTAAGTTGAATTTCCTCAATATAGTTGTTATAAGGTATAAAATATAACCTAATCAGAATGTGGTGAATATGGAATTTCGCCAAATGACGATTTTGCGCAAATAATAATATCATTCTTATTATTTAGAAAACAAAACAAGTTCAAAGACTCAAAAATGAAAATTTCGTATATAATGAATTTGGTTTTTTAGATTTATCCATATTCTATATATTTCCAAGAATATGTAGTAACAGACTAATAGGTTATATAATTATATATTTTAAAACTATTTTAAAGCTCTAAAAATGAATTACCAAAACTATTTTAAAGCTCTAAAAATGTATGCAATTTATTATTTCCAGTCACATTCCACAGCAGTTATATACTCATATTGAAAGAGAGATTATTTGTTGCGGTGTCTAATGATAATCTCTAAGTAATTAAGGGTGATGCTAAATGTTACGGTAGGGGTGAGCAAAAAATGGTAAAAAATTGAAAATCGAACCGAATCCAGCCGAATTGATAAATTCTGTTCGATTTTTATCATTTTCGGTTTGGTTTAGCTTTGATTTTATAAAATTTCGATTTTTCGGTGCGGTTTCAATTTTGACATCAAAAAAATCGAAATACCAAAAATCGAACCGAAACATATTATTGAATGACTATTTATCTAATATTACTTATTAAATAATTATTTAATTAATACTATTACTTATTAAATATATAAATATATATTAAACATTACTTACTAAATATATTTTTAATAATTATTTATTCAATATTTTCAGTTTCGGTTTTTAACTGATACCGAACTGAAAATTTCGATTCGATTTTTTTTTTCAGTTCAAAGTTATTTCAATTTTACATTTTTCGGCTCGATTTTTATTCGGTTTTCATTATTTTTTGAACCGAACCATGCTCACCCCTAGCCACATGTATGACCAACCACACTACAATTAATTTTTATTAATTAATTTAACCGTAAATTTATTTTGGCTTTAAATGAATAATTTTATAGATTAAGACGTTTTTATTCTACATTCTTTTATTTTTGAGTGATAATATAAAATAGTCATAAAAGACAAATAATAGCCACCAATATAATAATAGTTAAATTCTAGTCATTTATAAATTTCTTGTACTAAAATACCCTTGTAATTAGATTTTACATTTTTTAGTACGAATAGTATGAATTGTATCGAATCATACCATTCATACGTGATACTTAATTTTATTAAACTGTATATATGTATGAATCGCATAAATGAATATTATTAATACCTTTCATACAATTCGTACCATTTATACAATTAAATTTAAGTAGAAGAGTATTTATGATAATTCACATTCTAAATGGCTAGAATTTAAATAGTATTATTTGTGGCTATTATTTGTCTTTTATTATCTTCTATGGCTAATTTGTACAATTAACTCTTTATTTTTCTTCCATCTAATTAGTTAGAGTTAATTATACAAACTAGCCAAAGAAGATAGTAAAAGACAAATAATAGTCACAAACATAACACTATTTAAATCCTAGCCATTTTGAATGTGAATTATCATAAATACCCTTCTACTTAAATTTAATTGTATGAATGATACGACTGGTATGAAATGTATGAATAATATTCATTCATACGATTCATACGTACATACAATTTAATAAAATTAAGTATCACGTATGAATCTACGATTCGATACAATTCATACGATTCATACGTACATACAATTTAATAAAATTAAGTATCACGTATGAATGGTACGATTCGATACAATTCATACTCAAAAATGTAAAATATAATTAAAAGGGTATTTTAGTACAAGAAATTTATAAATGGCTAGAATTTAACTATTATTATGTTGGTGGCTATTATTTGTCTTTTACAATCTTTTTTGACTATTTTATATTATCACTCAATTAGTTAATTAGTAATTTAAAAGTATTTTTTTAAAGATTATACTCCCATAATTTTAATTAAAATTTAAATATTTTTCTCCCACAATTACAATATTTATACCATTAAAATATTTTCTCCCACAATTATTATATGTTATATCTCTCGTTTTTTGTGTTTATAAATGGTACCACTAAATATAAATAATTAAAAATAATTTAATTTGTGAGTATTTCATTAAATATATATATGAGTGGGTCGGTATGACATATCAATTTTTTTTCCTCACCAATAGGAAATCGTACCGAAATTTTTGGTATAACGAATACTGGTAAAATAAAAATTCGGTATAAAAAAAATTCAATATCGATAGCGTACTGAATTCGATATAACGAATTTATGTACGATATACCAAAAATACCGCATTTCATACAAAAAATTATGCAGAAAATTATAAATAAACTTATTTTTTTATTTATCTTATAATAATAATTACTTATTACCATAAAAATATATGCATGAATTATAAATTAACTTATTCATAATATAAATTATATTAATATTAATCAATATACAACAATTACATACAACTCGATTCAGGTAATTTTAAAAATATTAATGATGTAAAAAAAATTGCTATATAGATTATCAGTATATATAGTAGCAAATTAGATTTTAATCTTATGTGGAATTATCTTCACATTTTTTATTAACATTTTAAATTATTGTAATTTTGTCTTATTGATTAATAATTTAATATATTTAGTTAACAATAAACACACTTTAAAAATAATAAATAATAATTAAAATATATCCACTAAACTCATTATCAATTTGAGATATATCTCAATTTGATTCATATTCGATTCAATTATGATATTTCAAGGTATCCAGTTCGATTCTAATATTCGATTTTATTATATATATAGATACATATAACTGAATATTTATAAGGGATAATAATTTTAAAATACATGAAGTTTTAACATTTTATTAATTTTAACACGAATTTTAAAACATTGTTTAAAATACATGAACTTTAGTACTTACTCGATTTTTAACATAACGTTGACTTTACCCAAAAATCGAAACTAACATGGCACAACTTATCTGACGTGGACTTATGACGTGGAATTTAAATTATTTAAAATATATCTTTTCACATTTTATTAATTTTAATACGAATTTTAAAATATTGTTTAAAATACATGAACTTTAGTACTTACTAGCTTTTTGACATAGAGTTGACTTTTCACAAAATCAGGATTCGTGACGTGAATTTTAAATTATTAATATTTTTCCTTCAATTCACTTATTAATTATATAGCCTTAGATTGAGTACTTGGCTCCAGAAGTTAGAGAGTGAGCGAAATGGGTGGCGGAGGTCAGGAGTTGAACAAGCACTCTAGAATCTGACGAGGCTCCTACTCCTCCCCCTCGCAGAGGCGCATGATTACGACACCGGCGTATTCCACCCCGACGGCCCCACCGCCCACCTCAACTTCCCCGAGCACGTCCTCGAGTACGGTGCTATCGCCTCAACTCTCGATATGCAAACAACATTTAACCCGAAGGAATTTGATTTGAATATTTTTTGGAAAATAAATATTTAGATAATGTTTTGGATTTTAATAATTGTGAATATGATATACTTTTAAATGCTAAATAATTAATAACTGAACTGAAAGAAAAATATTAAAAATTTAAAATCCATGTCATAAGTCCCGATTTTTGTAAAGTCAGTTTATGTTAAAAATCGGGTAAGTATTAAAGTTCATGTATTTTAAATAATATTTTAAAAATCGTGTTAAAATTAATAAAATGTGAAAAGTTCATGTATTTTAAATAATTTTACTTCACGTCAGATAAGTTGTGTCATGTCAGTTTTGATTTTTGTGTAAAGTCAACGATATGCCAAAAATCGAGTAAGTACTAAAGTTCATGTATTTTAAACAATGTTTTAAAATTCGAATTAAAATTAATAAAACGTGAAAATTCATATATTTTAAAATCATTATCTCTAATTATAAATTCAAATAAAATATCTTAAAACTTTATTTGTATTTGAGCATGAATCAAACAATTAAAAATATTTTTTATAATTTCATATTATAAAATATCAAATACGAATATGACTATTTGAACATATCTACCAAATCAAATTAAAATAATTTGATTCGTTTGCAACCACAGTTACGAGTTATATTTATTTTATTGAGATATGATTAAGATTACGAAACAATTGTCAAAGTAAACATTAAAAATATTTTTCTTTAATAATTTGTCATCACATGTTATAATACACAACATATATTATATAAATTTATATATATATTTAAATTTTAGCTAACTATAATATATTTGTTATTTGTATGTTATACTCTATAAAAAAATTTTATAAAATTTTTTTATATAATGTTTAACTAAATATAATATACTCTTTTTTTTATATGTTATACTTTTTAATAAATATTTATATATTAATTTTAAATTATGATAGAAAATAAAAGTTTTAATGAAATATTGATATATTGGATTAAAAATAAATTATGTATATAATACTTGTAATATTTTTCTTAAATAATAATGTAACATCTTATATATAATTATTAACGTTATATTTAAATCATAGTTTTAGTTAGATACAAAATAAAATGAATATAAGATTAATAATATAAATAAATAATATAATTTTTTTTTGATTAATCTCGATATATTATATACTGATACGTTGAACGTACGATATGTACCGAACTTTTATTTTTTGATTAATCTTGATATATATTGAATTTTTGGCCTATGCCGAATGTTTGGTATATAGAGGTGTAAACGAGCTGAGCCGAGTCGAGTATTGAATTGCTCAATCTTGAGCTCGACTCGATCAAGTTTTAATTTTTTGAGCTCGAGCCGACTCGATTAAAAACTCAATAAGCTCGAGTTCGACTCGATTAGGCTCGATTAATGTTGGTATAAATTGAATTTATCTCGAATAAGCATGTTTAAGCTCGTTTAACAATAGAGGGTATAAATGTAAAATCATAACCTAGGCTCGATTAGGTTCGCGAGTCTATTGAGCTAAGTATCGTTGAACTCGAACTCGAACTCGAACTCTATATATACTCGATTAGCTCGAGCTCGATCTCGACTCGATTTTGAGTTTTTCTCAAGTTAATCCCGACCCGTATATATATATATATATATATATATATTATTTAGACTGATACCCGTACTCTCGTCCATATTAATTTTCAAGAAATTATGTTTCTTCCAAAATATTCATCTATGTAAGAAAATGTTCATATTCATACAAAAAGGTTTCAAATAAAAAAATTATCTAAAAAAAGAAAAAAAATACAGCTAAAAGTTTGAATTATAAACCATAATTTAATATTATAAAATAAAATATTTAATAAAAATTTGAATTTCTTGAAATACTTTGAATATTTATGCTTGTTTTTTATGTTTTTTTATTTTGAAAGAATTTTTCATATTATTTAAATAAAAAGATTTAAATTTGAATTGTGAATATTAAAAATATTTACATAAAATAAATATAATTTAATATTAATAATTAAAGGGTAAAGTAAAATGATAAAGTAAAATAATTAATATAATTAAAAGTATCAATTAATTATGTATATAATGATAAATATATCCTTTTGGAATTGGTCACACATGTGGCCATATAGCTTTATTGAGTAATTATTTTGCCAAATAAATTATAAAAGCGAAACATCAGCATGATCTAATATATATAGGGAATATTCTAGATAATAATAAATCATCATTTCATACTAGTTAGGTAGACACTCCCACTTATTGCATCTCAATCCAAATTTTGATCTAGCTACAAAAAAGATACTTTATTTTAAAATATCGAACGAAAAAAGAAATTTAAAAAAAAATTCAAAAAAAAATTCAAAAAGATACACAAAAATTAATTAATACTCCATTTACATAATTTTACATCGTAAAAAAAATAACAATTTTAATATATGTCATAAATTAGGAGTTAAAATTATGTAAATAAAATACAATTAAATAAATTAATGAATATAATTTTATGATTAGAGCAACTTCGATCAACGAGCATTTTAGATTAAAAATGAAATGAAGCAATTGAAGTAGGATGGGGAGTAATATATACTTTGGAGTCTAGTTAGACCTAATTATTCAATGAAAATTTAATTAATCAACTTAAATATTATTGACACACAAGGAGTAATTAATAAGCAACTAAATAAGAAATTGATCATAAGACTAATTAAAACTAGACATATCTATCGTTTAACTTTGAGCAGAAACATTACGTACTATATGCCCTTATTATCAATGGAAATATGCACTATTTATGTGTGACGTTTTATTTGAAAAATCAAGACTACCTTCAAAGTCAAAAATAATAAGTTCAGAAGTCAATGTAAGCTCTCGTCAGAATGCCAACTTAGTTTAGTTCAACTAATTCTATACTAAATACAATATCTTTTTAATATTTGTCTATAGTAGAGTATGTGAATAATGCATCTCATATATTACAATATTGCACCATCATAAAGCACCTTTATTTTGATGGATTTCCTTGCTTTTATTTATTAACTTATAGTTATCTACTATGGGAATGTTCGTTTAAATTGTAGTTGGTCCATCCAGTAAAATAATTTACGTTTTGTCATTTTTGAACGTCCACGAAAATAATTTATATTTTAAAATATTTGTTTATAGTAGGCCCATTACAATCAATACTCACATCTCAATTAAAAATAATATTTCAAGTGAGACTCAAACTCCAATCAGTACACACAACTCAATTTAAAATAATATATCAAGTGAGACTCAAATTTTACTAACTACACTTTTTCATTAAAATCAAAACACAATATTAAAATCCGTATTGAATCAAACTGTAAACCTTTTTAGTTGAGGGAAGGAGTATTACCCTATTCTATAAAACGAAACAACATAGTAGTACTCCGTCTATTAATCTTAACAAGCCCCAAGATTGCACATGAAAATTAAGAAAATAAAATTTTGAATTAAAAAAGGTACGAATTAATATTTTAAATGCAATTAATTTTTTATTTTTGAAAATATTAGAGACCATAAAAATAAGAAAAGTAATCACTATTAGCAGATGAAGTATTAAATTTAAGGGGTTGTGAAATCAATTCATTATATTATATCGTCCAATACTTCTCTCACTTGTAGGCTCGACTCTCGACTCCCCATTTGGTAGAATTGCTCTTAGTGAGATTTGAATTCAAAATATGGATGTTATCCTAAACCTCCCGATACTATGAAACAATTTATCTCATCCAAAGGCTTTAATTTATAAACAAGCATGTAAAAAATTATATTATATTGTACTTATTCCCATTATATATTCTTAATTATGTATTATCCAATATTTTTTTAATTACTCTGATTAATCGTACCTTGTAAAATTCATACAATGACTAGTACTATTAGTAGTACTAAACTATTAAATTCGCACGGATGAATGCATGTGGACGTTTTGTTACGTTATAAGTCAACGTTGACTGTTTATTCTTTTGAAAGAGTTCCTTAATTAATTATCAATTCAAAAACGAAGTTTCGACTAAATTTTTGCTTATGCAATGATAAGTTTACCACTTCATTATATATATATATATATATATAGTCGTTGTTTGTAATTAGGCTATTTTTATCAGAATATTACTTGTTAATTTTGCATCTAGATGATTAATTTACGTAACATATATGTCTTGGGGCACAGGTAATTAATCGACAATTATATCATGGATTTTGGTTGAGGAAAGTTCTATTGAAAAGCGCGTTTGGAGAAGAATGATCTGTAAGCAAAGTAGTGAGGTGGTGGAGGTTGAACTGATTTGAAATCGTAAAACCATCCGTGTGTGAAAGCGTGAAAATTATGCCGTATTTGTTGGACTATTGTTTTCTAATGCTAGTTTATCTACTTACCTATGATTCCTTTCACATCCTTGTTTTTGTAAATTTTAAATTTGTAACTTGTGACTAGGTAAAACATTACCTATTTGAGTATACACTGGTTCTTTATTTATCTCATAGTTGTAAAAACATTTAGATATAACATAATTATATTTCAAATAATTACGTGTTCCCCTTTTTCATTTTAAGAATTAACTACCATTTCTTTTTTAATTAGTAAATATATTAAATTATAAAAATTATGTTATGGAGGGCTTGAATTTGGAATCTTAAGTTATGTATTGAGTGAAATATTTTCAATATCACTTGATTTATTGTTGTTAATTGAGTTGTATATATAAAGTGAAAATATTCATTTATAAAAGTGAAATGAAAAATAAATTGTCTAACAATTTTATAGACATATAAAAATGAACAAAATAAAGTAACAGTTTTATGGTGAATAGAGTGGAACATATATATAACAAAAATAAAAACATAAAACAATATGTAAATTAAAAATCACAACAAAAATAACCGCGACATTGGTCCAATATGTTGCGGTTATAATCTTTAAGAATTCGCATAGGACCATCATTGTTGTAGCCCCGATTTTAGAAGAAGGGACTTCATTTTCTATTAAAAAAATAAGCAAAATATGTTTCCTTATTTAAAAAATATATTTATAGTTTGTAAGGCCTGTTAGGAAATTTTTGTATGTTTGTAGCTTATAACTTATAACACACGTGTTAAGGAGTTAGTATGAATCTATTTTAAAATAGAACATGTCAAACTCGACATTACAAGAGCACATCGATGTATCGACTTCTTCATCAATCTACAAGCTATTAACCTGCACAAGTGAAGCATGAGATGACATGTTCATATGATAGAGTCTACCTGTATCAGATGACTCGTTAGAGGGATATCATATCAAGTTATTGAGCTGCACGAGGAGCAGATCAAGAGGAGATCGAGATGAACTAACTTTTCCAAGAGGGAGACCATATCAATATGTACTTAACCATATCAACAACGAACAACCAACTAAGGTTGGAGTGATCTACCTATATTGATCCAGTCAAACTGTCCTGTGAGCCACGTCAATTGCCAATACATATGACAAACTCCAACAACTAGAAGTCCAATCAGCATCCAACGACTATATTAGCATTTAATGTTGCAACGACTAGTTTTCAAAATTG
Organism: Leonotis leonurus; assembly: GCA_026898415.1. Taxonomy (NCBI): domain Eukaryota; kingdom Viridiplantae; phylum Streptophyta; class Magnoliopsida; order Lamiales; family Lamiaceae; genus Leonotis; species Leonotis leonurus. Next base: position 23,871 of record JAPKLX010000091.1, read on the forward strand.
TAGACTATAAATACTTCAAATCATTCTTCAGAAACAAAGGTGAAAATAGAGAGAGCCAAAAAAGGCAAACACACTGCAAGAATTCTTCAAACATCAAAGTCAACAAAGTATTCAAGAATTCTATATTATGGAGAAACACCCCTAGAACTATACATTTTTATTTGAGCCTTCAAGCCATTAATTCTAGAATTTCTTCCACAACGAACTTGTATTAAACTATGTGATGGACAATAAGGAAGACATTCAACTTTGTAAGATATGAGATCTAGTTTTGATTTCAAGTTTTAAGGGTAATAATTCATAACTCATGCACGAAGTCTAATCTTTTTTTTTTGACTTGATCGTGTGACTTGTTCTTAGTGAGTATAAATAAGATAGTGTAATCTTGTTCTTAGCGAGTATAAATAAGAGAGTGTGATCTCGTATTCAACGAGAATATATAGGATATGAGTTCAAGGTTAAGGGATTTATTGACCTGCTTTTATCAATCGTGGATATAGGGAATTTCCCAAGCCATGTTAAATTATTTGTGTTCTTTACATTCTACATTTATCTTTTGTATTGACATGTTCATTATTCACCATCGAGCTGATCTCTCAAGAGCATTGACACTATCTGTTTGAGCAGATCAATTTCTCTATCATAAAGAGAAGTCGACTCGCTATCCAAGTGAGCTTAATTGGTAAGTAAGCGATATGACCTCCTGATCTTGTTGTTCACGGAAACCAAGAAATTATGAAGTCTGGTTTATTCCCTCCCCCCAATCACCAAACATGCTCTTCCCCTGACCAACAAGGCCTAATCATTTGTATGAACTTCATTCTTTGATTTGGAACACCTCTACCTTGATCTTGATATATAATATCTAATAGGTACTTCTAGGTTAAAACAAATTAAAGGCAAAAACCTAACCTGAAAACATCTATCTAAGATAAAGAATTCCCCCTAAACTGGAGAACACCTAATTTATAAGATGAGATGGGTTAGTTAAGCAGTTAATATCAAACCAAACAAATATATAATAATCAGAGCCTGGACAACTGGAATATTGTCATCAGGTTGAGATCAAGAGATAGACAAAATATGTATTTCATTCATATGGATATTCAGTACAAAATTTGTTCAGAAAGTAGAATGAAATACAACAAAAATTTACGAAGCTGCCTTCTTCTTCTCTTCTCTTGTTTTCAGAACCATTTCTATCTGAGCTTCAGGAGAGATAGCATTGAACATCAGATATGTGTCATCTCGAAGCTATCTATATGGTCCCTTAAGATTCAGATCTAGGCCAAGTACTTGAGCAACAATGATCGCTTCAGATTCTATGAGCTTCTTATCAATAAAACGACTTCCTGACAGATTTGGTCTATCAAATTGTCTCCTATCGGGGGCAGTGATAGTGACTTCAGATTTTGCAGCATCTTCTTTGATCAGCTTAATGAAATCTGAATCTGGGTAGTTATCCATGAAGTTCTGAAATAGCTTATCTCGATCAGTTTCTCCGCAGGCTCCATAGATGGTCCGGTGATCGAGCATTTTAATAAATTCGTCCTTCAGATCTTCCTATTCATCATTCAAGACTGGACGAACCCAAGAGTCAGTGTGAGAGAGCGTGAGAGGATCAGCTTGACTGGTTCTCTTTTTCTTCCCTTGTAGTCTGAGGAAATATAGTTTTGATGCTCGTTGAGAGTCAGTTCTTCTCCATTCAGCTTGTTGAGCATCAAATAGATCCTTCAGCTCTTGCATCTTTTCTCTGGCTTCTGGAGGAATAACAACTTGAATATGTAATCTATCATTTTCTTCTCCAGAGCCTGGACTCATTTCTCCTTCATAAAAATCTTCTTCGTTTAGTTCGGCTTCATAGAGAGATGACAGAGCATCTTTTGCTTTTGGCATATGAACATTAGAAGAAACTGAGTGAGTTCGATCAGTAGCATCTTCAGTAGCGAAGATTTCCTTGAAGGAGTTGGAATATGTGACTGGGCAGCACTATCAAAAGATAAAGACTCCGTGGCATCAAGATTTGTACCCACTTCATCGTCTTTAATTCCTTGGGTTTTAGTTGGTTGAGATTTAGATTTAAGCGGAGGAGGTGGTGGTTTAGAAGCAGCAACAGCACCAGAGGCTGGCTCTTCAGAAGATGTAGCAGCAGAACCTGAAGGCACAACACCTGAAGGTTCGTCCTTGTCATTATCATCATCATCTCCTTCATTATCTGTGAGCTCGACTTCAGGAGAGTCTTCACGCTCATCCTCATCCTCATTATCATCTTCAGCTCCTTCAGTAGTAACAAAGGCTGGCTCTATGTTTTCAGGTTCGTCATCTTCCCCCTTTTTAGCATCATCTGAAGCGCTAGGTAGGAACTGGTCAGCAAACCAGGGCAGAGGTTGAACTTCAGGAAACTGAAGGTTCAGGTCATTTGCATTAGCAATAGTTTGGCAAAAATTTTCAAGATGGCTGATGCGTGCATGGCAGTTAGAGATCATAAGATCAGCATCTGAAGGCTGAGAGGTAGAAGCACTGGATGAAGTTTTGGCACGAGGCACATCAGATGATTGAGCCTTCAGGGCAATAGCATGTGCAGAATCATCAATTGATTTGGCGCGCTCAGCAAGGACATAACCAGAATCAGCACGTTTCTGTGCTTGCCTGAGACGAGAGCGTTGCCTAGCTATGGATTTGCCATGTTCAGTGCATGTAGATGTGACTTGATCAAGAGCAGCATGAACAGAAGATATCTCTCCTTGACAGCACTATCAAAATCAAAATGGAGAGTTGCCATCTTTGAGCGATTGTTGTTGCAAGATAACACCAGATCATTGACCTTTTTGCTAGAAGGCACTTTGTAATGCTCCAGATGGGAAGGGAAGGTAGACTACATCTCCTTCTTAACAAACTTCTGCAAGTCAAGATACTGAGCCTGAAGGGCTTGTTCAATTTTGGCATCAATGGCCTCAGTGGATGAGAGAGATGAAGTGGCAGCCTTCAGGTCAGCCTTCAGAGAGGCATTTTCAAAAGTAACAGCATCAATGCTCTTTTGAAGATCATCAACATGGCCTTCGAGCTTTTTAGAGTAAGTGTCCTGAAGAGCATTGAGCATTGAAGATGTGGAGTTTGTGAGGCGCTGACTCGCAGTATCAAAATACGTCTTGAGTTCACTGATGGTTGCCTTATAGAGTGAGCGGTGAGCAACAAGGATAGCACCATCTGAGGAAAGAGCCTCAGGTAAAGAGGAATTAGAGGTAGACTGAGCAGCAGGAATGGCGGCAGAGGATGTAGAAGCACGTCTAGTATAAGAACGGCCAGCTGCAGCTTCAACAAGTGATATTTGATCTTCAATATAAGCCTCAGCATTGAGAAATGCGTCCTTGGCATCCGAAAATTGAAAGTGAGTCTGAAGCTCAGCTTCCTCAATCAAAATGGAGCTCAATCCAGACACCTCGATCTTGTACTGGAGAGCAGTGGTATCGATAAATCGATATGAGCGCCATGTCCAGAGGCGCTGGCAGAGAGAGTTGAGAGATGGGTGATTAAAAAGCTCAGGGAAAGTGGAGCTGAGGAATTGGAAGGTTTGGAGCTCTAGGTTGTTAAGAAAAAGTTGGACTGGAGAAGAAGGCACTATGACTTGGGATTCAGAAGGCTGGGAGGTTGAGTTATGTAAGTGGGTTGCAGCTCGGGGAATTTTAGGGGTAGGTTCAGGGGTAGTTTCAGATTGAGGGGGAGAATGGGTTGGGATTGGCTGAGTAGTTTTGGTTTTAGGTTTTGGGAGAGTGGGTTCGGTAGGTGACTTGGTTTTGGAGAGGGAGGAAAGTTTGGTGGGTGAGATATCAATGAAAGTGGGTGAAGTTTGGACTCTGGGAGTAATGGAGCGAAGTCTAGAGGGATCAACGGTTGTGATGGGTTCAGGATTGGGAAAGGTAGTGGGTTGGACAGATTTGCAGGGGCGTTTGGAAAGTTGGAATTGGTCTTGGAGGTCCTCATCAGTAGATGAATCGAGAACCTCCTCGAGCACAGGCTGGGGTTGGGATGGAGGGATTCTCTCTGAACGCCTGGTTTTCAGGGGGCCTGAAGGGCGTTTGGAAGGATTGCGCTTCCTTTTCACAGGCTTGGGAGGAGAGTGAGGTGGAACTTCAGGAGCAGCATCAGAAGCCTCCTCTTCGTCATAATCCTCCACGGCGTGAATAGGGTCGACCTCTTCTTCAGCAACAACCTTCTTGCCCTTCAATTGCTCCTTGGGGAGCTCGATCTGAAGGGCCATGGCTTTCCCGTGCATGCAGGCTTGCACATCAAAATAAGTGGAAATCATCCACTTTTCATTATAAGCCACAACAGTTGGGAAAGCAGACTCTGCAAACTGATAGGACTCCTCTATCAGAATAGAAACCTTGGTAGCAAGGTTTAGTGTGTCAGTCCCAGTCATGGTCACCCCACCGGGAACTTCCTTCAGCTTGTTAGCTTCTCCCATCAGAAGCTCCTCCATAACAGCCACCCAGTTGGCTCCTTTGTTCCCGTAGATGCTCTTCATCAAAGCTAGCTTTTGCCAACTAAGCTGTTCATGGGAAGATTTGTTTCCCAGGATGCAATGTTGAACTACATCAAGCAAAATTTTAAATTCAGGGCAAATCAAGCCCTTGTTGTTGTTGGCAGTCGAGAACTGACGCGGGGGATTCTCCACTTGAATCTCCGCAAAGAAGGATTGAATGGCATCTTTATCCTTCAGAAACTGAATGGGTTTGTTGTTACTCATGTTCCTTAGCTTGAAAACTGACTGTAGTAACTCAGTAACATTAAACTGCAGCTTTTCAACTTGAACAGCCCCAGAAACTGGTTCCGTGATGGAAATCTCCAGGGAAGACTTCAGGTCTAAGCCATCATACCCCATATTAACATAGAATTGAACCACCTGGTCGGGATATATGTTCTTAGGGCGTAGAGAGGTCAGAGTCTCCAGGCCGTTGGATTTGATGATCTCGAACATAGTTTTGGCCTAATCAATGTCAGTCTGTGAGTAGACAGCCGTGGGCTCGACATGAAGGCGAGCACGAAGTTGAGATAGCTTCATCGCTGGTCCAAGAAGTCATCACATGATGTGCTTTCAGGTAAGAAGTCATCATGTACTTGCAGTAGTCATAGTCCTCAATTGAGAATATGGGAAGAACAAGAGACTTCTCCATTGGAGATATTAGATAAATGCAAATTAAGTTTTCTGAAAGATCTGTTTAAAAACTTTGGGTTCTAGAAATAGTGGTTGTTTAAACACACGGCTCTGATACCACTTGTTGGTCCCGAAACGAGTATACTGCGAGTATGTGGGGGGGGGGGGAATACACAAGTTTTGAATTTTTAAGTTAAAAGCTTTAGTGAGCTCCTGAACTGAAGGGAGGAAACTTCAGTGAGAGTTGATACTTTAGATAGCAATCCTTCAGTCTACACTAGGTGTTGGACTGATGGACTAATATCTTAAGTGTACGTGCGAAAGTGGTGGTTTTAAATCTTACTCGTTTGTTCAGAAAATTCAATGAAATATTTCTCTTTTCAATTAATCAGTATTCAAATATGATAATCACTGAAAGATAAATAGTGAATATAAGAGAGTGAGACAGGATTTGGTTTACGTGGTTCAGAGATAAAAACCCCTACGTCCACGAGTCTCGATGTTAGTCGAGGGTTTCCAAGTTAATGGAGTAATAATAATCTTACAGTGATCAACCACAAAGGGTTAGATAGACAATATATCTGATCACTTCTAGCTTCGAACTTAATCTAATGCTAAGACTATTCTTCGGTTACAATGAAATTGCTTAGAACATTAGTGAATGAAATATGAAAGCATGAGTGTTCTAGACAGAGAGTTTGAAAGCTTGAGCTTTGAGAGCGATGAAAGCAATAGCAGATTGTAAGATTGGGTAACCGGTATCTTGAAGCATTTGAAGTAGCGGGGTATTTATATGTCTCTCATATGATGTATCTGTTGTGAGATAGAGCTTCATTTGAATTCTTCCCGTTGGAGTCGTGGTCCTTTTTTCCATTTTTGGTGTCTGCAACAAGATTCAGTTTCACCTACTGAGATCTTTTCTAAAAATGGTAACTCCTATAGAGTAGCTTGGAACTCAGTGGAGAATCTTCAGATATTACTTCAGATGCAGAACCTTTAGAGTGAACTTCAGTGGCAAGGAACCTTTGCTTCATGTTGGCTTCAACTTCAAAACCTCAGGCCATGGTACTAAGAGGTATGGTCCTTCAGTTTTCGGACGTAACCTGAGTTCTAAGATAGACTTCAGTTACTGACTTCAGTCTTTAGTCTTGTGTCTTCAGTTTGTTCCTGTAAACTGAACTCATTAACAAATGAGTTCTAAACAAAGAGTAAGATTTCAGTTTTTGGACTTATTACATCTTTCAGGGGTGGTTTTGGGATCTGAATCAAAACACATATAAATATTTCCCAACACAATTTAATCTTGTGATTCGGCAATTAGGATAACTTGATTGTGTTGAAATATTCAATTGAGTAAACGTCATATCTAGATCAATTTCTCCATGTTCTTTGCAAATACTATTCGAACTAAGGTATACCTGTTCATCAATAGACATTTGCAACATCACATAATTATTGATTTCATCGACCATATCATTTGTGGAAGCCAAAATAGCTTTGTTCATAAATATTTGTGTGATAACATATTATAGTAATAAAATTTTTATAAACTCTATAGATGTAAATATCTCTACATATATTAATTGGTTGATTAGGAAATTTTAAGTTATATTAGTATAATTTAAATTCATAGTCTCAAGTAATAATTTATGTTAAGTATTATATTCACCACAACAAAAAATAAATATTGGGACACTTTTTTAGAGGCATTTTTATTAAATGTATCTAATTATAATATTGGGGCATTTAGATAAATATTGATTTAAGAAAACACACTTAAAATCACTGAACAATATGCCTAATTAAAAACCCCTCCATCTTTATCTCACTCAGCCGCCGCCGTAGTACTCTTCTCTCACTTTTAAAATTTTCATTGTTCCATGTCTTTATTCCCTCATTTCTCATTCAATAAAAGAGAAATCCACCATTGAAGAAGAACAACAATTGCATCTAGATATTTTAGTTTATATTGTTTTCATTAATTTCACTCTGAATCGAACCAATGAGCCGATTTCTCAATAGATTCATTGTGTTCAAATTCGGATGGCCGAAAATAGCGGCTGGAATCTCGCCCTTGAGGTAGTTCCGGTTGACGTCTAAGAATGTCATACGTGAGCAACGAGCAACGGATTCCGGAATCCGCCCCGACAAAAGGTTTTGCTGATTCGTTTCTTTTCATATATAAATTTTTAATATATTATACACACACTATGTTAATACAAACAAAATTATTTATTCTATTTCCGGTTTCAGCGACACCGTTTCATCGCTCATCAGTTCCCAGTGATCTCTCCATTGTTTAGTGGTTAGTGTGCCTCTCCTATCTCATAGATTTTGAGTCACAGATCACCAACCTCCTAACCCTGCAGCTAATTTATGTTTTTCCTTTTCTTTTCCTGTGCGATTAAATTTTATCTCCACAATTGCATGCGACAAATTTTGATCTCTAATCCAATGTTTGTTTGTTTTTTTGCTCATTTTATTGTTCCTGATTTTTTTATCTTTGTGTGAATTTGATTTTAATGGTTGGAAAGTTTTGCTTGTGAATCAGTTTGTATTGAAGTCTGAGTTTATTCAGATTGAATGCTTGCTTGAACTGGATCCTGTGTAGTGAGAATGAGATTTTTATTTATATAATCGTTTAATGCAGTAATTCCATACAAGTTACTACTCTTTCTCTTATCAGATTGATTCTCTTTTATTTTTCTTTCCAATATATTCTTTTTACTTGAAACATAAATTAAAATTATAAATACTCAATCATCTGTGAAGACGCCTTTCAAACGACACACTTTGAAACCAAAAAGCAAAATATATTAGCTACGTACGAGTGAAGAATAGTTGTCGGGAGATAGATTTGGATTATAGGGAAAAGAAAGGAGGAGGTAAGAAAAACAATGATACTCAGATCAATATTTTTCTGCAACAATATAGATTTAATATAGCATTTGAAAACAATGCAAGATGGATTCAGTTTTTCTTGAAATCTACCATTTACACTGACCTTAATTAATAATGATTGGAGTTTTCTATCTATCTGAAATCTGGTTCTTTGATTGAGCTGCAGAGAGATTCATACAATTCTTCTTCTTCAAATATCGGGACACTTTTTTAGAGGCACTGATTATTAAATGTATCTAATTATAATATTGGGGCATTTAGATAGATATTAATTAAAAAAATATACTTAAAACCACTAAACAATAGTGAGTAATTAAAAAACCCTGCTAACCTCTTTCTCTGCCGCCGCCTCCCCACACTTTTCCTCTTTTTTTTTTATATATATTTAATTTTCCATTGTATTCAGGTATCTCTCTCGTCAATGCTAACCATACTTCCGCGCTCGCTTCTGCTGCTGATAGTTTTGCTGCTTTCATTGACTTTTCCTTTCTTTCATTTTTCTTCCATTTGGGGGCAAATTCATACTGCTCTACATAATCAGATTTTCGATTGATTGATTATATTTTTTTTATATTTTTAAATGAGAAATATATTTTTGGTTGAGTTTTTTTGGTTGTTGCTATTAATGGAGCCGAATGTGGGTGATTAAACTAGGACTTGTGTTATGTGCTTGGTCTGCGTTGTTATTGAGAGATGTTTTCTATGATTTGTGTTGTTATTGGTTTCTCCGAGTGAATTTGTGCTTCAGATACTTCTTGAGAGAATATTTTGCAAATTTTATTGTTTGTTTATGAATTTAGTTTTTGATCTGCAATGCTCTTTTTGAAATAAATTTCAATTTCCACACCACAGTTGTTGATCTGCAAAGCTCTCTGATTTTTGGTTGGTTGCAGATACATCTTCGGGACAAGCCTGTGCTCGAGAAGCTTTTTGCTTCTCAAAAGTAAGTTTCTCAAGTTATTTTTTAGTTGTTTGCATGAATCCTGTTGCTTCGCTTAATTCCATGTCTAAATTTGTTTTTTTGGTTTGGAAATGATCTTAAGCGACTGTGGATATGGGGTTTCTGTTTCCTTGTTACCTTTTCTCATTTCAGGGGTGATGATGCCGATTTTTTTCTTTTTTAATGTTAAATTTAGTGGTTAATTTGTAATGGAGTAACAAACTTGTTTTGAGGTAAGAAGGCAAATTCCTCGTACCAACCAAAAGTATGAGTATTATTTTGTTTATGATTTCTTCAACTGAGGATAGCTGCAGAGAAGATTATTTGAGTTTTGATAACTTGATTAATTTAGGAAAAGACCTGTCCGGCTGTTTTGGTGTCATTGACATAAGCATATCTTCACTTTTGATTTATTCTATGTATTAAATATGAAGCTGAAAAATTTCTCACTACTATAAGAATTATGTTACAGATGACGTATGTCTCTGTATAAGGTTATCTATAATCACTTTTTGTTCACTACAAGAGGTAAACCACATCTTTTTTTCATTCCAACCTATGAAAACTAAATTTGGCATCATTGCTTCAAGTATGAATCCCGAGCATTTATCTATGTTCATATTATCTAGGGTACTGATTTATTTCAGAGAAATTGATGGATGTTCTGCTAGTCAAGAGTTTTCCTCTCAATATTCTGGTCCAAAGACCACATTGTTTATATTCGAACTTCATCAAGATTTTATTTGTTCCAACCTTTTTTCTTTTCTTTGTTTGTTGTAGTTTTTAATGATGAGATCAGAGGTTTAGATTTATTAATTGAGTCATCACTATGTCTTTAATCTATATATATATGCACTATATAATATAAAAATTATATATGCATATATAAAGGGCAGGTTTCAGCATATTATAGTGATAGTTTCTGAACTTAGAATCACTTGTTTTATGAAGTATGGAGCTCCATCCTTCACTTTCACTTCTACTTTCTCCACTTCCTTAAACTCAACCACTGTACTAGTTTTTTCCTTAGCTTTATTTTTCTCTTTCTTCTTCTCCTCTTTCTTTCCCCCTTTCTTCTTTTCTTCCACAATTTCACCATATTTGTGCTCCATTCTCTTCATGTATGTGGTCATCTTCTCTACCTCTATCACCTCTTCCACCATTATCGTTTGTGCTTTTATGTCTGTCTTAACATCATGTATACATGCACCCCACTAAATATAATTAATTTACTTCCCATAATAAAATTAATTCGGTTCTTCCTTGGATTTGGCCTCGGAAATTAATTCAACTTTCTTCTCGCTCCATTTTTTTATATTCTTGTATGTATCTTCTTAGCATCAATAGCCCCAGTTTTAGTAATTAGTACGGAATTAAAGAAAACAAATCAACTATGATATTCTTATCAGGCAAACTGAAAATCTCAAAATATAAATTGGTTAGCAAATAGTACTATATGTGATTCAAAGTTTTGATGTTATTTATGAATAATATATAATCTGAAAATGATGACGACTATAAAAAGCATGAGATTGATGTCCAAGACTTTAAGTCATGTCACTATGTCAGTAATTAACTTGTTCATCACATTTTGTTTATTTTAAGAAAGAGAGTTAAGGAACAAATAGTCATATTCCCAGGTAGAGAGTACAACTTGCCAAAGCCTAAAAAAATACACTCTTTATCCACCATTCCTACGGTGATATCAAATGCATCTTCATTATATTTTTTCATATACTTTTTGAACTTTGTCTGATTTAGTTTCTATTATTAAAACATGGATTCATTTCGAATATTATTAATTTTATTTTAATTCCGCGAAAGAGTTTAATTATACAATTTTTTTTATTATATTTTGTATCAAATTTGATGTATTATATTTTTCATTTTTGCAGTTTTGAGCTTGGATAGGACAATCATCATCATAAAGTAGTTGCCTTCAATCCAAATCTCATTGTAAGTTCTCCATATCGTTTATGTAATCTTTTGTTTAGGATAATAATGTTTATAATTATACTACTTTCTATTATCATGTATTCGTTTATGATTACTTAATTAGTTTTTGGAATCTTTCATTTAAGGCAATAATACTTACCATGTATTTATATGTAATAAATATTAAATGATAAGTTTATTTAGTAATCTTATTATAAATTATTGAGCTTGATAATGTGCATTTACTAAATTGATATTAAATATACTATTTTAGTAGGTTGATAATGAACAAAAGTTGGATGCAAAAATATAGGCTATTTGTTGAATATAAAAATGGCGTAGATCAATTTCTTGATATGCCTTTTCAAAATGCAAGTCTACATGGAAATATTATATGCCCATGCAAACACTGCAAAAATTTAAAGTGGGTAAATAGAGAAAATGCAGAAGAACACTTAGCTTAATAGTTGATGGTTTATGAGAGGTTATTCAAATTGGACTGCACACAGGGAATGTGATACGTCTAATCCTAATATTTTTCATGAAGACGAGTTTTTTGATATATCAGAAGACATTCACAATTTGGTTCATGATGCTTTTGGCGTTAATACTTTAGACGAAAATATAACAGATGAACCAAATGAACAAGCTAAGTCTTTCTTCAAGTTGATAGATGATGCTCAAGATGAATTGTATCTGGGGTGCAAGAAATTTTCAAGGCTAAAGTTTATCATCAGACTCTTTCATCTAAAAGTTATTGGGAAATGGACTACTAAATCATTCACACTACTTCTTGAATTCCTGAAAGAGGCATTTCCTGAGTATATACACAGTCGTTACCTGCTTCTTACTATGAAATGCATAAGATAATAGCGGAATTGGGGCTTAATTATGTCAAGAAAGATGCATGCCCTAATGATTGCATGTTGTATTGGAAAGATCAATAAGAATGACACTTAATGTCATGTTTGCAATGCACCTAGATATATTGACAGTGGAAATAGTTCACCGATAGATGATGATTTATCTTTGAAGTGCAAAAACGTTTCAGCAAAGGTCTTGAGGTACTTTCCTTTAAAACCTAGATTGCAAAGACTTTTCATGTCATCTAAAACCGCAACATTCATGGCTTGACACAAACAAAGATGTAATAAAGAGACTTGTTGAGGCATCCTAGTGATTCTCCCGTGTGGTACGACTTTGATCGCTGACATTTCGATTTTTCTTGTGAATCAAGGAATGTGAGGCTTGGTTTAGCTGCTGATGGATTTAGTCCATTTAGAACGATGACTATTGCGCATAGTACATGGCTTGTTATTTTGACCCCATACAATATGCCCCCATGGATGTCCATGAAAGAGTCATTCTTCTTTTTAACTTTACTCATTCTGGGACCTTCATCACTTGGAAATAACATTGATGTATACATGCAACCCTTGGTAGATGAATTAAAAGAACTTTGGAATGGATTTGATATATATGATGCATCTGCCAAAGAAAATTTTAGTATGCGTGCTGCTCTATTGTGGACAATTAATGATTTTTCCGCATATGCTAATTCGTCTGGCTAGAGTACGAAGGGTCAGCTAGCATATCCATCTTGTCATAAGGACACATTTTCTATGTATTTTCCCAAAAGTCGTAAACAATCTTACATGGGTCATCGTAGGTTTTTACGTCGTAACCATCCTTATCGAAGAGATGCTAGATCTTTTGATGGGAATGAAGAATATCGTAATGCTCCCCAAAGATTGACCGCAAACATGGTGTTAGAGAAACTAGATGGGTTTAATATAAAATTTGGAAAGAAAGTAAATGATAATCCATCTCTTCCTCACAATTGGAAAAAAAGAAGCATATTTTTTTAGTTGCCGTATTGGAAAGATATAATTCTTCGTCATAATGTAGACGTTATGCATATCGAAAAAAATGTATTTGACAATATTATAGGCACACTTCTGAATTTAGAAGGAAAATCAAAAGATCATGAAAATTCAGGACTCGATTTGGAGGATATTGGGATAAGAAGTTAACTCCAGCCAGTTACTATGGAGTCAGGAAAGAAATATTTGCCGGCGGCTTGTTTTTCCATGAGCAAAAAGGAAAAAGAATTATTTTGTGATATTCTTAGAAGTGTTAAAGTACTCGACGACTATGCTTCAAACATCTCCAAACGTGTCCAACCAAATTTGAATAAGCTTTCTGGTTTGAAGAGCCATGACAATCACATCTTGATACAACAACTGTTTCCTATAGCACTGCGTAAAGTTTTGCCGAAGCATGCACGAAATCCGTTGATTAAGTTGTGCACCTTTTTCAGAGAACTTTGTTATAAGGTTCTTGCTCCTACTGACTTGATTCGTATCGAGAAGGACATCGCTATAGTTCTTTGTGACTTGGAGAAAATTTTTCCACGCTCTTTCTTTGACATTATGATTCATTTACCTATGCATTTGACATATGAGGCTCGAGTTGCTGGACCAGTTCAATATCGTTGGATGTATCCAATTGAGAGGTAACATCAATAATCCTAGTATATTAAATAATTTAAATTATTAAAATTTTAAAATATTTTATTGTTCTTTTTTATTTTCACGGTACTTGTCCACATTGAAATCTTATTTGCGAAATCCGAGTCGTCCGGAGGGTTCTATTGCTGAAGCATACTTGCTTGAAGAATGCTTAACGTTTTGTTCTAGATACTTAGATGATGTGGAGACTAAATTTAATGGAGTTGGGAGAAATGATGACATGATAGCTCAATAGAATTCCCAATATTTATTAAGGCAGGTCGACATATTGGGAAAGAGGTATCTATAACTCTTGATGTACAAAAGATAAAGAAGGCACACCAGTATGCATTATTCAATTGTAGTCCGATTATATCTTTCATCGAGTAAGTAATTGTTATCTATATTATTATCTAATTATATTTTCATATAATGTGATTATAATTTTATTATTTTATTCTACAGACAACATAAGACTTTGGTCGAACAAGAACATCCACGTCTTGCAAAAAAGGACATTGAAATGATTCATAGTGAAACATTTTCCAATTGGTTTTACAATCATGTAAATTAGCCATTTGAATTTTAATATACATATTTGCTTCTAATTATATCAACTTTTTATCTTCTTTTCATTATATGATTTTGATTTTTTTGATTTTATTCCACAAACAGATTGAAGGCTTGCATCATTCAGGGACTCATGTATCAGAAGACCTTAGGGCCTTAGCTAGAGGGCCGAATCCCGTGGAAAAATGATATAGGGGATATATAATTAATGGGTTTAGATTTCACGTAAAAAAGTATGAGGCTTGTAGGAAAACTCAAAATAGTGGCTTCATTGTTACTTCTCAAACTAGTAGTTTTGCTAGTAGAAGCAATAATAATCTCATCGTTGGTGACGTCACATACTATGGTGTATTGAAAGATATACTTGAACTAGAGTATTTTTTGGGTAGAAAAATAGTGGTGTTTGATTGTGATTAGGTGTCGATGAGAACAACACAAAAAAAGATGAATATGGATTATGACAGCACGATGAACCATTTATCTTGTCTTCTCAAGCACAACAAGTTTTCTACGTTGAAGATCCAGTTGAGAAAGGGTGGCATGTTGTTGTGAAGACCAAGGCCAGAGAAACATTTGATATGGATCCAATTTTGAGCATAGATGCCAATGCGCTTCATGAAAGTGTTCTTGATCAAGAAAATGAGAATGAATCTGAAAACACAAGTTTGGTTAGGGATGATGTAGAAGGAATTATTGTTTGAGATATAATTTATTGATTTTCTTATTGTAGTTAAACCAGTTTGTGACTTTTTATTTATTTTTATTTTGTTAGTTTTATTTTTATTGTTGTTACTTTCATAATTATATTCTTGTTGTTTATCTATTAAAAATTATAGCGATTCGACATTGGTAAGTTCACTTTGGATAAATTTATCTTTATTTGAAGTATATAATACAAATTGTTAAAACATATTGATAATTTTCCTTGATGTATGCAGATTACTACACTAATGATGGAACCTCCTAGAATTCATGAGAAGAGTCAGAGGTCTGCTCAAAATAACGTCATTGTTGATTCCTTGAATGTCTCAAATGAAAACAGAAGAGGTTAAATTATTTTCTCTTTACTATTTGTTTATTTTATTTAATGTGTTTCTAATATATATCTTGTTATTTGTGCAAATGATCTTATGTACTTGGGATGTAGCTGCAAATCAAGTGAAAAGACCTCGGAGCACTCGTGAAAGAAAAAGGACCGAGCAAAATAACGACATTCTTCAATCTTTGAATGTCTCAATTGAAAAAGAAATAGGTTGTATTAATGATCTTATTTATGAAATATTTATAATACATCACCTTTTAGATATGTAAATATAATTTCTAACATTTTAAAGAGCATTTATCATATTTTTATAGTGTATGAGTGCAGGCCAAGATAATTCAAAGAATGCAAGAGTAAATGACGAAGGAGGTGGTGACGAAAGAGTAGTACATAATTCTGAAAATGTGAATACTCAATCAGGTAACTAATAAAAGATTCATGATATTGTATATATTAATATTTTAAGGTGGATAATTATAGCTACAAATTCTTATATTCTTATTGTAGAAGGTAATAAGAAAAAAAGGGCTAGAGGACCTACTTGTGTGCCTAAAGTTTGGGGACTAAATAAACTTCTTGATGTATTATTCAATAACCATGGACAACCGAATGATAAAAAGAGTACAAGCACGCTAGCTCATTTTTTAGGTACCATTGCAAGGAATGGTTTATATTGCCCATTGAATTATAAAGATTGGAGATTGATGTCATACTCATACAAGAAAGATATGCTTAAAGAAGTGAAGGTTGTTGGAGTTAAATTTTCTTTCATTTTCCAAAATTATGTACTATTTTAAACTCGCTAAAGTCTAACATAATTTTCCATTTTATTTTCTTTTTACAGTCACGATTTACTCTACGTCCTGGTTGTGAAACTTTCATTTTGCAATCTATAAACCACAAATGATGAAATTGGAAGTCTGAGCTGAAGAAATCGAATTTTGACCTTCATGTGCCTATTGAGCAGTTACTTGAAATACATGATAGGGTGAATCCTGATCAATATAAACAAATTCTTAATTATTGGTTTACTGACAAAGCACAGGTATAAATTACTTTGAGCATTTTTTCTTTTATATTTATAATTTTATCATCATCGACTCTTCTTGCTTTGTACTTATATTTTATTTAATCTTGTGCTTTAAATGTAATTTTTTTTTAATTATGTAGGAACTTAGTGGAAAGAAAAAAGAAGCTCGTGCTAAGTTGGAGATTGTTCATCGAATGGGGAAAATGAGTTTGCAGTTATGAATGAGATAATGGTAATACATATTTCTTGTATCATTTAAATACTAAAGTGTCCTTATAATTATTGTACTTAACTTAATTATTACTTGACATAAATTTGTGGTAGTACGGAAACATGGGAAGATATTCTACAAGAGTAGAGTTATTTGAAAAGTGTTGTTATCCTTCTGATGGTTCATATATGAGTGAGGAAGTTCGAGAAGCTATTGTAAGTTGATATGCATATTTTTATATCTTAACTAAGTGTCAACCTATAGAATACTATAACTTAGTTTTTTACATGAAAAAATGAAAGAAATGGCTGCGCAAAATGATGAAAATTTAAGCGATCCAGATGTGTATGGCCTTCAAAGAATAGAAGAGGATCTATGGCTATGGAATTGATGCTAGATGCTGATGATGCATTTGCTAGGATAATGAGGAAGGATAAAGATGAGAGATTGCGTATGTATGGTTTGGGAGTGAAACCGAGTGACATATATGGTGGGAGGCCTAGTCATGATGCACTTTACAGAAAGAACATGGAAGCAAAAGAAGAAATTAGAGTTTTGAAACAAAAGGTTGAAGAGTTAACAATACTGATGCAGAATAAATCTCACTCAAATACTCAGTTTGAAGCATAAAGAGCTATGGTGTCACCTACAAGGAATCAAAATTTGTCAGAATCAAGTAGTCATCCCACCCATATAAGAGTAAGCATAAAATATGATATATTTATAAATTTTCTAATTTCAATTGTGATATTTATAAAGACCAAATTTCAGGTTGGAGCCTATGTGAAATTGAAAAGTCTTATTAATTTGAATGAGATGGTTGCAATGGGCGTTGTGCGATCCACGGAAAATGTTGTTATGAATTGCAGGGACCTTGTGCCCGGGATTTGCGAGGTACTAGTTCAATCTATTCTAAAGGATGAAGAGATGTTGATCTATCCAAATGATATTCATGAAACAATTGGAGATTCCATTGGAGCGCCGGTTGCTTGGCCATTATCATTGGTAATTTTTCTCATAATTATTTATATTTTTCAGCTGTTGATCTTCTTACACTCACTTGCATAATATTTTCTAGTAAATAGGATCATTAAGGCTTTTTCTTTGGTTTGATGAATTAGCAACACTGTGTTTTGCATTTGACCTGTTAATTATTTATAAACATTTACAGATGTTTACTTGAAGGCATATATAAGTGTCTCGATATTTTATTTGAATGCACATATAAGTGTCGTAATATTTAATTTGAGAGCGTATATGAATGTCCCTATATTTCATTTAAAGACAAATAAGTGTCTCGATATTTTACTTTAAAGCATATATAAGTGTCGTAATATTTAATTTGAGGGCACATATGAATGTCTCTATATTTCATTTAAAGGCATAAATAAAGTGTATCGATATTTTACTTGAAGGCACATATAAGTGTCGTAATATTTAATTTGAGGACACATATGAATGTCCCAATATTACATTTAAAGACGTAAATAAGTGTATCGATATTTTACTTGAAGGCACATATAAGTGTCGTAATATTTAATTTGATGATACATATGAATGTCCTTATATTCCAACTTATGGGCAATTTTATTTTCCCTAAGAACTCAATATAAGGCATAATAAATTTTTCACAAAAGTATTGATATAGAGGCTTAAAAAAGTGCCCCTAACTTTTTTGGGACACAATACTTGGAGGCACATGTATTAAGTGTCCCGAAAATCAAAAGTGCCCCAATAGTATACATTTGAGGGCACTTTTTGGTGTCTCTAAATTTATTTTTTATTGTAGTGATTAACATTTTATATAAATAGAAATATACTACAATATATTTTGTTTTATGAGATTTATGCATTTTTTACATATCAAATTTAAAATTACCTGGTCTCTTGACAATATTCCGCATCTTGTATAGGATATCATCATCTCCATGTTTGGTTCCAAACCTCCTATGGCATCAACATACTATTCGACAGGAGTAAAGTCTTGAAATGGCGTCTTAGGTAATTTCCGAATCCCCAAGAACTTGCCTCGATAATCCATTCAATGTACTCGTTATCGTCGTCTAGCAAACTCATTGCGTAGCATGCTTCCTTGAACTCTCTTTTACTCCATTCACCCTACGAAAATATTCGTGCCACGTCGCTCCCCTAACATGATTCAACATCTTGAGATGAATTATTTTTCCAGCTGATGGGCGAACATGGAAGATGCATCCTATGCAAAGCTTGCCTCTTTTTATCCACTTTCTACCTTAAGGATTCCAAGAATAATGCTCAGGAATCTCACTGTACAAAAATTTGGGCGCATCCACATCAGTTATATTCAATTCCATCCATTCTAAGAACCGTGTTTCTGCGACGGTCTTCTTTTGCAACACATTATCAGTGTAACTATCATCCTTAAACACGTAGATTTGTTAGCCTTCCAAATGAAAAGACAATCGTTGAACAGTGGGAGTCTGATAGTGAATTGAGAACTCGAATATTCACCACAAAACTTCACACGCCGAAATGTATCTACAATCAATGTGCTCACTGATTTTGTCATTGTTTGTATTTGTTATTTTGGTGCCCATCTGCCCGTATTGATGTACTTGAACAGATACTTCATGGACTATCCTTTATTGAAATACTCAACATTGATGTGCGCTCGATACTTCATTATGAGAAGGAGATTGTATAGTACCACAAATATGTTATCAAGTGATACTGCATTCTTCTCCACAGTGATGCCTGTATCCATCCACTTGTAGATCGGGTTCCATTATCGTCAACTCTTGTATGATCTGTGTATTTTTTTGGGAATCCCTTTGAACACCTAGAATTCACCATGCAAGGTGAATTTAGTCGTTTTGTTTCGCACGGACCATGCACTATTCATTCGGAGACCGCCTCAAATAATTTTGGGTTTCTCCTTCTTATGTGGTAGTTCTGCAGTCATCTATATTCTCAATCAGGTAGCGTTGCACTTCACGTCTTAAAAAAAATGATATGAGCATGAGGGAGTGTTCACTTATGAAACTCAATGGTGGAAACAACTATATAAAAAAAATGTTTACACCTATATTAAGTTAGGAAATAAAACACCTATTTAAATAATTGTATAGAAATAGCTTACGTGCAGTATGTTTGCCAAACATTTTCTTGCTCTTGAGATAATGTATAAGTTCTTGAAACTTTATTTTAAACACTCGAACCGATATATCTTGTCTATCTTCTGGCCTTAGTCCCCATTTCTCAACAAACCTTCTAATCTCCTGCCATTTTAGATTGCATGTAAAAGTGATAAACAAAAACGGATATCCAGTCCACCTGCAAATAGCCATCGCATCTTGATAGTTTTCAATCATATACCGTTTTCCTCTAGTGAATGAAGATTGCCTTATGAATGGTTTACCAACATATGAACCATCAATACTCTCTTTGTCTTTCGATTGCTTCAAGTTAATGTATTTTTCACACCTAAAGGAATGTTAATTGTAAAAGATCCACTGCATCCTTTGTGATTTCATCATTGTGTAACTATCGACAATAAATTGTTGAAGTAACCAATGGGAAAACAGTAGTTGTTAGCCCTCATCATCTCTGTCTTGCATCCTAAATGATAAGAACTCCCTGATTGTGAGCTTATTTCTCTTGTTGGTGTCAAACTCGGTGAGTGGAATATCTAGATAGAACACGTCCTCTCCATAAATGAATATAAATTGGTATTGCAGGGGAAGATAGGGTGCAACTCATGTATACGTTGAAGTTCTCCTGTCATCATATGGACAATTGCATCTCCCTTATCGGGCATCGTCTTAAAATCTCCAACAATAAAAGCAGCCACCTCCGGTGCCATTGGCATATTGTATATACGACCATCCTTTGATCTCTTTCCTATTAGCCGAAACTTTACTTCAACGGAATCATGTTCTGAAATGTGTTTGGCGGTGATTTGGTAGCTCTTTGCATAAGGATTGGTTTTATGGATCATTTGACTTAGCTCTTACATTTTGGAAGTTGTGAAACATTTTGGTGGCATTCTTCATCGTTGAAATGTTATCTACCCTTGAAATATATGTCACATTTTAATGGGTAACATGTTCCAAGTTGTGTCATTCTAATAATTTCATAGCAAATTGCAAAACAATCATTACATGCTCTTTATCATCACTTGACAAATTTTCAACAAAAGATTTCAGCTTATTTGCAAATGACCCCCAAAGTACGCAAGAGAATTGAGTATCGCAATTAAGAAAAATATGAGCATAATTAAGAAAGCCTCAAAACTAAATATTAAGGGGTTAAATTTAAATATGAACATCATATTTGCATCATCAATGATAACATTGATTTTGGTTGTTCTCTAACCTCATGAATTAACGCAATGCATATATTTCAGTCATTGATCTCACCCAGCACATCTACAACATTAATGTAGAATGAAGATGTTTAATATGATATATGGAATATCACACAATTCTAGAAAAAAATATAATACTTACCCAAGACATAAGCTCAATTGTGTGCTTCTATATCCTTGAAGTTAACAAATTGAAAATCATTCTCTGTGATATTTTCAAAAACATCTGGTTCGATCACTTTGATAGTGAGGCTGAAGACGATCCTCCAAGCATGATTAACCTTTGATTTTTGAAGTTGTAAATCATTGTCGATATCTTGGAAATTTGCAAAAGTACAAATTTGCCCCTCTTTGAGAAGATGCATAAACTTTTTTTTTTAATCATGTGAATACACTCGCTTGTATTTTGTTTTGCATTCCAAAGTAATGTTTACTATGTTTAGATAAAAAGGCTTGCAAATTTAATATTCACAAAAGAATTATTTACTCATTTGTCCTTTAATAACATCTTTATCCCTTCATTCTCGTTCTTATCATTTTGTACCCATAATCGCAGTATTCTGATATTTACCATTCTCCTCCTTGTATATTTTATTATGTCACTCAAACATATTGTTCCATTGCTCTTCGACGTATTCAAAACTATATGAAGCACAAAGATTCATCATTTAATGGAAAAAAATCATATAACCAAGAAAAAATCAACCAAACACATAGTATAAAATTAACTCATTTTACAAATAGAAGGAACAAAATAAAATTATACAGAATATAATATGTAAGAAATGTACCGAATCAACATGATTTTTTACTAACAAACTATAAGTTTGTGGTCGATACAGAATTATTTTTAAAACTACATTAGTAATTACTTTTGGATGAGGAACAAACTTCCTTCCTTGTATGTTTTAAGACTGTCATTAATTAATTGCAGAATTACACAAGTAAACCTCCATTTAAATTATCATTTAATTATCAATTCCACTCAAATTCTTATTCTTTTTCTTATACACTAACAGAGAGATCAATTATATATATCATTTTAGAAGATCAAAGTGGGGATTGAGGATAATATAGAGTGATGGATACAAACACGTAAAAGAACAAAGATTTCAACATAGAGACATATTTTTACAAATTCTCAAAGACATATTTCACACATTTAACACTATTTTAATAATAGTTTGATGAAGAGAATACCTTATACATTCTCTGATATATAGAAGTAATGTCGCGCCGAAATTTTAGAAACAACCGTTATGATACTACAATTACATCTTATAACTCAAGTATTTATAAAAATATATGATTTAGGTTATTTCCCAAATCAACGTAAGAGTTGACAATAATTAATTCCAAAATTCTTTCTATCATAGATCAGAATTTATTGACCAATTAAAAATTTCTTTGTTTTAAATGAAATCTCCTAAATATATTACCTTACTTAAATTAAGATATTGGAATCAAAGCGAGTTGGTGTCGAAACGACGCCGGAGACAACCATCAAAGCGACGTCGACAAAGCCACAAATCGCAATCGCCGCTAGCAGCCCAAACGTCAAGTTGCGACCAAACATCGCCGTTTCTCGACGAGTCGTGTTGTAATTTCAAAATAAGTTTTGGGATGGGGAATAGTTGAGAAGATTGAGAAAACAAAGAATTTTTTATAAAAATGAGGGTAATTACTAATAAAATTACATCATTCGCACAACTTGCAATTATTATAACAACACTTTTAAAATCTTGCACGAGCTAAGGATTTACCAAATAGGCGCTACTAGGACTGTCTTATCAGGTCGGGTCGGGTATCCGTCCCAAAATATTCGGGTACTTGTACCCGAAAATTGCTAGTTTCATATACCCGATCCCGATCCCAATTTTAGTTTCAGGTATCCGATACCCGATTCAGGTAGTTCGGATTGGGTGTTAGGGTATCTGATTTTCCCGAAATTAATATATTTCATATTCATTTCTCACAATAGCTTCCTGATCCGGACCGAGAAAGTATACTGAATATGTTCAAATAAAATAGAAAATAGATGCAGAAGAAGAAAATGGTGAGGGGTGAGGAGAGGAGGTTCAGTGAAAATGAAAAGAAGTAGAAAAAAGAAACAGAAAAAGAAAATGGTGAGGTGTGATGGAAAAAGAAAAGAAGAAGTAGAGAAAAGAAAAGAAGAAGAAAATGGTGAGGAGAGAAGGAATGGAGCGAGAAAGAAGATACAGAAATGGAGATGTTGCAGATAATGAAGAGTTTCAATTAAAGGAAGATAGTTGGTGCAAAAAAAGAGAAATTGAGAGAGGGAGAGGGAGGTGGCTGACGAGCGCGTTTTTCGTGCTCTTTTCGGTCTAGATCGAGTCTTTTTCCCTTTATTTGTGTTGTATTTTGTGTCTGGAAGGACACAAGTCAAGGGTAGGCAGAATGCAGGGCAAGCTGCAGGTCATCTCGGGAAAGAGGCAAGATTACACGTTGGGGAAGCTTGGGCAATTTGAAACTCAAGACAGAGTACTGCCCGAGATCACTCTGCAGCAAAAGGAGACCAAGGGGGCACGCTAACCAAGATAAGAGAACAAGCTGGGCAGCTGGGGATGCAGAAGACGATGGGCAAGAAGCTGGGATCTGCGGCGGATTTCTTTCCTTCCACGAAAAATGTAAGATATCTCTTTTTCCTTCCACAAAATATCTGGGGGATTGAGAGTATCTTCCTATAAGCGGAAGATCTGACCGGGAAGGAAAGTCGGCCGGGAACCCTAGCGACCACCACCACGAAGCCCAGGCCCACAGAGACTCCTATTTAAAGCCATGGTTCGAATCAGAGATACAACATAGACATACGAAAGACTTTAATATTCAAGGAGGGGGCGACGCCTAGCTCCTAGTTTAGTTCTTTTATTTCTTATGAGTGATTGGGAGGAGAAAACTACGGGCAAGAGGATCTTTTGGTAACATTTTATTTCAGTATTTAATATAAGTATGCTTTTATTTATTTCATCCTTGTTCTTTATTTTACTTATGAGTAGCTAGGTTATTAGACTTGGTTTGGGAAAGATGAATTGAGTACGGACATATAACGTCTTGAGAGGTCTAACTGTACATATAGTTATTTTGGCGTGTTCCTAAAGTGCTGGATCTGAATCCTATACAACTTGATCAAGTCCTCTGTGTTGTCTGGCCAGTAGCAGTCTTGGGCGAGATTAGGTTACAACTGCAAGCTGGAAACTCCAAGTGTTAGCGACTTCCTGCTTGCCAACCAGAGGGATCAGTGCGGTGATGTAGGTGGGGACGCCATGGGATGGGCGTATGAGATGGTGTGCCCATGGTTGATGTGTTCCCCGCGAATGCCTATTCGGGTACATCGGAGTAAACTTGGTCCAGGAACAATCTTGGGCAAGGGGGATAGGGAGTGAGTAACCCTTACCCTCTGGGTTGAAAAAGTGTGTTTGACGGGACTTCGGTGGCTACGTGATGATTAAAAAGAGGGCTGCTTGAGTGATGCGTTTGGGTGGTAGGAGTAAAACCTCATTCTTTTGCTCGCCCTTAACCGACGACATGACGAGACAACGAACAATTTTGCACCGATGATCAAGACATAAGTCAAGACTTAAGGATTCTAACCCAAGTCAAGTTACTTTCTCATTTGACTCTTTTAGTGTTTTCTTTTCAGTTATTTACTTTTATAGCTTTTACTATTCTGCTTGTTTACACCTCTTGCCCAAGGCAAGACCCGAATCAAAACCTCAAATTGTGACATCGAGAGAGGAATCCACCAAGTTCATGTGGGATCGACCTTGTACTTGCCACTAGCGGAACCTAGTGAAGAGTATCGGTTTATAAATTTATCTTGCCGGAGTGATAACAACTGAGCTCCGCCAGTGGCGTAAAAACCAAGAAAAAGATGAGAGAGGTGGCGCAAGAATAGAGAAAAAGGGAGAGAGGTGGCGTTTAAAATCAAAGAAAGAGAGTGAAAATTTGTATGGGGAAGCCAAGTGACAAGAAATATACAATAAAATATATTTTATTTAAATTTTTGGGTTTTCGAATGTACCCATCAGATATTCGGGTATTACCCGATACCCGATTAATACACAGTAAGATACCCGAATCCTGGCCCGATACTCTATTATTTCAAATTTCGAGTACCTAAAATCCGAACGGGTTGGGTATTTCGGGTAAAACCCGACACCCAGATAGACAGGCCTAGGCGCTAGTATATAAGTTTTAGTTTTTATTGATTTTTAAAATATAAAACTCCAAAAATAAAAAAAAAAAAATAGGAAAAAAAAGAAAGGGAGCTTTAGAGGGTTTGAAGGGTTAGGGTGAATAGCTTTGATTGAACTTGTATAATAATATAGATTATTAGATATTAATTAATAAAATTAAATAATTATCATCAATTGATAATTATTAATCCAATCCTCATCATTTATATAAATAAATTAAATTATTTCATTAAATAAATTGTGGATCAAAATATTAATTAGAGATCAATGTGTTTCATGGTTCAAGATCAACTTTTAGACATGTCAGGGCTTGACCTTTGACATCTAGCCAGATGTAGGGTTAAGAATCGGGACGCGACCAGATACCCGTGCTGAAGTCCCAAAGTTTCAATCCCAAAAAACACCAATTTTTTGGTCTAGTCCTGAAATTGGAAAATTTTAAGTTTTAATTTCGATCCCGAATAAAATGTGCCGACCGAATGATCCCGAAGTTTTTAATATGACCAAAACTTCCCAAATTTTAAAATCAATTTCAGAAATGGGAAATCTCAATTCAGATTAAAAACTCTCAAATCTCGAAAATATACAATTTTTCAATTCCAATCCTGAACCCGGTCCCAAAATATTCATGACTCAACTCGAAACTGAAAAATCCAAAATTTCAATTCCAAATTCTAACCCCTAACCAGATGGTGCCACACCATGTATGTAGGTAATGAGCCATGTCAGGCGGTGCCTTGGACCTGAATGAGACCTGATCAAATGTACATCAAAGGTAGATCCACATATGTCATGAACCTAGTCAAATTTTACCATTTATACCACAGTCATGTATCATTATCTTATTTGAGATGATGTTTGCTCATATATGTTTTTTACATCATTTTTTTAAAGAAATAGTGAATCCTATTTAATATGTTAATAATTTGTACTCTTTCTTCACTAATTTTAGAGATTTTGTTTAAAACTCTCACCTCCTAAATGTAATCATTACGTCATTTTTTGTAGAGCACACTATGCTCATTCTTTTTTAAAACTCTCACAGTAGAATGAAGATAATAGATAATTTCCCCACTTCTCATATGCTTAGCCGTTTATTAAGCGAAATAAATGGAAATAAATTTAGATAAATAAAAATAATATAAATTAATTTAAGATTTAGTAATTAAGATTAAATTCATACATAAGATATTTCAAAATTTATGATTAATATTCCAATAAAATATTATTTATTTGATAAGTATCTTATCTAGAAAAGTGAAATTCAAGTAATTAAACAGAGGAGATCATTCTAAAATTATATTTGAAGAACGGAGGGATTATATTAAAAGAAAATCGTTGTTAAATTAATTTAAATTACAAAGGGAGTATATTTATAAAGTCGACCATCCTAATTTTGAGCATGGATGAAACATTGCTCTTGTAAGCATTTCATAAGCATACCATATAAAGCCTTTTAATCAACAGATATAGAGGACGTTTGACTAAGCTTATTTTAAAGAGCGTTTGACTAAGCTTATTTTAAAGAGTTTATAAGTTATTGGAGTTTATAAGCTCTTAGAAGAGCTTATAAGATGAAATTTATAAGTTGTCAAAATGTTTCGATAAATGAACTTATAAGCTCTTTTAACGTGACATAGAAGGTTATTTATGTAATTTTGTTACAGTTTATAAGTTCATGGAAAAATAAGTTGGGGTGACACTACTTATTTTTTTGAACAGTTTATAAGCTCCAAAAACTTATCTTTACAACTTATAAGCTTTCAAATAACTTAATGTGCCAAATATTTTGAAAGAACTTATAAACTTTTAAATAACTTATAAGTTGTTTTAAAAAGCTTATAACCGCAGTCATAAACCTACATAGTAGTGAATCGCGCAAAATAAAAGTGAAATTTGATCATTGCTTTTCCAAGTGTCCTACTATCTATCTATATCAACATATATATCATCACTACATGCAAAATTCAAAAGTGGGAATTAAGATCAAGTCTCATTGCATATTTCTTAACAGCCACCAAATTAAAGTAAAAGAAACGCGGTCCATTATATGGCTGAGGGCCAAGGCTAGCCGTATCTATTGGAGAATCGGGTATTGATATTTCAGCTAATACTCGATTGTGTTCGGGTACGTGAATAATTGATTTTCGGATCGGTTCATGTCTTTATATTCTACAAATTTTGTAATGAAATTTGAATCTTTAATTTATATTTATTAATTATATATACAATATTTTAATTTTATTATTTAAAATATTTTAATACTCAAAATATCCAAAAAGATAAATTAAAATACCCGATAAGGCATAAATATCTAAAAACACGAAAAATTTCAATTAAAACAAGTAATTTTGACTATCTATATACTCTAACTGAAATATCCAAGTCGCGTTCGAATATCCGATTTTTTTTCAAATTTAAATTCAAATAGTAAAAATTTAAAATTTTTGTGTTCGAGTATTCAAAAATTTCATATAAAGCACTCATCCCAACCCGAATAGACACTCTTAGCGCTAAGAGGGTAATTAACACAAGCAAAATATTTGTTTATATGTTCGTCCACTTTCATACAACTCCTTGTATTGTATCTAATACCATGTGAATTATAATATCTACCACATATTTAATTTATATTTTATAGGTCACATAATATCTATAAAATATTTGACATAGTAAATAGCTTACGTTAAATCGAGTTGGTGGAACGGATGTATCATGGATTAAGTCATCTAAGAAAGTGATATTTAGTTATTGACGATTGGTTTATGTTTTGAAATGAGTGTTACCTATTAATTATTATTATTAATATAAAACGATGAAGACTAAATTCGACATTCCAATTATGATATTCAAGTTTGTTTTTAGGAAATTGTAAAATTTCTTTTTGACTATTTTGTTATGGTAGTTCTGGTGCCTTGTTTTGTACTCCCTCCATCCCATTAAATTTGATACTTTTTTTTTCGGCATGATAATTAAGGAGAGTGTAAAAGGTATAAAGGTGGTAGAGTACATACTTTTTAAAAAAAATAATTTTGCTATTTAAGAAATGTGTCAAGTTTAAAGGATTGTCCTAAAAAGAAAACATGTTAAGTTTAGTGGGACGGAAAGAGTGTATCTTTGATCTTCCATCAATAAAATTATTTATATATCTGACCAAAAAATATTATGATAGTCAAGTTTGAGTCAAGATTTTAGTTGTGTGCGTCCTAATCTCATCGATAGGTCCGAAATGCCCCCACTAACTCTACCTAGGATGACATCAGCATGATGCTGGTCTTTGTCGAATATTAAAATGTAAATATTTCTTTTTACAGTTTTTAATGTCTCAATTTTCTTGTTTGACATGATAAAAATAAATAAATAAAATGACAAGAATTTGAAAATAAAATGATACTTATAAAAATTAAACTCTATTTGAAACCGTCATATCTTAATTTCCCTTCCCTTATTCGTTGTTGTAATTTCACACAATCAAATATAGATATGCGTTGATTAAGGCCGATAATTTCACACATTAAAGTCATATATATCGTTCACTAACTCTATCATCTTTGCAGACCAGGCGTCTTCTGTTTCCGATTTTATATGAGATCATAATTGTCCGATATTAATTTGATTCAAAATTAGTCGATATCACTTTTTGTAGGCCACTATGACTAATTAATTCAACATAAAAAAGTTTCAAAACTAAATCATAAACTGTAGGCATCAAACTAAATAACCAATAATAATTAATTTGAAACTAAATAGTGTGATTCATTCAACCGAACATCCCTAAAGTATATTAATATATAATATGATCATTAGTAAATAAAAGAATAGTCAAACTCAATTATCCATTAATGTAGTAGTATATCAAAGTATGACTTTGGGTAACTAGTGCATGTTTCTATTTAGAAAATGATATGTTATTTAATTAGTCATTTTATATAATCTCCATCCCTCCTAACCCCACGACTATTCGCGTAAGATAATTAAATAATTTCATATAATTTGTAAGGATATAAAGAGGCCCCCTTAAATATTTGCCCGGCCCTAAAAGCAAAAAAGGTATACATTAATTATATATAATAGATAAATGGAAAAGAAAAGTTGTAGTGGAACAGTGAGATGGATAGGAATTATAATTCATTTGATGATGATTGTTATAGAAAAAGTTTTGGTTGGTAAATATAGTATGTACCTATTCCTACAACTACAACAATAAAGTGTTGGCAGGTTACTATTTTATTTCTTTTTGTATGTTCATATAGAATTTGATCACAAGGAAGAAGTGCGGCTGCGCGTTACATTACAAAAAAAATTGGAAAGAAAAAAGTGTTTAGTTTTATGGTAGACATGTCTTTAGAAACAACTGCACGTATTGTTATTATTATCATTAATTTATTATTATTGTTTATTTCTTTTAATATCCAAATGGTCAAGATTGCAGCTGTCAAAATTTACCAAAAAAATAATATATCGTAATTAGCATACCAAAAAATAACGTAAAATATCGAGTATAAGGTATACCGAAATTTTTGGTAATTTATGATACATTACATAACTTTTTGTTAAAATAAAGGTACGATTGTTCCAAATACCGAGGTATACTGCCATATACCATAACGCGGCATATATCGAAAAATTTGGTATATATTGTTATTTTGGTATAATCGATATATATATATATATATAATATTATATATCATATATATTCAATTTGAATTATAACAAAGTTATTTATTCATATTATGAATTATAATTAATAAATATTAATGACAAATCATAAAATATGAGTTTATTGATAATAAAAAAGATTGAACAAAAACTTATACTTATTATTTTAAATGATAATGATAAACTATAATATATATATATATATTTTACATAACTAAATAATTATAATATATTTACAAGATCTGCTAAATTATTTTCTAAAACAGGCATATCAATCTAAATAATTATATAATTAACTACAATAACATAAAGATAACAATAATCTAAAAGTACGATGTGAGAACATAAGTGTCTTATATGATCATATTACTTGATATTAAATTTAATATAAGTTATAGTATATAATTAATGAAAATATCTTTATTTTGTTATAACATATCATGCATAAATGGCTAAACTAATTATGATTGATATACCTAAATCTAGTTAGTTATATAAAAACACAATAATGTAGTTAGTTAATATCATTATAATTGATTATATAATATTCATGGTTCTTCTCGAAAGTTTTGTAATTAGAAATTAACACTTAGTATGTTTTTGTATATGTTAGATATTGTTTAAGTTGTTCATTATACTAAGTTTTAGAATACCGTGAAAGAAAGATATAACGAAGTAAGATAAGATATATCAAAAATAATTAAATTTTAGAATACCGTGAAAAAAAGGTATACCGAAGTAAGGTAAGATATACCAAAAATAAGATAAGATATATATATATGTAAAAATGTCATACCAAAAATAATGTATACCGAAAAATATGATAAGGTAAAAGGTACGAAAGTCACATCTTTCTCTATCTCAGTCCACGTTTGTCGTTTCTTCTCCGTCTGCGTATCAAAGTCACATCTGACAGTTTCATCTCCATCTACTCTCATCTCTCAGCCGAATTAGCAGCAACCAAAGCTCCTAGCAGCGGTTCCTTCAATATTTATATAATTATTTTTCGCATCTTCAAATTTCTAAATCTTGGATTCACTACTGCATGAGGGGTGCTAACAACTCAAACAGTACTATAGTATGTATTTTAACTATATGATTAAATCATGAAAATCATATAAATATAAGCAGACTAACACGTGGCACTCCGAAATGCTATAAGAATGAATCAAATTATTGTTCTTACACTGTGGTTGATTATTAATATTACAGTCGTCTATACAAAGTTAAAATACCTAGATCTGTCTTTCCGGATGCAGGATGCTGCATTATTGATACATATATCGTCTGCTAAAATTAGTGACATTATTAAGGTTCTTTTAACGTAAATGTTTTCGATTGAATATTTTATATTGCACACGATGGGCTGAATGAAGTGCAAAAAAGAAAACAAATAAAATATAATCAAGTAAATATAAAATAGAAATAGGAAAAGTGTAACATATCGATATTGGGGCGGTTACCAAATCAGAGGGGCTTTTGCTTTTCTTTCCTACATGCGCATAATTTCTACTCGGTTTTTAATTGGAACTAGTATATCATCCGGTGCAATGCACAATTATAATTATATTTTCATAAAATTAAAATTTAATTAATTATGAAGAAAAAAAGAGAAAATGTTAAGTTAATCTTTAATCTATTGTTAATTATTTAGAGAATAGATCATAAACTTAAAACTCAGTAGGCATTTTCTATTATGTTTATAATTTTGAAGCAATAAATTAACAATTAAACATTAACAATATTTATGTTTTAATATATGAAAAATAATAATACTGATTAAGTAAGTTTTTACTATATTTATATGTATTATTATAGGGAAAAAACAGATGATATTTAAGAAAAATAATAATTAAATAAAATATGTGAAAATTGACATTATCGATACTTTTTCATTATAATAATAAAAACAAAATATAGTGTAAATTTGAAATAAAGAAAATTCAAACATCATTGCAACATCACTGCATCTCAAACATAATTTCTTCTAATTTTTTGTTTTACAATTCTATAACTTTTTTGGAGAAAATAAATGTACGAATTTTTTTTTTGAATTTATAATTGATGATTACCCACAAGTTATTATAAATAACTGCTCTAATATCGCTAAAAATATTCGTAGTTAAACAATATAAATTTCATAACTTCAAATTTATACTACATGAAAGGCAGTTAATATTAATTTTAGTTATTCCATAAAATAATTTATGTATAGTTAACGTGTCCATTTTAAAACTACATTTTAAATAAATTTAACTAGCATGTTAAAATTTGACGGTAAAAGATAGTGGCTAAAATTGTGTTTTTATATATTAATAGATGTCGAGCCCATTTGTTTCCTCCTATTTAATTAACTATCACTTTTTTAGTTCATAACAATTGATGTGTTACTATGTCAATAAATTATGCGCACTATTAGGATACGGTGTGGGTAAGTGAGTGAATACAGCTCACAAATTACTCGGGATTGAAATTAACTCGATATTTATCGAGTTGAGCTCGAGGTACTCGAGTGTATATCGAACATGAGTTCGAGTTCAATGATACTCGACTCACTAGGCTCGCGAGCCTAACAAAACCTGAGTTATATATGATTTTATATTTATATCTCCTATTATTAAACGAGCCTAAAAGAGGTTAACCAAGCTTAAAATTATATCAACAATTAAGTTTAATCGAGCTCGAGCTTGAATTAAAACTCGATCGAGTCGAATCGAGCTCGAGCTTGACACTTATGAACCAAGCTCAAGCTTGATCAAGTCAATACTCATCTCGACACAACTCGTTTACACCACTAGTTGGTCTTGTGTATCACAGGATCCTAAGTACAAATATCAAAATACGAGCCATATAAAAATGAAGTTCAAGATGATCACACATCATCTTTTGTTCAAAATTTTTTTGCATGATTCTTTTTGCTGTTAAATTTAAAATATCTATTGATATATCCAACTTAAATTATTTGAGTTTTTTTGTTTCTTTTGCATTTTGAGCATCAGTCATATAATTATGAGACATATGGATCAAAATAAAATAAAATATAATATATTTATCATTTATCATTTTATCACAATAAAAATAATTTTAAGAAAAATTTTAAGTGTATTTTAACCTTTTTAGATCAACAAAAATAAATAATATTATTATAATATAAGTATAAGATTAAAAAATTGGGCCTAAATTTTTTTGGGGCCTTAAACGAGTGCATGTTTCGCCTACTATTAGGTACGACCATATGCATAGGCGAATCTAGTAAAGTCAAAGAGGAAGCTTTAGCCCCTCCTACATTTTTTAAAAATATTTTTTTATAGTTATAATATTATAAAATTATCAATTTTAATAAATATTTATACAAAAGTATATACTATTAATTTGAGTTATATAAAATTTATTTCTCTACCAACAATTTTTTGTGTATTTCTCACTCAACATGTGTATAAATGACGGAGCTCAGTCGTTATCACTCTGATCAATATAAATTTATAATATCTACACTCTTCACTAGGTTCCGCTAGTGGCAAGAACAAGGTTGGTCCTACAAGAAGTTGGTGGATTCCTCTCTCGATATCACAATTTGAGGTTTTGAGTCGAATCTTGTCTTGGGCAAGAAGTGCAATCAAGCAGAAAGTAAAGTGTTGTAAAAATAAATAACTGAAAATAAAACACTAAGAGAGTTAAATAAGAAAGCAACTTGACTTGGGTTAGAATCCTTGAGTCTTGACTTATGTCTTGATCATTGGTGCAAAGTTGTTCGTTGTACTGGCATGTCATTGATTAAAGGCGAGCGTAAAAATGAGGTTCTACTCCTACCACCCAAACGCATCACTCCGGCAGCACCCTTTTTAATCGTCACCTAGCCACCCAAGCCTCACCCAGCATACTTTTTCAGCCCAAAAGGTATGGGTTACTCATCCCCTTATCCTCCTTGCCCAAGATTACTCCTGGATCAAGCTTACTCCATTATACCCAAATAGGCATTTGCGGGGAACACAATAACCATGGGCACACCATCACAGACGCCCGTCCCATGACATCCTCACCTACATCACCACACTGATTCCTCTGACTGGCAAGCATGAAGTCGCTAACACTTGGAGTTTCCAGCTCGCAGTTGTAACCTGATCTTTCCCAAAACTGGTACTGGCCAGACAACACCGAAGACTTGATCAAGTTATATAAGATTCAGATCCAACACTTTAGGAGCACGCCAATACAACTATGTACACAGTTAGACCTCTCAAGACGTTATAAGTCGGACTCAATTCACCTTTCCCAAGCCAAGTTTATAAACCTAGCTACTCATACGAAAAGTAGAGAACAAGAATGAAGTAAACAAAAGCATACTTATATTCAAATATGGAAATATAGTTGTTACCAAAAGATCCTCTTGTCAGGACCAACCCTTGGCAAGGCCGAAAGCATTAAACATAAATTAAATTAAGTGTTTGCCCGTATGATTTGTTTCTTCCTCCCCAACACTCATTAAAATAAAAGCCTAGACTACGGATAAGAGCAGTCGGGCATCGTTCCTCCCCTCGAATTGTGTCTTTCTCTGATTCATAGCGTGGGTTTTAAATAGTATCTCCATGGGCTTGGACTTTTGTGGTAGAAGTGGCTAGGGTTGCGGCGAACTTTCCTTCTCGGTCAGATCTTCCACGTAGAAGGAAATATTCCCAATCCTCCCCAAATAGTTGGTAGAAGGAAAGAAAGATATGTTTCTTTTTCCGCGGTAGGAAAGAAATCCGCTACACATCCCCGCGTCTTGGCCGTTGTCTTCTGCGCTCCTGACTGCTTAGTTTGTCTCCTTCTTGGCCAATGTGCCCCTCTTGCCCCCAGCGGTTCAGATTGCCCAAGTTGCTCCGTGCATAATCTTGTCTCTTTCTTGAGATGACCTGCAATCTTGACCTGTATCCTGCTAGCCCAGACTTGTGTTCTCCCAGACACACAAAACACGACACAAACAAAAGAAAATGACTCGATCCAGACCTAAAACAAGACACAAAAATGAACACAAAAAATAGTCTCGTCACACTCACACACTTTAGGCACGATTGTCCTCAAGCGTGTAAATATAACTTGCCCAAAAAGAAAAGGAAAATAAAAGACTCAAAAAGCCAGCTCACCAATATACATGCACAAAAAACAGTCAAGACATATACGAGTTAAAGCATAAATCAAACAATGTTCTCAAGCGAACAAGATAAGGATCAAGTGATCATAGAGATGTTTCCTCACCCGCTCAGCACTCTGTGTTTAGGTTAAGTGTTTACGCCCGGCAACTGTTTGATGAAGAAAAGTGCCATAGGCTTGGCTGCCTTCTACATGTCTCCACCCAATTAGCCTGGTTAAGGCATCTATCCTCAGGTCTTCATGGGTTGTAACGTGACTTTGACAAAAGGTTGAAAATTTGGAACTGGGCTAAGGTCAGCATGAACTATAGTCTTGGGCAAATCTTTGATTAGAGAGCACACTTAAACTTTTCCCGGGCTCTAGCACACTTATTTACAGGGTGTTTATTTATTTTTGGGATTTTTTAGATTTTTGGTTTTCGGGTTGTCCGACTGGAAGCCAGGGCAGCCATCTAGGGGGGTTGTGTCTTGCACTTTCTCCTTGCTGCATGGATTTTTCTTTCTGCCCTATGCTCATCCCGACCAGGGTATGCCTTTATGTGATTTTAAATATGCGTGTGAGGCGAAAGAAATATTAAGGCTCTAAATTGGCTAGCA
Organism: Leonotis leonurus; assembly: GCA_026898415.1. Classification (NCBI taxonomy): domain Eukaryota; kingdom Viridiplantae; phylum Streptophyta; class Magnoliopsida; order Lamiales; family Lamiaceae; genus Leonotis; species Leonotis leonurus. The sequence goes on from JAPKLX010000091.1 coordinate 59,112, forward strand.
AGGGAGTATGAATGATGGTAGAAAATTTTTGCTTTGGGCTTATGAACAAAAAATGTCTAAATCCTCTAGAGACTTGACCAGGTCTGCAGGGTCTTGACCAAGAAAACAGGCAAGTTATAGAACCAATCAAGCCAAGCAATTGTAAGCACACATAAAAGTAAATCATGTTAGGCAAGTGTACATAGCATTTAAGGCTCAAAAATCTCACAGGGTATACATGCTCACTTGACCACATTTCCGTCATACCAGACTATCCTAAAACATGCTTGATCTATACATGAAAACTCCTATGTCTATCATGCTCAAGATATATATACAATTAGCATGCTGGCAAGACTCTTAACAAAACAGACTAACAAAAAAGCAAATAAAAAAACTGACTCTCCAACCTAGACAGACGCGGGAACCCTCTCCACTCACACACTTTGCTCAAGGCATATTGCTTAGAGCGGGAGAGGCTCCCTGGTCAAGACTCTAATTAAAACAGAACAAAAACAGAAAAATAAGAAAATAAAAATAAAAACTAAAAACCTAAAAAAAAAAAAATCAAAGGGAGGACTAAGTCAATGGTGAGCTGGGGGATACTTGAAACCTACGTGCTCAAAGTAAGCCAACTGGGCTTCCTGCATTTGCTTCACTGTCTTGTCGATGCGGATGAGATAGGTTGCCAATTCCTCCGTCGGCGGGTTTGGCGAGAGGGATCTTGTTGCTTTCACTGTACTCTTCGTGGGGTAGACAAACGGCTTCTCAATAGGGTCCTCAACAATTCGGGGCTCTCCATCAGCGTTGTCCTCGATGGTAAACATGTGGGTTAGAGTGACCATGTCGAAGTGGTGCTCTCTCTCCAGGAATCCTTCGTAGTTTGACTTGATCAACCAGAACTGCTCCTCGATCAATGTAGGCAGGTGGGATAAGGACAGGTGCTGCTGGGGCTTGGACAAGATGTTGCGGATGTGGTTTGCTACGAACGAGGAGAAGCTTACCCTTTGTTTCTTCTCCATGGCCCAAACTATAAATAGTTCACTTTGGGACATGGTATTGCTACTGTCCTTCTTGCCAAAGAGGTTGATGGCCAAGATGCGGTGACACACCTTGACCGTCGGGTCCACCAAGGCAGAAGCTTTGGACTCGCTCCCCTTGAAGTTCTTTGTCCTGGCAAGACCCTCCCGCATCCGGTTCCAGTGCTCCCTGGGTGCATTGGGGACTACCTTGATTGTTGTCTTGTACTCCGGGTTGAACTTCTCTCTAAAATTGATCTGCCCAGGATGACGTCTAGGTCTTCAACGACTACCTTTTGTTGCTTGCCCGTGAGTGAAAACTCCATCACACTGGGGACTCCTCCCATCTCCACTTCCACCTTGATGCACTCGAAAAACTCCCTGACCAAGTCACCATATGTGGTGGTTTCCCAGTCAAAGAACCTTTCCCAGCCTATCGCTATGAACCGTTCTCGAATTTGCTCCTCAACGACTAGTTGCTTCAAAACCTCAAAATTGATGGTCTTAGGGATCACGATTTCTCTTCCGTCCATCTCGTTTGTCTTGGCCTATGCAATTCTGGTCCTCGTCTTCCTTACATGTGTCACATTCTCCTTCATGACAGTCTTGAACAAGCAATTATTTGGTGTTTTCTCCTCGGATGATACCTCCTATGACTCCTCCTCAGTAGCTTTGCTCGAGCTTTCCTTCTGAGTTGCCTCCTTTGGTTGGTCAACCTCCATCTCTTCCGATTTCTCTTGCTCCGCTGCTTCCTCCTCCTCTTCGTCTTCTTCCTTAGCCTCTACTTCCTCTTCCTCCGCTTCCTCAGTCTCTTTTGATGGTGGGTAGTCTTTCTCCGCCTCTACAGTGGGTGTTTGGGTGGTTTCTACGTCTGGTATCTTGGGTGTTGCCATGGCGGTGGCTTCGGTCGTGGTGTTATCCGGTGGAGGCTGGGTTTCAGTGGCCATGGATGAGGGTTGGCTGCTGGGTTCTTCCTTCTTCCTGACTACTACTCTCTTGCGCACCATGGTGATAAAGGTTAAGTGGCTGGTTAGGTGTGGTGGTTATGGAGAAAGTGGGGGAGTGGTGGAAAGAGGTTGAAGATAGTGGTGCGAGTGGTGGTTTACGAACTGGAGAGAGTTGTGGGTGATGAAGATGAGAGGAGAGTGAGTATGAATGATGATAATGGGCGAGGTTAAGGGAAAAATAGTATTGGAAGTTGTAGAAGTGAAGGCGTGGGGGGTGGTCGTAACGTTTGGAAGGGTGGAATAGTGGGTATAGACGGGTTATAGGGTTAGGCATGCAGGCGCAAGCACTTGATTGCCCTGACTGTCGCGATGATGTGGGAGTGGCATTTACTTTTCAGCGTAACAGTTCCTGCGGCTCTTCATCTCCTTGCTTCTCGACGCTTCTCCTGCACGAGACAAAAACTAAGGTTTTCTTGGGCGGGAAAATTTCCTTCCCGGGGTTGGTCAAGAGGAATCTCAAGTCAGGAGCTTTTTTTCCTCCACTCACACACTTTGCTTAAAACAAAGTGCTAGAATGGACTAATTGAGCTCCTGGGCTAAGATGCAAAAATAAAACACACCAAAAATAAAACGAAATAAAAAAAAAAAAAAAAGAAAAGCGATAAAAAATACCAGGTTGACTCTTGGCCAGCACCTTGATTTAACGTCGTTGGCATCGACGTAGTGCTGCTTCTTAATCAAACTTCTTCAGTTGGACCTTCTATGGCAAAGTCCGTGACTTCTTTTCCAGGGCGGTATCCATAATAGGCCTTGAGCCTATTTCCACTGACTTTGAAAATTGTATTGGTCTTGAGATCCTGAATGTCTGCGGAGCCGTTAGGGTAATGCTCCCAGACCATGTATGGTCCTCTCCACTTAGTAGATAGTTTGCCAGAGGCAAATCTGAGGCACTTCTCATATAAAAGTACCAACTCGCCTTTGTCGAATCTCCTTCCTCGAGCTATGTGGTCATGCCATTTCTTCAGATTCTTCTTGTACAAGACGACATTATCATAAGCCTCAAGTCGGATCTCCTCTAGCTCTTGCAAACTCAACTTTTTTCCTTCAATAGCTTCATCCCAATCTTTATTGATCTTGCTCACTGCCCAAAACGCCTTGTGCTCCATCTCGACTGGTAAATGACACAACTTGCCATATACCATACAGTATGGAGATATTCCAAAGTTAGTCTTTTAGGCTTTCCTGTATTTCCAAAGTGCATCGTCGAGGTGGTCACTCCAATCCTTCCTTGTCTCGACAACTGTCTTCCTCAAAATGTTCTTTACAATGCGGTTGGAGACTTCAGCTTGCCCATTAGCTAAGGGATGGTATGAAGTAGACATACGGTGGGTAACTCCATACTTCTTGAGCAAGCTAGTGATGGTGGAGTTGTAGAAGTGTGAACTTTTGTCGCTGACTATTGCCTTGGGCATGCCGTATCTGGTGAAGATGTTTTTCTTGACAAACCTTGCTACCGTCTTGCGTCTGCATTTGGTGTTGCAATTGTCTTTATCCACTTAGAAACATAATCCACTGCTAGCAAGATGTACTGATTGCCTTTGTACTTAGGCAAAGGGCCCATGAAATCCATGCCCCATATATCAAAAATCTCTGCTGGCAAGACTGGTACAAATGACATCTCGTCCTTCTTGGAAATGTTTCATTCTCTTTGGCATTGGTCGCATGTCCTGCACTTTTCAAAACAATCCTTGAAGATTGTGGGCTAGTACAACCCCTATCCAGAATCTTCCTTATCGTACGCCTTGGTCCAAAATGTCCTCCGCATTTCCTCTCGTGCAATGCTCAAGAATACATCCTCGGGTATACACCTTCGAAGGATTAAGTCGGCACCCTTCTTCCATAAATATGGGTCATCCCAGATGAATGACTAGCTCAGTTTCTTGATCTTCCCCCTCTGGTACTGGTCAAGCTCCATTAGGAAAGTCTTCAGCTCCAACTTTGGTTCTTGCGTCTTGCCCTCTGGTACTGGTCAAGCTCCATTATGCGTGGAAGGAAAGAAATTCGCCGGGCATCCCCACATCTTGCCCGTTGTCTTTTGCGCTCCCGACTGCTTAGTCTGTCTCTTTGGCCAATGTGCTCCTCTTGTCCCCAACGGTTGCAGTGTGATCTCGAGTGGTACCTTACCTTGGGCTTTAGATTGCTCAAATTGCTCCGTGCACAATCTTGCCTCTTTCTTGATATGACCTATAACCTTGACCTGTATCCTGTCAGCCCAGAGTTGTTTCCTCCCAAAAACACAAAACACGACACAAAAAAAAAACTCGATTTAAACTTAAAACAAGACACAAAAAAAGCACAAAAAACGGACCAGTCAATAACTTACAATAACTATTTCCCTTAATATTCAGCTACTAGCTATGAGTATTTAGTTTATATATATTGAAGATTTGCCTCAAATTTTATTTTTTTTATCTTATTTGTTGTTGAATTCGCACCAATTTTTTTGTTTATTGAAATTTCCCTCTATGCTATATTTCTCAATTCTAGAATTAAAATTTTCAAAATTATTTCACATATTGGTCAATTTTTATATATTGGTATATTTCCCTATACGTAAAAGCGACTGAAATTCAATTTCTGGAAGTTCATCCACGACTTTAATTTATTCTTATTAGATTTTTTTAAGAAATTAATGCAAATTAATATGAATTCATCTTAAATTAATTCGTTGCATATAATTTTTTAGTTTGAAAACTAATCGATGAAATTGACCAATGATAATACAATCTTAATTACCTATATAAAATATGAGTTTATATTCTTAAATGTAATTTGCATATATATGACATCAGCTGAAGAGGTAGTGATGTATTGGTGACGAACTTTGATTATTCCACCCAACTCAAGTCATATTATTCACTGCCTATAATTTTTATATACACAAAGTCGCACACACCGTCACCTGTTTGTGTTAAGTGTGCAAAATCATTCTCTGCCCCAATTAAGATAAATACTTTTTTTGGCACATTAATTATAAAATACATATTTATCGTAATTATTATTTAAAATTATGTGTAATAAAACGCTCTGAGAAATACATCTAGTATATCGGTAACACAACAAACTCTAGGGACATCACCAAAAATAACAATCTCAAAAAACAATTAAAATTACTCATGGATAATATAAAATAATATTTCATGCTGAACTATTCTTTCATTAAATATATAGCAGGGGTTTTCTTTTTCGTTATCATCTTTATTTATTTGTTTATTTGTCATTGGCTAAGATTCTCGAGTTTGGGTTTTGTATCTCTCTTGATCTTTGCCCAAGTTATAATGAGGAATCTCATTTAAATTTCTTGCTTGATTAACTTCTTTTATATATAAAGGTATATAACGGTTTACTATTCCATGTGTCTCATCATATTAGCCTATATTTTCTTTGGAACATTTTAAATTATAGTTCAATTTCTCGGTATGATTAGTATGAAAATTTTTTTTTACTAACACAACCTTATTTAGTGTTTATAAAAAAAAAGTGTAGAATAGTAAATAACGGTAAAATAGACATATAAATTATATTTTTCAAATCATATTGCATTCATTATCATTAAGTTATTATGTTTTCTTATTGAATCATTTTATTAAAAGCGGCAATTTTTCAAGTTATAATATTTTATTTTATTGATTTCTGTGTCGATTTGTGACCGCTTTTAATAAAGTGGATGTAATAGTAAAATTTTAAAAATTATTTGTTTTTAATAAATATTTTATCTATCTCATTTCAATTGTAGATTTAATTATAATAATACATTCATTTGAACGAGTCAATTTAAATGGAACGGAGACTAACAGAGAGGATAGTAAGTACAAATGGCCAAGCATGACCAAAAAGTAAAATTTTATTGAAACCATAAAAAGCATATACAATATAATATGCCGACCTCTCAAAACTTACATAAATAATCATAATTTTATTGAAACCATAAAAAGCATATACAATATAATATGCCGACCTCTCAAAACTTACATAAATAATCATATTACCCATCACTTTCCACAATGATTGCATTTTGTAATTATTGGACTACAAAACTTTATGTTTGTTAGAAAGAAAAGGAAAAAAATTAATACATGTTCATGTGACATTTAATGTTTCATTTTCGTGTTTCGCATCTCATATTTTACTATTAAAATTTAATATTTTTTTTTTCAATTTTAAATATATATTATAATTTTATTTTATACGTAATTAGAAAAGAATAACAAGATACCTCAATTTAAAATAAGAAGGCGACACGTGGGATAAGAAGATGACATTTGATATAAGAGGATGACGAAGTAGAACCCTCGGCAGATGTGCATCTACCTTTGGAACATATCTGCTTAGACTTTAGTCTGATGTGTTTTATGTACGTCTCGCAGAGCTCACCACAAGAAGATATGATCTAGTAGAATCTGGTCAGATACTAGAGACGGAACCTTGATGTTTGAGAAGATCTTAAAGGTGCTTGCAAGTCATGAGAAGCACACTACTTAACCAAATCGGATAATTACACATGTTATAATCTAATTAGGACATACTTAATTCGAATCATAAATCTTAAGTTGAAGAACTCTATGATAATAGTCCGAGAAATAATAGTAGAAATACTAACCTAAATCCATATATAATATCGTATCTTGATGTGGTGGTATGAGTCTTCCAAACGATCGGTACTAATTTTCCTAGGTACTGTCATTTGGGAACCATAACCCTACTTAAATAATAAGTAGTTATTCTAAATTTTGTAATTTGGTCCCTCAACAAATTACAAAACTAATATCTACATATTTATTTCCATAAGTAATTAATATTCTATTAATTCATAATATATGTATAATAGATCATTTTAATTGGATTGACTAAAGATAATTATACATATTTAATTTAACATATGTGAGTTCAATTTAAATTTATCCAACAATCTCTCCAAACTATTACAAATATATCACATCAAATCCAAGTATCATTAAGAACCACTATAATAGATGCATTTCAATACATAGTCGTCTTTTTCGGTGCTTGACTGTTAGAGAATGCAATCACTTACGAATAGTTCATGAGATTGAGATATGACCTCTAATACATTTGGAGATTTTATAAGTTTATCTTCATTATTATTATGGATTTGATTTTCAATCTAATATGTGTGAACTCTATATATGTTTGTGCTCGCGCATTATCAGTACTGTCTACAATGTTCTTAATTCTAGTTTGAGGACTACCCATTTTAAAGATTTGGGTCAATTAGAAAATTGCATGTGGAGACATTTTATTATGGGCGAACTTTACTCGATGTCCAATTAACATTGCTTACTTGTTTTTATTATGTTGTAACACATATCTATACTTTTCTATTCAACTTTGTGCTTTTGAGTTTGTGAAAACATTGAAGCTATCGCTTGAATTAGTTAGTGAAGACTATTTCTATTTGGTTTCTTCAAGTTACTAAAGAGAATGAACATTTTTGGATGGTTTTGAATCAACAATTCTATTGGTTATAATTATAAGTCAATGAACAGTGATTGATGCATTACTATATATAATATAAACACATGATTACTATATTTGCTAGAGATAATTTTCCTATGTGTATAGGGTTTTAATGAATCAAATATAAATTCACTAAAAACAACTTGAATATACATAGTCATTTTTTTATAAGACAATTTGTTTTTTATAGTATAAAGAGTCATTTTTTGTAATTAATAAAAATACTTTAAAATTTATGAATAAATTAATGATGATATAAAATAAATTTTAAATTTTGAAGTTGGAAATTTATAATTTTATAGTTTCGTAGAATGATAGATTAATATTTTATTTTTATTTTGCATTCTTATTTTATTATAATATTTATAATTTTATTTTTTTTATCATGATTCTAGAGGGTGGATTAATCGTGTATCGTACCCGAGATATCTATGGGAGTGTGTCATATCTCGGTAAAAAAAGATATGCACTACCGCTGTTAACAAGATGTTAAAAGATTTGATAAATACTACTCATACCAACACAAGACATCATCTTTTCAGGTTATCCTTTAGTACAAACTCCAAAATTGAACATTCTTAGCTTGGAACAATAATATATATGTGACCTACTGAGAAGTATGTTGGATGAGCCTATCAGTTAGGACAAAACAAACTATGAAAGAAAGTGTTGGTGAATGAGTACGTCAACTATGATTGACGCTCATGGTCCGACAATTGGTAAAAAAGTCGGGGCTTTGGATGTGAAGAATCAAATCTAGTAGTGTCATCCCTATGATGGGTGCCTATGGGGAGGGGTTGCTCGGCAAAACTACTCCAGGAATTATGGTGAGTGCGTGCTTGAGGGTCATCAGGAGTAATAGTTAGCCTGATGGCCCAAGCTTGAATGAGTGAACAATAAGGGTTAGAATCGGGACGAGATCGGGTACCCGTCGTAAATCCGAAAGTCCCAAGAAATTTCAATTTTATGCTCCCAGTCGTGGTCCCGTTCAAGACTTTGGGTAGTCCCAATTCCTAAGAGTGCAAATTTCCAAAAAAGTCCCAAAAACTTTAAACGAGACCAAAAAAATTGAATTTATAAAATTAAATTTATTATTAGAACTTATATTAATTTTATAATATAATTTTTAATTTAAAATTTACAATCAAGAGTAATTTTGGAAAATTGGGAGTCCTGAATAGAGATTCAAGACTCTTGAGTCTCGAAAATTTTTTAAAAGTCAAGTCCCAATTTCTAAAAATTTGAGACTCGAATCGGGATCACATAATTCTCAGTTTGGGTCTCAAACTATCACTCATAGCCATCATAATCTCTCAAGGTCGGGTGTATATCAAAAAGTACGAGGATAGTGCTGAGGGAGGATTATTGGGATGCGGAATCCAACATCTTTTAGAGAGTGTGTCGTCCATGTATCGTACTAAAGATAGTTTGTGGTATTGTAGTTTTCCTCAATCGAAAGGGTATGTGTTTCATAACGAGAGATTAAATGAATTGATTAGTATTATTCATGGTGTATCATGTTTTTAAGTGACCTTTAGTAGAAATTTTAAAATTAAACGTGTTTGACTTGTAACAATAATATTATATTATTGATGACTTATTAAAAATGAGTGTCCCGAAGTTAATGAGGACAACACTTCTTCCTTACTCTAATCGAAATTTTAATTTTCTTTGAAAATTTTAGCTTGTTTTGTAGCTTTTAAATTAAATCTATTCATTATTAAGACTAAACTTGAATAATTATTGAAAAAATAAGTAATAGTTTTAACACTTTAAAGTTTTAATTAGTTTTAAAGTTTTAATTAGTCTTTGAATTTAAGTTCAAATCTTAACTTTTTAATTAGTTTTTGAATTTGGGAAAACATAAAGGTTGTGTCACATTTATTTTTTGTCAAAATTTAATTTTATTTGAATTTTGAAAGTGTATCTTAACTGATGTATGCGTGTTGTAACAACAACTATAACAATAACAAGTCAGATTCTCCACTTAACAAATCAATATCTCCACTGAATTGAACTTGTGTTATGCACACAGTTACTAAACACAAACAAAACAAATAGAGAACACACGCATATATTTTTGTGTGGGTTAAGATTTACCCACGCGAGTCTCACACCTAAAAATATATTATTAAAAGAGTAGAAAATCAGTAGTTACAGATAGTAGATGAATTCTAACTATCCTATCAACTACTCTTACGAAAACACAATCTCAAGTGTACAACTCACAAATGATACTAAAGAACTAAGCAAGTGAACTTTGTAAACAAGAGATGTATTGAACTCTCTAAAAAACTGCATGCTTCAACAACGTCCATCTCCTCCATTTATAAGATCATTAGCTTTCTCCTCAAGCCAAATAGGTCGTGGATAACTGCTGAGAGGTGGACGTTTGCAGTTATTCTGTTTTGTTGCTGCAACATACGGGGAACATGGAACATGAGTTTGACTTGGTCAGCAACTTAGTCATACTTGGTCAGCTGATCAACCACCTTCCTGAAATCACGCCACTTTATCACCGACTCCTTAGTGGCTGTCATGACCACATGAAGAAAGCAAAATTAATAGAGTTTGCATAACTTTATCAATCTCTCCCTTTTTTGCTTTCTTCACAAAACCAGTTTTGTGTTGCTGTAACAGGCTCTGCAACATGTTCTCCTTCTTCTTCAAGTCTCCCACTGCGTTGAGATTCTCCCCCTGTCTCGTGACTCCCCCTGCACATATGCATAGCAAAAAACCAAAAAAACCAAACAACACAAATCCAAGTCATATACCAGAGCAAATAAATCATATCATTCACATCATGGCCAAGATCAGCTCAATAGAGTTCAAAATACCAAAACAAACATCAAAGTTAAAGGTGTCCAACGCACCAGAACAACATCAACATAAAAGTAACTAAAGTAAAAAAGTGTTATATTGTTGTTTAAAACATCATCATCAAATAGTTAGGGGGTTAGCTCTCAGTCAGCAGCTTCAACATTCAGCAGCATCAATGTCCTGTTCATCACCTCCCCCTGCTCCTTAGCTTGTTGTCCAACATCATCAGCTTCTACTCCCATTTTTTGTGAAGGAAGCCTGATCATATCCGTGATGGTTTGTTCCAGAGCTTTCACCTTGACGAGGATGGATTTGAGCAGGTAGCGAGGTACTTGAATGACAGTGTTGGAATCCACATCTTCCGCACCCGTTGGTTGTGCATTGGGATCAACCTATGGAAGGTCCTCCATTTTGAGGCCACAAAACAAACTATTGTTGATGAAGTAGATTGGAACAGCATCCTTCTGTTTGGTCAGTGAGATTCCTTGTTTCTTCAACATCCTGCACAACAAGGAAGGAAATGACAAGAAGCTGAGTTGAGGTCGAGTGGCCATGATTACCATTTGATCAAAGATCACACGCCCAAGATTGAAGGGCAGGTTGAGACCAATGTTGTACAGCAGGCATGCGTGGGGCTGAGTAACAATTGTGACATTTCTAGAGACCACATAGTTAAACAACAACATTTTGTGAAGAACAGAGTAGAGAAAGCTGAGATGCGAGGCCTTTAGGGGCTGAGGCCAGCGTTGTTGTTGACCACCAGTGAGAACACGCGCGACAACATGGAGGTCATCTGTGACATAGGGATCTATATATGGCAGCCCTAAGAAATTATTGATGATTGAGGGAGGGATCTCAACTATCCTCCCTTGGCAGTAAACTTTCCCAAAGTTCTTGGAGGAGCTATCACCAAACTCATTTGACAAATTAGCATAGAAGGACCTGACTGTTGTTAGAACAAATGGACTGAGCCCGAACACAGTAGAGAGGAGCTTTCGACTCTTGAAGAAATTGATAAGGTATTTAGAGAACGTTACCTTATCAATCTCCCTCTCACTGAAACAAGCAATAGGTGTGAGTGCTTTCCATCTCATGAGGGCACTTGCATCAAACACTTCCTTTGAGTGTGCTCGTGTAGCATCAAGATTCGAGGATTCATCCTCGGATGGGGTTTTCCTTGTTGGTGTCTTTGTTCTGGAAACATCTGGACTTTGTTGTGGCTTGGTGACCTTCTTCTTGCCCTATTTCACTTCTGACCGTTTTGCTTTCTCAGCAAGCTTTTTCAAGGTGAGTTTGTCACTCGTCTTAGTATCATCTCTGCTTGATTCCTTTGGTGGTTCGTCCACCTTCTTGGCTGACTGCTCTGCCTCCATTGTTATTGCTTCTGCCCCATCGTGTTGGGTCTGTGTGGGCGTCGCATTGCCTGGTTGTGCTACACTTCTAATTTCTTTGTCACTTTCGTCGATGAAATTAAAAAAAATTGAGGCTTTTGGGGTTTGCTTGGCTTGGGTTCTCCTGGATTTACGTGGAGGTGGGCCTTTCTCTTTTCTGGCCATTTTCTTTGTCCTCTTCTTGCGAGGTGGCGGATTGAAAGCTTCGACATTTTCCTCGGCAGGAATTTCGGATTCCTCCACTGTTGTGGGCCATTCTAGGATCTAAAGCCCTTCCTCTGAAAATGGTGGCTCCTCCTCCTCTTCTTTTCAGGCTTCGTCCTCTGCCATGGGTTCGTCTGTGTGCGCATGTGTGTCGCCAACATTTGGCTCTTCTGTTGCTTCGTGTTGCGCCTCATCTGGAGTGGGCTTCGATTGTTCAGTTTCTTCAGGTATTGGGTTGCAGGAGGCGTCCTCTTTCTCTGCAGGATGGTCGTCGAAGCTAGGATTTGTTGTGGCAGCGTTAGTGGAGATCGGTGTCTCCGTTGCTGTGGTGGATGTTGCTCCAATGGATTCCTACATCTTTTTGAACTCAGCTGGGTTCTCCATAAAGTATTGCATCATCTTGATTAACGCTTTCTGGGATGGAGCAGCCATACATGGATGTTGGGGAAGAGGTTTTGGGAGAGAATGGAATGTGAGTTTGAGAGAGAGAGTGAGTTTCGAATTATGAGAGTGTGGTAGGGGGAAAGAGAGTGTAAGGGGGTAGAGTTAATGATGAGCTGGGGAGGTATTTTAGGTGGGCGATGGGATGTCTGACGTGGGGAAGTGGAGCGATGATTTCAAGTTTCTAAGGAGGTTGTGCCACGTGGGCTGTTAGCGGATAGAGGTGATTAGGAGAGAGAAATGAAGAAGTTGCCTTGGGTGTATTGTGCTAGCAAATCATGGCATATAAATAGAGAAGTGGGTAAATATAGATATACATCGCCACACTGGAATTAAACACAATTATAATTCACTCACTAACATATTCTGAATTTGAGAGGCAGAGGTTATTTTTCGCAAGAAATGCAAACATTAAAAAAATAAAGAGTTACCCAATTTTTCCATCATCTTTTTACTGCAACTCTCATATTATCCCAACATCCTCGCAACATCTACTCAACTTATCAAGAAATTTCATGCAAGTAGTGCAGAATCACAAGAATTTAGAGATATTTTTGACATAGAGTGCATCATCGTAGCGAGCGTCGTGCCCCTAGTCTCAACCTCCAAAAGCCATCGCGATTGCACCATTTTGTAAGGTAGCATCATCGCAGCGAACGTCGTGCCTCCAAACTACTTTGGTGATTGTCACACTGTGTATATATATATATGTGTGTGTGTGTGTGTGTGCGCACACACAATATTGAGTTTCTGCAGAGGAACGTGTTGAGATAATAACCTGAGTTCACATGAGACAATGTTATAGCAATACAAGTGGTAACAAACAGTTGCATCCTTCAGATGCTATCAGATATGCTGATGCAACAAACAAACTCTTGAAGAGTTATGCGAGAACACATAGACCAAGAGATTTTTGTAAATTTATAAATTTCTCATGATCCAAAGTGTTTGTGAAGATATCCGCAATTTGATTTTTAGTTTTCACGTATTCAAGCTTTAAGACCTCCTGCTCAACTAAACCTCTAATAAAGTGGTGCCTTATGTCAATGTGCTTAGTTCTAGAGTGTTGAACAAGATTTTTAGATATGTTAATAGCACTTATGTTGTCACAATACACCACTAGACTCTTACTCTCAACTCCATAACCATTCAACATTTTTTTTAACCACAAGAGCTGAGCACAACAACTACCTGCCGCGACATACTCTGACTTTGCCATAGAAAGGGAAACACAATTTTGTTTCTTACTGTGCCAGGATATAAGGTTATTGCCAAGAAAGAAACATCCACCACTCTTACTCTTCCTATCATCTAGGTCTCCAGCCCAGTCTGAATCACTAAACCCTACAAGGGATAGGTTGGTTTCTTTGGTGAAGGAGATACCTAGTTCTGTTGTTCCCGCAGCATACCTGATGATTCGTTTCACAGCTTTGAGATGTGACATTTTTGGTTTTGCTTGATACCTAGCACATACACACACACTGCACATTAGATCAGGACGAGTAGATGTGAGATATAAGAGACTCCCTATCATTGACCAATACAATATTGGATCAACATCTTCTCCTAACTCTTCCTTTAAGACTTTGTCACTTGACCCCGTTGGAGTTCACATGGGTTTGCTGCCTTCAAGCTTGAACTTCTTGATCATATCTTTTGCATATTTGCTCTGGGATATGAATATTCCATCTTTTCCCTGCTTGACTTGCAACCCTAAGAAATATGCAAGTTCTCCAACCATGCTCATCTCGAATTTCTTGACCATGGCACCTGCAAAATCATCAAGTAATTTTTGTGAGGTGGAGCCTACGATCATGTCATCAACATATATTTGAGTGATGAGTAGTTTGGAGTTCTCCCTCTTTAAGAACAACGTTCTGTCCACACTTCCACGCACAAATCCGTATGTGAGTAAGAACCTTGTTAGGTGCTCATACCAAGCTCTTGGGGCTTGTTTGAGACCGTACAATTACTTTTTCAGCTTGAACACGTACTCTAGATTGTGTGGATCTTCAAACCCTTTCAGTTGCTTAACATAGACCTCTTCCTTTAGCTCCCCGTTCAAGAAGGCTGCTTTCACATCCATTTGGTACAGTCTGATGTTGAGGTAACACGCTATGGCTAGGAGAAGCCAAATGGACTCAATTCTTGCAACAGAGGCAAATGTGTCATCAAAGTCAATCCTTTCTACCTATGTGTATCCTTGTACAACTAGTCTTGCCTTGTTACGCACAATGGTACCATGTTCATCAGATTTGTTCTTGAATATCCACTTTGTTCCTATGAAATTCCTGTCAACAGGTCTAAGAACCAAGTACCATACATCATTATGCACAAACTGATTCAATTCCTCATGCATAGCATTTATCCAACACTCATCAGTTAGAGCTTCTTTCACATTTTTTGCTTCTATTTTTGACACAAAACAACTCACACCAAGAAGTGTAGCACACTTAGTAAACATGCAAATCATTTCTCTATAATTTACAAGCGGCTTACGTCTCGTGCGGATTCCATCTTGCATATTTCCAATAATTTGAGAAGTTGGATGGTTTGCTCTTATCCTTCCAGGTGGTTTCCTTCTTTCACTTTCTCTATGAACCTCAGACTACTAGAAAAATGGGCATACATAACAGTTTATAACCGTTATCTATGTGCATAAAAAACTGTTATAAACTTGGATGTTATCTATACTACATTTTTAGATAACAACTATCTATACTATTATATATAACGCTTTGAACCCATTATTAAAACTTTTGGAGCAACTGTTATCTATATTTCATTTACATAACAATAGATGACTGCTGTGAAATTTTATATTCTTTGATTGGATTAACTTTTTCCTTTTTTTTAATTCACAATTTTTAAATAATAAAAAAAATTATATTATTCAAATTATACAACATAATCATTGAAATAAAGTAATATTTTGTATTATAATTGTTAGAATATGTAAGTTTGGGAAGAGTAAAAATATAATATTAGCAGTAGCTATTTTATTCTATTACAAAAGGGAAAAACAAGATGCTTGAAAGAATGGTATGATATGCGTATGTATGCGTGAGTTCCTGTGTCTCAAGAATGAGAAACACCTATCTATATAGGTCACACCGACTCAAGAGGAGTTATAGGAATTAATTACAATTAAAGTCCATTCATGACAATTGATTCAAATTCAAGTCAATGGACGTTACAGGAGTTACACAAATTAGTGATAATTAATTATAATTAAACCACCTAATTTGGACATACATATGTCCACATTCACCACAGATCAATTACAAGATTAATCTGAACAGGTTGATCACAAGATCAACTCAAGAAGATTGATATAATAGCAAAACATGTCCCGGGACAGATCGATCGGGACAGATCGTTGGGCAGGTCGTGGCGCAGGCCATATTCAATCTGCTGATCTACTGGGCCAGATTGATATCACATGCTGGTCTGCTGGGCCAGATGATCTGCTGGACCAGATCACCTGCTGGACCTGCCCACCTGCTGGACCAGATCACCTCCCGGACCAGATCATGGCACAGATGGTCCGGGACAGACCGCCAGCAAAAATAAGCCCAAGTACAGCGGGCTGGCGCGCGCCAGCCCAGCCCATCTGGTCTTTGACCCAATTTTTGTCAACCCATAAGGTTTCTTCTCTCCTTATATACATGATGAATGTTGGTTTTATAACCAATGTGGGATAAGAGTTTCTCTTCACTCTTAGTTCTCAAAACACACAACTCCATGCTTCAAGTGACTAAGTTTAAACCTTTATTTCTCACTCACCGGGAATCAGTTTAGAGAAAATAAATATACTACGATCATCTACTCGGAACGTAGCTCGATCTTACGTCATTTAATTTCCTTAGAATTAAATGCTTCGTCACTTAAAAACTTAGTTAAACTTCATTGACCACAACAAATATATAACAAATATATATATTTATTTTTTTAAGGCACGATTCCTACAATCCCCCACATGAGTGGAAATAACCCAAATGTAAATGCACACAAGCTTTTTCCTCACGAAGTGCCAAAGTATTAGGATAGGTAGCTTATGGCTTTGAACCTTCCTTAGTTTACACCATCGGATACACAGGCGGATTAGTAGCGCGATGCTTTGAACTATTCCTCCACGGCGTGCACCTAGATAATGATGTCAACACCTTCAACACCTCAAACCTTTTCTGTTCTCACGTTTTGTGTCCATTTCGGGCCCTGGACATCCCTTTGGATTCATAAGTGTTTATTTAGAAGCGGCCCTCACTTCACACTTATATAGGTGATTCTTTCTTGAGTATCTTGCCATATTCAATCTCTAAAGAATCATTAAAAGTCATAGACTTAACCTCACCACTAGTCAAGTTCTCAACACTCAATTGTGCTCTTCTAGGGAATAGATATATCAATGAGTGTTCCTTCACAAGCTCTCATAGCTTAGTTTTCCCATTGAACCAAGTTCTTGGGATCTCCAATCATCATGGTTGGGTTACTACTATGAGAACTCCTCATGTTGTGGATTTTAGACCCATTCCCTCTAGCAATTTAAACATTTGATCTCGATTTAACCCTTTGGTTAGCGGATCCGCTAGATTATCCAATAACTTTACATAGTCGACTGTGATAACCCCGGTTGTGATCAAATGTCTTACGGTATTATGTCGCCGACGAATATGTCGAGACTTACCGTTATACAAGCCACTCTTTGCCCTCCCGATAGCAGCTTGACTATCACAGTGAATCATCACTGGAGGCACTGGCTTCGACCAACATGGAATATCTTCGAGAAAATTTCTCGGCCACTCGGCTTCTTCACCAGCTTTATCTAAAGCTATGAATTCAGATTCCATGGTGGATCGGGCTATACATGTTTGTTTTGTGGATCTCCACGAAACAGCTCCACCCCCAATCGTGAACACATATCCACTTGTAGAAAGTGAATCATTTGTGTCCGAGATCCAATTCGCATCACAGTACCCTTCAAGTACCGGGGGGTATCTTCCAAATTTTAGCCCATAATATTGAGTATTACTTTAGGTATCTCAATACTCTCACAAGAGCTTTCCAATGTTCCTTGCTTGGATTGCTCGTGTAACGACTCAATTTGTTCACGGCACATGCTATGTCAGGTCGAGTGCAGTTCGTTAGATACATTAAGCATCCAATCACCCTTGCATAGTCTTCTTGTGCAACCAAATCACCTCGATTTTTACTTAAGTGAACATTGAGTTCTAAGGGGGTTTTAACAGGTACACTATCGTACGCGTTAAAATTTTTGAGAACCTTCTCAACATAATGAGAATGTGACAAGTTGATTCCGTCTGGTCTTCTTAGAATTTTAATTCCAAGAATCACGTCAGCTACCCCCATATCCTTCATGTCAAAATTTCTTTTCAACATGAACTTAGTATCGTTAATCATTCGGATATTACTACCCATGATTAACATGTCGTCTACATAAAGACACACTATAACATACTCGTTGTTTGTGTTCTTAATGTAAACACATTTGTCACACTCATTTATTTTGAAACCATTTGACAACATCACGTCGTCAAATTTCAAGTGCCATTGTAACGGCGCTTGTTTCAACCCATATAGAGACTTCACCAATTTGCATACCTTCCTTTCTTGGCCAGGTACTACAAACCCCTCAGGTTGCTCCATATATATTTCTTCTTCGAGATCACCATTTAAGAATGCAGTTTTAACATCCATATGGTGAATCTCGAGATTGTGCAAAGCAGCAATCGCGAGAAGTACTCTAATAGAAGTAATTCTCGTCACTGGTGAGTAGGTATCAAAAAAATCATACCCATCTCTTTGTTTAAAGCCTTTGACTACTAATCGAGCCTTATATTTATCGATTGACCCATCGGCTTTAAACTTTCTTTTGAGGATCCACTTGCATCCTAAGGTCTTACAACCTTCAGGTAAATCAACCAACACCCAAGTGCGGTTTTGCATAATTGAGTCAATCTCACTTTGTACAACTTCTCTCCATAGCTCCGCGTCGGACCTAGAGAAAGCAGCTTTAATCGTTGTTGGCTCATCATCCAACAAAAACGATACATAGTCAGGACCAAAAGTCTTTTGAGTCCTAACTCTACTACCTCGTCTCGATTCTATATCCTCTAGATTAGACCTTTGTCGTTTGCGCGATTTTAGATTTTCATCTATTGATTTAGAAGACGTGGTCTCTTCTTCAATTCTTTTACTCGAATTGACTTCAATTATATCCTTATCTTTACAAGGATATATATTCTCAAAAAATATAGCATTTCTTGATTCGAAATTTGTTCCCACCATCATGTTGGGAACTTCCGATTTGTGAATAACAAATCGATAGGCACTACTGTTAAGAGTATATCCAATAAAGATACAATCAACCGTTTTAGGGCCAACTGTAACTTGTTTGGGTAGAGGCACTTCAACCTTTGGCAAACACCCCCACACTTTTAGATATTTGTATGAGGGGCTTTCTTCCTTTCCACAACTCATAAGGAGTAACATCCTTACCCTTAAGTGGAATCTTGTTCAGAATATAGTTGGCTGTTAAGACAGCTTCCCCCCACATATTCTGGGGCAACCATGAACTAATTAATAAAGCGTTCATCAGTGTTCGATTTTTGCGTTCCACAACACCATTAGATTGAGGTGAATAAGGAGCTGTCGTTTCATGAATTATACCACTTTCGTTGCATAATTCCTCAAACGGAGCTACATATTCTCCACCTCTATCACTTCGAACCATCTTAATTCGACAACTTAATTGATTTTCGGCTTCAGTTTTGAAGTTCTTAAAAGCTTCAATAGCCTCATCTTTACTTCTTAGAAGATAAAGATAACAATACCTTGTGCAATCATCTATGAAGGTAATGAAATATTTCTTACCACCTCTAGTTTGCACAAACTTTAAATCACACACGTCGGTATGAATTAATTCTAGAGGTTTCGTACTCCTTTCTACCGAATGAAACGGTAACTTAGTCATTTTCTCCTCAACACAAATTTCACATTTGTTTTGAGTATTGACTTCACTTAACTTTAGTAAATCCAAATTTACTAATCTTTTTATAGCATTTAGATTTACATGTCCTAATCTACAATGCCATAAATCGGAGCACTCAATCAAATAAGAGGAAGTATAAGCTTTTCCATTATCATTCAAGCTTTTGCGGCGCACGGCCATTACATTGAATTTACAAAGTCCCCCGGTAAGATAACCTTTACCAAGAAATTTTCCAAACTTAGTCAATACAAATTTATCGGATTCAAACACTAATCTTAATCCCTTGTTGACTAATATAGAGCCCGAGACTAAATTCTTGCGGATGTCTGGGACATGCAGAACTTTCTTCAAGGTGATCGGGATGTCGGACATCATCTTGAGGACCACATCCCCAACTCCGGCCACCTCGGACGAGGCTTGGTTTCCCATGTTGAGCTTCCTCCCCTCAACGGCCTTGTAAGTCACGAACTTAGTCTTCTCAACGCACACATGGGCGGTTGCACCGGTATCAATATACCATCCACCTTGGTTGTCCACGAAGTTGACTTCGTCAGTGACAACGGCGGCAAGGTCGCCTTCGTCCCAATCTCCGAATTCCTTCTCGGCAATATGGGCAGTATGCTTCTTCTTCTTATAACCCTTTGGCTCACGACAATCTCTTGACGTGTGGCCTGGTCTACCACAGTTGAAGCAATTGCCATCAAACTTGCGGGTTGGCTTTTGCTTCCCTTTGCCCTTGTCATTCGGGCGAGCACGCTTCTTGGAGGGACCGCCTCTCTCCAACAAGTTGGCCTTTGCGTCCATCGGCCCTTTCACCTTCGGATCATGCTTTCGCACATCCGACTCGATGTGAAGCTTCACGATGAGATCTTCAAGTGTCATCTCCTTTCTCTTGTGTTTGAGATAACTCTTGAAGTCATCCCAACTTGGAGGTAGCTTCTCAATCATGGTCGCCACCGTGAATGGATCCGGTAGAATCATCCCCTCGGCGTGGACGTCATGCACAATGAGTTGAAACTCTTGCACTTGATCCATGATGGGTCTAGAGTCTACCATCTTGTAGTCTAAAAATTTAACTACAACAAACTTCTTCGTACCCGCGTCATCGCTTCGGTACTTCTTTTCAAGAGCCTCCCACATTTCTTTGGAGGTCTTTACCACGGAATACACATTGTATAAACTGTCATCTAAAGAATTTAGAATGAAGTTTTTACAAAGGTAATTTCCAGTGTGCCAATTGTCATAGGCAGCCCGAACAGTGAAGTTCGTCTCCTCGGCACTCGGTGTCGGCGGCTCATCCTCCTTGAGGAACCCGGCGAAGCCTAACGTTGTCAAGTAGAACAACATCTTCTGTTGCCAACGTTTGAAATCAGCCCCGCTGAATTTTGGAGGCTTTTCGGCAGGAGGCATCATCCTCGGTGCCGAATTCGCTCCCAAGAGAGAGCCCGACGTGTTGAGCCCGAGGGCTCCAACACCGGATCCAAAAATGGACCCAACAGAACCACTAAAAGTGGAACCAACGGTGCCACTATGAGTGGAACCACCGTTCAACCCCGAAGGGTTCGTACCAGCACCAAGCCCGGTAAACAGCGTGTTGGTGGTGGCGTCGACAACGATTGGAATCGTTGAAGACCCTCCGGCAGCAGCGGCGGTGGTGGCGGCAGTGGCGGCAGCAGCTATGGTGGAAGCGAAGGCAACTGCGCTGTTGGACTCAGTGGATGCAGATGATGCCATCTTCAAATAGTGAAAAAATGCAGTGTCTTCTGCCATTCAGCTACTGTATTATCCAAATCTCCAAATGGTTCAGCTATTGTACTTCAAAAAATGATGCTTGGCTACTGGAATTTTCAAATCTCCAAATTGGCTACTGTATCTCCAAAAAATGAGCTACTGTATTGTCTCCAATAACTCCAAAGTGGCTACTGTTCCTTTATTATAAAATAAAGGAAACAACTCCTCCAAAAAAAAAAAATATTGTCTTGCGATTGTTAGAATATGTAAGTCTGGAAAGAGTAAAAATATAATATTAGCAGTAGCTATTTTATTCTATTACAAAAGGGAAAAACAAAATAAATTCGGAGAAAAATTTGTAAGCCGAGTCTAGGAAAGATCCTCTTCCTGCAAGAAAATATTACGCCCCGGTAGTGCTCTCGATAAGGCGTAGATGTCTCCAAAGATAAAACGGCTTTCGTCTCGGAGGTGGCAGCACCGCGAACCAACGAGCTCCGGCAAACTGGAAAAGGTTGAGGACAAAACTTCTTCTAAATGCTTGAAGAGAAGATGCAGCAAGATGCTTGAGAGAGTGGTATGATATGCGTATGTATGCGTGAGTACCTGTGTCTCAAGAATGAGAAACACCAATTAATTCAAATTCAAGTCAATGGACGTTATAGGAGTTACACAAATTAGTGATAATTAATTATAATTAAACCACCTAATTTGGACATACATATGTCCACATTCACCACAGATTAATTACAAGATTAATCTCAACCAGATCATGGGCCAGATCATGGACCAGATCATGGGCCAGATCATGGACCAGGGACCAGATGATCTGCATCTGCTGGGCCAGATCATCTGTTGATCTGTTGGGCCAGATCACCTGATGGTCTGCTGGGCCAGATGATCTGCTGGACCAGATCACCTGCTGATCTGCTAGGCCAGATCACCTGCTGGTCTGCTGGGCCAGATGATCTGCTGGACCAGATCACCTGTTGGACCAGCCCACCTGCTGGACCAGATCACCTCTTGGACCAGATCACTCCCTGGACCAGATCATGGCACAGATGGTCCGGGACAGACCGCCAGCAAAAATAAGCCCAAGTACAGCGGGCTGGCGCACCCCAGCCCAGCCCATCTGGTCTTTGACCCAATTTTTGTCAACCCATAAGGTTTTTCTCTCCTTATATACATGATGAATGTTGGTTTTATAACCAATGTGGGATAGAAGTTTCTCTTCACTCTTAGTTCCCAAAACACATAACTCCATGCTTCAAGTGACTAAGTTTAAACCTTTATTTCTCACTCACCGGGAATCGGTTTAGAGAAAATAAATATACTACGATCATCTACTCGGAACGTAACTCGATCTTACGTCATTTAATTTCCTTAGAATTAAATGCTTCGTCACTTAAAAACTTAGTTAAACTTCATTGACCACAACAAATATATATTTATTTTTTTAAGGCACGATTCCTACAATAATAAGATCATCCATACAAACTTATCAATCCAATTATTTAATGCTCCCTCCGTCCCATCATTGTTGGCCTTTTAACCAAAACTGTGAGTGTTTTTTGGTCAAAGGGGCCAAGAATAGTGGGGCAAAGGGAGTACAAGATTCAATTTATATAAATTCACTTCTAAGCTAATGAAAAAATTAAGAGAAATATTATGATTACAAGATTCTATAATATAACCTAATCTAACTTATGACCATTCATACGTTACTCAAACCTCTTCAAATCTTGTTTGTAGTTGAGATTCATTACTTGGAATAATCTGAAATACAACCAGAAAGATATAGTCTAATAATTAGCACAACCAATTTTGACAAAATATAACACAATGCATGCATTTTAACTTCTTCAAAAAATTTATCTAATTGAGCAATCATCTATATAGAGAGAGAGAAAGAGAGAAAGATTCAATAATCTAAAAATAACATGTATCTTCATAATAAAAGGACGGTTGTTTTCATTTGGTTCAACTGTTCAAGGTAAAATGTTGAATCCAAGAGCTCAAAGTTTAACAACAGAGTTGGAAGCTATGATCATATTTATGTTTTACTCTTAGTTACATAGTGATTCCTATATGATGCATATCTAATTCTATATGGTGCAAGTCCTACCTAAATATAATTCAAATTTTCGAATAAACTAACCGAATTATGTTGAATTCACTTTATTTGCATTAGATTGAGCTCCCAAACCATCTTTTGACGACTCTTTCTTCACATCTTTGATTCTATTGTTCTTATTATTTACTTCATTCTTCTTCAATGATCAGAAGCAGCCACACCCCATTTCCATTTCAACTAACTAACAAAAAATCCACCTAAAACATTCCCTCACCACCCTATATATTTCATCTACCAAAGCAACCAATCTCATGAGACATGTTATTGGAAATGTTGGATATAAATTGTCGGCCATAAGCAACTAACTGATCACATTGCAACAAATTTTTACAGGAGAGATTAGTAAAGAACTAGTTTTAACCCAAAAGCAGATGAAGAAATCGAAGAATAATCTTTAATATTTTCAAGAGAAAGGTAACGAAATAGAGGAAAAAGTAAAATGAAACGGAAAAGAAATATTGAAATTAATATGAGGAAATAATATTAAACTGCATATGAGAATTGTGTGGAAATAAAGATCATAATCCATAAAAAATCTCTACCTATAAATTTAGTTGAATATAAATTCATGCTCAACTATTCATAGATTACAAGAAGGAGGTTACTGAAATACTCACTCTACTGTCAATACCATTTATTCTGCTTCGTGGAATATTGCATCTATCACAAATGATGTATACTAAACAGCTGAAGGTAGAAACAAAAACAACCTCTTCATCATCTTCAATCTGTGAAAATGTAATGCATCAAGTATGAACTAATTAGAATGATATATAGAATCTTTTAGAATCATTTTTTATTTGCAGTATTTTTATAAGCATGCACAATGAAACTAACAAATTTCATACATATTCTATTTGCACCATATAAACACTAATCTAAACAAATATAACCACTAAAAAGACACGAGTGGTATGCAAGCGGATGCCTAGTATTAGAGGCGTTCTTGCAAGAATCTAGAAAATCAAGATAAACTTATCAAAACCAATAGATTCTTGCAAGAACGCCTCTAAACATACTAATAGAATGGTATATTCCATCTAAGCGGATGCCTAGTATTAGAGGTGTTCTTACAAGAATCTAATAAATATTATTAATTAGTTGGAAGCAAAATATACTAATAGAATGGTATATTCCATCTTTAGAAAAATAAAAAGGCATCATCCTAACATGTCCAGCAAAAATCCAAAACAAATCTTACAAATCCTTTAAACAGTAGCCTCCAAAACCCTCACTTGTGGATTTGTGATTGATTCAAACCTGGAGACCTTTTTCTAATGCATTGATTTTCCGTTTTAATTCGTGAGTTCTTATCGCTTTCTTGTTTATTTTATGTTTTCCTTTCTTGTTGTTTCCTTCGTGATTAATTTCCAATTACTGATTCACAATCTTCCATTCCTGTTAATTAATCAATTCGAAGCATGTCAAGATTTAATTCTTTAAATTCTACGTTCTCAGATTTAGGATTTAATTGCTTCCTTAAAACTTGCCTAGGTCATAATTCGTTTTTCCATTCCTTTAAATCTATCCGCCTAGATAATTAAATAGATTAGTTAATAATCATAACAACTCAATTTCTTTAATTGCTTTCTATTCAACAACGTAGATGTAGCCCTATTTAGTCTTCCTCGAGAATACGACTTGGGTTAGCTTATCAATTTATAACAACCTCGTTCTCTTGCGAGTGACTTAATAAAATAAGCCTAGAATATTAAGCATGCATTGTATTGCAATTAATACTTAAATATGTGGTGTTATTGTAGCTTCTATTCATGTGTTGGTTGTTCTCCTTTGTCTTCAATGATATTATAATTCAATTATATACTCGTGCAAATTCATGATCTAATTATGCTGTTAACACTACAAAAATAACTTAAATTGGCGACGGAATTGACGATGGAATCGTGTTCCGTCGTCCTCTGGCGACGGACTGACGACGGACTTTACAAATACGGCTAACGAGGGATTGGCGACGGACTGGCGACCGTTTTTTTGGCACGTAAGATGGTGTCAATGTTAACGACGGACTGGACGACGGACCAGTCCATCGTCCGACTGTTCCGTCATGAGATCCGTCGTTAACATTTTAATTTTTGTTTTAATTATTTTTATAGCGGACGACGGACTGGTCCGTCGCCCAGTCCGTCGTCCCGCCCTATTAATCGGGCAGAATACCCTTTCGCAAAACAGAACACCCACGCACGAGTTTCAAGCCTTTTTCCGGCGATTCCATCCTCTCTGGCGAAATCGAACCTCCTTCCACCAAGGTAAGTACATTTTGCCCTTTTCCCTTCCCCTATCTTTATCTATCTCGGTTTCTCAATTTTGACTTGTTTAAATTCGACGCCGGAGTAGAAATATTTCCCTCGACGTCGCCTGCTCCGCGCCCAGCTGGTCCGCCGCCGCCGCTCCGCCGCCTGCTCCGCGCCGCCGCTGCTCCGCCGCCGCTGCCTGCTCCAAGTATGTTTTTTTTTTTTTGAATTATTTGATAATTTGTATGAATTATTTAGTTAATTGTTATTTAAATTAGTTAATTGTAAAATTAGTTTGAATTGATATATGTGATTAATTCTTAATTTTGTTTAATTTTTGTTAATTGTTTGATAATTGTGGTTAATTGATATATGTGATTAATTGTTAGTGTGAATTGATATATGCGATTAATTGTATTTTTTTTGTTAATTGTTGTTAATTTTTGTTAATTGTGTGATAATTGTGGTTAATTGATATATGTGATTAATTGTTAGTGTGAATTGATATATGTGATTAATTGTTAATTTTGTGTTAATTGTTGTTTTAAATTTTCTAAATTATTTGATAATTCGGATTAATGATTTAGTTAATTTTTATTTAAAGTAGTTAATTGTTAAATTTGTTTTAATTGATATATTGTCACGTCCCCATTTCACTTCTCTAAGTAAAATCGAGGAGAACATGAC
>JAPKLX010000091.1:103895-165733 GCA_026898415.1 Leonotis leonurus
AAATTCACGACAAAGATAAGAAACAACTAAGTCTGAAACTGCAGGCCAGCGGCCGCTGGCTATGGCCTTATGTCCCCTTTTGTAACGCAGGGCCAGCGGCCGCTGGGTTCCCAGCGGTCACTGGGCCCTGCTCTCTGAAGTTTTCAGGAAAGGCACCCCAGCGGGTGCTGGGGTGCCAGCGACCGTTGACCGTAGCATTGGCCTGTCTTCCCTTCTTGTCCTCGTCTCGACGCTTCCTTCTTCACTCGGTTTCGCCAACCACCATCTTAGCTCAATTCCATCTCCTTTTCAACTCCTGCATCCAAATCATAGAACACACGACCCGGCATAAAACAAGAACTAAAATGACACAAAACAAAAGATAAACATAAAGAAATACGACAAGACGACACACAAAAAAATAACTAAAAACCTACTAAACAGTAGGGGTTCACGACGATCTCCTCTTCCATTGGTAGGGGTAGTTCCCTGGGCTGATCGTCTGGATATGAGTCCAGGACCGATCTGAGCCACCATATTGGTGGCATACACATCACCCGTCCGTCTTCTGGCTCTGACACTCGATGCCAAGATTCGAGAGTTGTGGTATGATAAGATTCGGGAGAGATATAAGGATTATATCTGCGGAATAAAGAGGAGGAGGAATGTTCCGCCACCCAGAGGTGGGAAACCTGGGTGGTGGACTGATGATGTGTGGATGGGTTGGCTCGCTTACTGGTCCCGGGATGATGTTGTTGCCAAATCCCAGGCAGCGAGGCGCAACCGGATGTCTGAGCCTCAGGGACCGGGTATTGATCCTATCAAGCATAGGGGAGGGTCCAAGTCGGTCATGCAACGAGCTGAGGAAAAGGTAATAATATACTTTAAATAATAATTATAATTATGTGGTACAATTTTAATTCATATACACATGTTTCAATGACACAACTCCATTGTGATTTGATGCATAGGGTCGTGAGAGGGGAGTAGCTCCGATTGATTGCATGTTCGACTCCTTCCTCGATGAGCATCGATATGCGGACAGGACACACACCGATCCGAAATCTGAGGCGATAGCAGTAAGTCTTAATTTCAAAAGAATATATATATATATATATATATATTATATTTTCAACATTTATAATATGTATACTAACAAATGTTCATTTCTTGTTTACATGCAGACTGAGGTGTTTCGCCGTGCTGACAAGGAACGGGCCCAGCTACCCGAGGGGGACCACGATGCAGTCGACATAAACGAGCTATATCTGGAGGTTCTTGGCGGCCCGGACAAGAAGAAGAGGATGTTTGGCATGGGAAGCGCCACGATGGCCTTGAGAGCATCCAGATTTGGGGGATCGTCGTCCACATCACGAGCATCCAGAGACGAGGTTGAGGAGCTGCGGCGCCGAGTCGAGGAGCAGGATCTCGAGCGCCGTGAGTACCTTGCTGAGCAGCAGAGATTGGCTGAGCAGATGGCGCTCATGCAGACTCAGTACGCCGAGGTGATGCGGTGGATGTCTCAGCAGCAGGGAGGAGGTAGTGCACCCTCCTTTCCCTCTTATCAGCCTCCCCCGTCTGATGCCCCTCCCCATTTTCCTCCTGATTATGATTCGTAGATGCTACTGATACACTGTACTATTTTTTGATTATATGGTTTGTCGTGGGATGCTACTGATACATTATATTATTTTTTCATTATATGAAATCCGCGTTCATTTTGAATTTCATTCGATTGGTTCAATTTTAAATTATTGTTCAATGTTCGATAATATTTGTATTGTTTGTTGTGACAGGTTTTAGGTAATGGATTATAAAAAAATAAAATGAATTATTAAATAAAAAAAAATTAACCTAACGACGGACTGGAATCCGTCGTTAGGTCAACGGTCAACGACGGATTGCAGTCCGTCGCCCCTAACGACAGATTATATCCGTCGTTAGGTTTCCGGCACCGTCAACGGCCACCGGGAGAAGATGACGACAGAATTACAGTCCGTCGTCCCTAACTACGGATAAAATCCGTCGTTAGCTAACGACGGACTGTCTTTTCCGTCGTCCGATGGGCTAACGACGAACGAAATACAGACGGAAAAAATCCGTCGTTAGTCCGTCGCTAGCCCCTCGGGACGACGGATTTCCTATGCTAAAGACGGATTTTTCTGTCGCCAGTGGCGCTTTTTTTTGTAGTGTAATATATTTAATTAAATTCTAATTTCTGACAAATTATACTTAACTATATTCTAATTTAATATACTTAATTAAAATTAATTTGTGCAACATTGCCATTTTTCGAATAATATAACATGACCAATATTCACAAAATCAAGATTTTATTTATTTATTTGAATGGTATACTTCATCCCATTAATGGAGTGATAAATGGTAAGGCTATATTGCTCTAAATATAGGTCGAGGCCCATATTTTAAAATAAGGCCTGCTTTATATTGTAGACAAACACCAAGTCCAGAAACTATTTAACTGAAATAAAGTATCTGTATTGTTTTTAATTGAATTTAATCTAAAACCGTTGGATTAACCATACTCCCTATTTTGAGCTAAAAATATTATTTATAATCTCTCAACACACACTTGTTTGAAATGTCACTTATATATGCAATACTGAATACTGAGACATCATATTTTGAGAAAATAATAAATAAAAGAAATCAATACACAAACACAAAGTGCTTTTTATCTCAAATAAAATTATGCAGAATCTTGGAACTAAAAGAAAGAAAAAGAAGAAGATAGAGCTTAAATTCAAAGAGAAAAGCAGCAACTTAAGAGAAGAACATGACAGAATGAAGAAGAGTCTCAAAGTCTTGATATCTGAATATTACTTTTACTAGTTGATTCTCAACCAACTTTCATAAATTCCCTTAACCTTTTGCATTTATGCTCTACTTTTCTTTTAATTTTCTGGAAAAGCTCTTATTCCATGAACTTTAATTTTCTTTTCTTTTTTCCCTAGCAACAATGCCTTTTTATACTATAAGTTACATTGTTTCAAAGGGCATCCAAGTTAGAAAAACAGAGTTAGCATGGAAATATTACTACTCTTTCTTTTGGTCTCAACAGTCTCAACCATAGCTGCAGTTGCTGAAGAAGGTACAATTAACATCGTATCTATGCAATTATTTTTCATAATATCTTCTCATTAACTACACTTATAATAAATTTCTTTATGTTGCACTTTTTATTACATCGTATCTATGCAAGTGAAACATGTCGTACTATAAGTACATGACGTGCCTTAATCAAAACATTTTTGTAATATGTTCATACTATACACTTTAACTAAGGAAACCCTACATGCAGCCGCATTTGTTGGTGTCAACATAAGAACCAACGCCTCGTCGATGCCACCTGCGGCCGAGGTAGCATCCCTCCTTAAATCCAACCGAATCGAGCACGTCCGCCTCTACAACGCAGACGCCGACATGCTCGTCGCCCTCGTAAACACGACCATCACCGTGGCAATAACTGTCCCCAACGACGAAATCATTGGCATATCTCAGTCCAACTCCACCGCCGAAAAATGGGTGTCCCGGAATGTCCTTATGCACTATCCTTCTACAAAAATCACGACAATCTGCGTCGGAAACGATGTCGTTGTAACTTCGATGATGAACGCATCAACCCTTATCCCCAACGCCCTCAAAAACATCCAATTAGCCCTAATTGCATCGAAACTTGATAAGAAAATCAAAATCTCCACATCTATCTCCTCTACAATGATCGTCAACTCTTTCCCTCCCTCTCAAGCCTACTTCAACAAATCCTTCAACCCAACCCTAGTCCCACTCCTCAAGTTCTTGCAATCTACGAACTCCCCTCTCATGATCAACATATACCCTTACCTCGAGCACGTGCGATCAGACGACGTCGTTTCGCTAGACTACGCTCTTTTCAACCCTGTCCCTTCGAGCAAGCAAGCCGTGGATGCGAACACTAGCCTTCGTTATAGCAATGCTTTCGATGCAATGGTCGATGCTGCCTACTCTGCAATGGCAAATCTCAACATCACGGACGTAAAAGTAGTCGTGGCGGAGACCGGTTGGCCGTGGAGAGGCGGCGCCGATGAGGCCGATGCCACGTCGGATAATGCAAGAACGTACAATACTAACCTCGTGAAACATGTGCAAAACAACACGAGTGGAACTCCCATGCAGCCAGGTGTTGCTGTAAGCGCCTACATATACGAACTATACAACGAGGATGCGAAGGTGGACCCACTTTCTGGGAGGAGCTGGGGTTTGTTTGAGAAGGATGGTGCAGCGGTGTACGCAATTAAGTTCACTAGCTCGGATTTGGGTGCAGCGGCAAATGAGAGTTACTGCAGTGCGAAGGAAGGGGCGGATGCGAAGGTGGTGCAGGCGGCGCTGGACTGGGCGTGTGGGGCCGGAAAAGTAGACTGCTCGGTGTTAATGGAGGGGAAGCCGTGCTTCGAGCCGGACACGCTGGCAGCCCACGCCACATATGCATTCGACGCATATTATCGGCAGATGGCGAAGGCTCCCGGGAGCTGCGATTTCAATGGGGCCGCCACCGTCACTAACGTCAACCCTAGTAAGTGCAGCCTACTAGTTTTTTTCTCACGTTTTTTCATTTATTTTATATTTCAATATATTAAGATTTAGTTATTAACTAGGGTGCATTAATCCAATCAAGGTTTATATTTCTATTTTCAGTTAAAAATAATAATTATTCGGATTGATTGTTCTTAAAAATATTAAATCAATGGTAAGACACACACACATGTATAGAACTGAGGACATTACATTAGGACATAATTTAGAGCAAGATTTTTGTGTTTGGACTGTGGTTTGATTTTATTGAATTGGTGGTTGAATGTTGATGCAGATCATGGTTCGTGCATGATTTCTGGAGTTGGAAGGTTTGTTTATTGTATGATTAGTTATATACGAAAAAAGCGCAGACACACGCATGCAGTTATGATTGGAATGAATTTATTTGTGGAATTTTTGCATGCAGTGATAAGAATGGAAGCAGTCTGAACAGCACAGTTCCGGCGCCGATGGATTCTGATGAGAGTTCCTCCTATTCTTCTGCTACTTGGAGTTGCGGCTTTGGTGCATCAACTAAGTTTGTGATTGGATTAATTGGATTTCTTGCACTTCTCTTTTAGGATTAGTTTATGTAACAGAGAAAACCCCCTTTTTTTCCTTATAGTTTATTTTTGATTGTGTGTCGAGGAATAATTAGAAGTGAAGTTCGAACTGAAATCTTGGGTTATTTAAATTTTGAAAAAATTTATTGTTCGATTACCAAACTATATAAACTTTTTCCAAAATTATATCCTTTGGTTGATTTCTGATGCCGAAAATTTTACATGGCTTTGCCGATTTTTCGTCTATCTTCTTAATATCAAACTAGTATGCAGCCATCGAAAAACGACCCAAATTATTGGCATCATATACAGTGACGAAGCCAGAATTTTGAGTTAGAGGGAGCAATTATTTTTTTACGTAAAAAGAAATTTAAAAATAACTAATATTTTTAATAAATATATTATAGTTTAAACTAGATTACAAGATAAAAGTATCAAATAAACTACATAACTTTATAACATTTCTCTTCTATTTTTCATGTTCTGAAACCGCTTCATAATAGCATCATTGGTAACATTTACAAATACATCCTTTTCAATATAAGGTACTAGACAATAGTTCAATAACTTGTCTCCCATACGATTGCGTAGATCACTCTTGATAATGTTCATTGCTGAAAAAGCTCTTTCAACTGTAGCGCAGTGGCAACAAGTAATGTCAAACACAACTTGATCAACAAATAAACCAAAGGAAAAATATCATGCTTCCTTGTAGAAACCATCTTTTGAGCAAGATCTCCAATCCCTGATAACTGTGAAAACTTTTCATCCATGCGTACATCGAATATAAAATTCTCAAGTTGATTTTCAAGCTTGTACAAAGAAACTTCAGAAAAATCAGATGGATAAAACTTAGAAAGACAAAGTAGCTTCTTAGTATCAAATGCAGAAAATGAGTCCCTAGGATCGAAGCTTGACATGCACATAAGTAATTCCGTGTTGACTCCATCAAAGCACTCATTCAACTCTAGAGCTTGCATATCAATCACATTATAAAATACCTCAACTCTGTAGTGGTGAAGGTTAGTCATTTTCTCACTTCTACGTCTTCCTCTTCCTCGAGGTGCAAAATCATCTTCCATATCTATCATAACTATCTCATTGGCTCCACAAAACATAGACACTTCAGTTATCAACATCTCCCAACCGTCATCTCTCATAACTTGTAAACGCATGTTTGCTACCTTGACAAGACTCAATGCATTAACAATATCCTGATCCTTTCTTTGCAGCACTTGAGATAATTCATGTGTAATCCCCAAAATTTGTTTCATAAGATGTAATATAAAGATAAACTCAAACCGATTCATAATATCTAAAAGATCAATAGCTTCACATCTGTTGGTATCATCATTACCATATTTCCCGACATAATCAAGAACATCAACAACAAAAGCAAATAAGTGAATCAAGTTTACAAGAGTACCATAATGAGAACTCCAACGAGTATCTCCAGGTCGCTTCAACGCCATCTCTTGTTCAATCCTCTTCCAGTCTTGATTTTATCACTTGCAATACCAGCAACAATCTTCTCTCTTTGACTCTCTCTCGAAGATCTCTATGCTTACAAGAACCTCCAACAATAACAGTTAAGCGAGAGACAATAAACAAAAAAATACCCTATATCTGTATGCTTTTTAGAAACAGCAACAATAGTAAGCTGTAGTTGATGAGCAAAACAATGAACATAATAAGCAGTAGGGTTTCTCTTAAGTATCAAGCTCTTTAACCCATTGAATTTCCCTCTCATATTGCTTGCTCCATCATATCCCTGACCTCTCAAACTTGAAATACTTAGCCCATAAGTAGAGAAAAAGAAGTCGATAGCCTTCTCAAGTGAAGCTGAGGTTGTGTCACCGACATGTACAAGACCAAGAAAGCGTTCAATAACACAACCTTTCTTATCCACATAACGTAAAACAATACCCATTTTCTCCTTCACTGACACATCTCTACATTCATCAACTAATATAGAGAAAAATCCAGTTCCAATATCATTAATGATTGCATTAACTGTCTCGACGGCAACTGCATTTATGATGTCTTTCTGAATATCAGATGATGTGAGTTTAAGATTATTAAGAGCATTCTTCAACACAACATTAGATATATCATCATTACAAGAAGCCAAAAGTTTCAAAAGTTCGATAAAGTTTCCCTTATTAAATGATTCTTCTGATTCGTAGTTTCCTCGAAAAGCTAACCCTTGCATAATAAGGTAGCAAAGACTCATAATTGTTGCATTCAGTCTACACCGATAATGAATTCTAGACTGATTTGACACTTTTGAAAAAGACATTTCAATGTGTCGAGTTTGGTTCATCAAATCTTCACACTTTAGTCTACACCGATTATGATCACTACTATGATCTCCAATATGAAGCATCAATCTCTCTTTCTTGCGCCAAGTATTAAACCCTCCAAACACAAAAGCATCATGTCCTTTTTCACTACTCCCCGATGAGAAAAGATAACAGTTTAAGCAAAAAGTGCATCTTTGGTAATACTATATTCCAACCATGTCTTGCAACCATCAAACCAAGAAGAAGTAAACTTGCGTTTTCTATTTGCTTCTACTTTATATGGAAAGTCATGATTATATGGTTGACAAGGACCTCTTAATAAGTAAGCTCTTCGAACCTGTTCAATCAACTTCTGTGGGTAGCTCATTATAGGGGGTCGTGCACCTGGATCACTTGGAAGATTTTCTAAATCCACCACATTGCTCACTTTGTGTGATGATGTTTGAGGTAGACAATCACACTCCATATTTACTTCCTTGGATGATGTATGAGATGAGATAAGTGTTGGTGTTTTTGAATTTGAAGATGTAACATCCACAATTGGAGATACAGGCTTCAAAAACCGATCCATTTTGCGTTGAATCATTCTTATGTCCTTAAAAAAGAAACAATGAAATAAAATTAGGACATTATGCTACAAAATTAACAAACAACTAAATTAATTGTTGTTTATAAAATTCAAGATGATATAATAAAAAAAGATAATAACAATAATAAATAAATAAAGCATATTAATATATATATATTTTGGATCAATACTTTATAATAATATAAAAAAAGGAGTCCCACATTGATGCATTCATTAAATAATCAACCAAAATAATATATGTGGGGATTGCAAAATCATATTATTATATTAACCATAGAATTTGATGCCCACAATAATAATAACTCATTTATTAATCACACTAATTTTGATATTGTGTGTTACTAATCATTTTATATTTTGAATCGATGGTTTAAAGTATGAGATGTATTCATCAGGGGAAAATTGAAATAGATAATTATGAAAAGCTTAACATATATAACATGACATGAAAATTGGGATGCAAATATATATATGAATCACACTAACTCTTCACTCAATTTCACTACCCCTAAATAAACACAGTGTCTATTTCCAAGAAGTATTATTTATTTATTCAAAATCTTAAATAAGAAAAGAAATAATTGATACATAGAAAAACTAATTTACCTTAAGGATGAAAAGATTATGACTGGTAATGATATGAGCACTAAGAATTGGTGACACTTTGAAGGTGAAGAGAGATGATGGATTTAATCCATGGTAGAATTGCTGAAAATTGAAGGAGGAAACAAAGAGAGGAAAAAGAGAGACTTCACGTAAGGAGATTCTTAAGGGAGAAGCTAACCCATTTTGTTTATAATTAACAAATATTTTTTTATTATATGTGAAAAGACTAAAATACCCCTATTATTTTTCAAAAACTCAGGGGGGGTCATTGCCCCCCTCTGCCCCCATGTTCCCTTCGTCCCTGATCATATAGTAATTAATCAAAAATGTAATAACAAAATAGACATAATAAAAATAGTTATTTTTTCAATGAATCCAATAACAGTTATTTTCTCAATGAATTCAATAAAAGTAGCAATGTATAAATGTATAAGTCTATAATACATACATACGATCAAAGTTATAGAAATGAACTCCAAATATTAAGAAATGTAAGGAAAGTTCAACTCTGACATCATAATAAAATAAATACGGTTGCTTTGGGTAGATTCCATCAGACCTTTGTCAACTTCACCCTGATGAAATAAAAATTATGTAGCTAAAAATAAATACGGTTGCTTTGGGTAGTTCCATCAGACCTGTGTCTTACCTCGCAATTTTTGAAAAATTTCATCGTACACCACGTTAACTGTCTTGTTATCAGACCTATTCTCCATATCACATAATTAAACTTTAGGCCTTCTTTGCTAGTTACCCTTAAGATTGCCACATACAATTAATCATGACTGAATACGGGCTTCGACAAATATAGTCCAACATTAGAGAGAGACTGTCCCAAACTCTTGTTTATTGTCATTGCAAAGGACACAATCAACAAGAACTGTCTCATCTGAATTCTTACCCGATATATGTTTGGCTCCAATCACACAGTCCCCAAGTTTAGTGATAATCATTCTTGTTCCATCGCACAGCTCACTGGATGAATCTATATTTCTCAGCAGCAAGACCCTCCTTCAATTTAATCTCCTGATTCGGCAATACAAATCACTTGATTGTGTTGAGATATTCAATTGAATAGACGAACTAAGGTATACCCGCTCAATGGCACACATTTGCAACATGACATAATTATTGATTTCATTAATCATGTCATTGGTCGGTACAAGAATAGTTTTATTCTTAAATATTTATGGACTATACGATGCATGCAATATGTCCCAGTAAGTATCATTCAATATTGATGCAATAGGGTCACATGCATCTCGTATGAGAATATCGTCGGATAATCTAATATTAGACTCTCCATCAAAGGGTCCCCAATAGTTCCATCATTGACCTTTAGTATACCCATTCACCGAATTTCCCAGTTTCTTCAATCTCATATCTGGACAGCCCACGCTGGCATAAAAAAATAATTAGAATTCATTCATTTAAAATAAAATAGTCCAATGAACAAATCCATTACATTTTGTAAGATCCGGAAAAATCAATATGTTTGTTGGGAAACTAATTAAATATTATTATTATTATTATTATTAAGAAAAGCTCGTTGGAATATATTCAATTTTTTTTATAAACATACTACAAACTTAAATTATTTTAGATTAAAGTTTGATTAAGAAACTATATTCAAATAACGGTATGTAACATCTGCGCATGGGTAACAATGGACACCAAGATCGTAAAAATCGGACATCATTTGAGCGCTCGACGAATTTTTAAAGTTCTAGACGAAATGAGTATAAATACCCTCCATTCATCTCTCCTCATTTTTCACCCTACCCAAATTTTAGAGAGAGAGAATAGAGTGAGAGGCTCTCCAACCACTGCCGGAAAGTTGTCAGACCGCCGGCGGCCGGCCATCGGACCACCGCCGGTCGTCGCCCGAAAATTTCTCCAACAACCAAATGAGCCTAAATTTCACCCCAAGCTTCCTTTCGACGTGTACATTTCATTTGCGGGGTCCGATCGTCTAAACAATGGCTGGAAGGCAGCCATGCAAGGCCAAAATCTTGGCCAAATTAAGTAGTAAGTTTGATCTTTTTCATCTTCTCTTTTCTCCATTGTCATCCTTAATTTCTCACCCCTTCTCTCTACCTTTTTCACAACCATCATCAGGCAAGAAGAGAGCAGCTATCTCTGGCAAGGGAGGGAAACTTCGGCAAATCCAACATGAAAGCTTCACCTTCACACCTTAGTTCTTCCATAAGGTAGTCATTCTTTCTCTTTACCGATTTAGATCGGAATGGGGTAGGATTAGGAATTTTCTTGTGTTAGTATGTGATAATATGGTTATTGGATTTGAGTATTAGTAGTTTGATGTTGTTGTGTTGGTAATGAAACATAATGAACTAGAAGATTAAGTTTTGCCCTAATTTTTTATGGTTCAAAGTTTCTACTTCGTTTTGGCCTCGTCGTTACAATATCTCAAAAGAGCCAAAATTTTTATCTTTTAACATAATAAAATACTATATCGAGTTAGGAGTAATCTCCAACTTGAATCACTCGGTTTCGTTATGTTTTTGATTTGTTATGAATTTTTCAAAATGGTTGCGCAAACCGTCAATTCCTGCGAAAATCTGGGCATTTGTCTAACTTTGAAAATTCGGTAAAAATTTAGTGAACTGCTCATTTAGCTTGAATATGTGTTCTTGTGAAAATTATTTCGAAACTACGTGATTTTATTTTAGATGATTGGTTCAATAAAATTCAAAATTGTTTATAAGGCATATTTCCTATGATTTTAGTAGTAGGTGTGTAAAATTTCGCAATCATTGGAGTTTGTTTGATATAGTAACAAAAATTCAACTTTTAATCGTCTTAAAAGGTCATGAAAGTATGACCTCATATTTTTATTCCTTAAGTGATATTAAAAATGAGTTTTTGAATAATACTTACTTTTACTATAATTTTTACAAAATGTGTTTGCATAAATTTTCACTAAGAACCATAATTGGAAGTCCTAAGATCCCAACTCATTAGCTATTTACAAATTCTGTTCATTTTAAATGAAACTTAGGACATGATTATTCTGAAGAAGTATAATGAGAACCCAAAATCCTATTAGGTTGGAGCGCGTCATTACTCGAAGTTGACAAACGATATGATTATGTACAATACTCGTGTAATCGAGATAACTGTTACTCCTATCGTGACGAATTGAAGCGACTAATAATGTATTGAAATTTCTTAAGTAGTTGCAGACGAGTCTTGTAAATAATGATCACTGGGTAATCGATAGGTCGGTGTTATAACGATTATACAATAAGTTCAGGAAGCACTAGAAGTGCTTAAGGTTGGAGAAGAGGTTAACGCCTATGAATTTGTACTTAGTCATGAGATTCATCTTGTAGGGTCTTACGGAGGAATATCATCTACCCCTTACAAAGAAATGTGAGATTCATACATCGGTAACAGGTGTGGGTCTATTTACAGTATGATATTTTGAGTTAATAAGCTCGAACTGCTTTTTATGAAAACGTGAATTTGCATGCCAATATTTTTATTATGCTCATGTGTATCATATATGTGACGGATCCGTATTACCGTACCCGTTGATTGGCGCTGCCAATGAATGGTGTAAGTTAAAAATTGTGCCTTGAGCCGGATCTGGGCAAGGTAATGTACACAGAAAGTCCGGATCGGATGAACTTGGTCAGGTTCCCCGGTCTTAACGAAAGGGGATTATTCGCGGAAGACTTGGGTTTTCCCCCATCTAGTCGAAATGAGGAACACTGTGAATGAACAAAGAATGATGACGAGCTCGATATGATGGTAAAATGTATGTTTTCATATGTGTATGGTGGGCTTTCGTTTTAAAACGTCATTCATCATATGGTTGGGCATGTAATATTTTTTAAATGAAGATTTATGTTGTTTTTCACTAAAAAAGTCGGGCAACGACGCACACTGAGTACACTAGTACTCAGCCCAAAATATTTTTCAAATATCTTTACATGTTTTAGGAGGATGGTGATGAGCTGGCGACGAGGTGGGCCTCATCGAGTGTCTTATTCATAAATGTTGATTAGCTTGGTGAGATTGATGTCATATTGTTACTTATTTCGCAACTTGTCTATTTCATCTTGTTGATAGGCCTCATTATCCAAATTCATGACCTCCTCATGTTGATCGTTAATATGATAATTTCAACTTTCCACCTCATTTACATGAATGTATATGGTTCAATGTCCTCATACATTGGACTAGTGTAGTATCTAGAGTGTCCAAATTCCTGGACTTTTCCTTTCTTCTTCAATTGTTTATCATTATTTCTCGTTTTGAAACATTTTCAATTATTTTTTCGTTGAATTCCTATTCCGCATAGGCCCCCTTCTGTCGGGGTGTTACAATTGTGCTTTAGATTATATACTTGCAATCTCATGTTCTTAGTTAGCCTAATAACTTTGGAAGATTTCCAAAGTTGAGATGAACTTATTGAGGCATGCACAATGTCATGTCGGGTGACGTTGGGGACAATTCGCAAGAGTTGTCTAAAATCACCCCCTAAGACAACAATTAAGCCGCTAAATGATTTTTCAAAACAACATCCTTCAAGCGACCTCATAACATTCCTTAGGCTCTTGTTAGGTGCTTAAAAGCAAAATCTGTGGGTCATTGGTGTCTCATTCCATATAATCAAACCTTTAGAAGTTTAGTGAGTTCACTTTCTGCTGTGATCTTGCTGCATGTCGAACTCTCATCGCAGTTCAGTGGTATACCAAACCTCGAGTATGTTTTCCCACCCTTAGAGGAGTATTAAAATTATGCCACTCGAGGCTACAGGAAGTACGATTTGACCTCTTCCTCGTATGGTTGAACACAATGTCTTCCAAACAAATGTCTTTCTTATACCACTATATATCCATATAGAAAGAAAAATCCACATTCACCACTATCAACTACACTCATTATTCGCTCATAGACCGTTCTTTGCTCATTTGTTAAATATGGATATAACTTCCCATGCTCTGCTTTCATTTCTTCTATGTCGTAAGACGTCTACTCCAATATGAGCAAATTGGTTGCACAAGATACAAGTGACTTGTTTGGT
The DNA here is from genome assembly GCA_026898415.1 of Leonotis leonurus. Taxonomy (NCBI): domain Eukaryota; kingdom Viridiplantae; phylum Streptophyta; class Magnoliopsida; order Lamiales; family Lamiaceae; genus Leonotis; species Leonotis leonurus. The sequence goes on from JAPKLX010000091.1 coordinate 117,561, forward strand.
AATGACATGCCAGACAAGTTGATTAGACTGGTGGAATTCACTGCAAGCAACTTTGCAGTTTATATTATTTACTCCTCCGTCCCAATAAGCATGATACGTCTCAATAAGCATGACACAATTTATATTTAAATGAGTGTATTAAAATAATAAATTGTGTTAAATTTAATAGGACAGAGGTAGTAAGATTTTGCAACTGTTCATTACAAGTCTGATAAATAAATAAAAATAGTCTTGATTAATATAATTTAATGTGTCAAAGTGGATTAATTGCACATAGATGTATAATCTTTATGTTAAAATTTTAAATTTGTTGCAACTTTTGAAATTTAATATATAAATTATTTTTTATTTTGGTGCAAATGCAATCGAAGTTTATAATAATGTAAATATTTTTATTTTATTTATATGAATATGACGTGTCAGAACACATGTCCTACCATAAGTGTTTAAAAATGATAGCGAAAATGAACAAAAAAATGATTCAACTAAAATCAAATAGTGCATTAATTAATGTAATGAGGTAATGCAATATTTATTTGTGAAGAATGAATAAATATGTTATTTTTAATTTAAATTCATTGTCAGAAATTATAGAATATTAATACTTCTTCCGTCCCACTAAATATGACACCTTTTTTTTCGGTACGGTTATTAAGAAGATTGTATAAAATAGTGTGTAAGAGTGATAAAGGTGATAAGGTTTACATCTTTTTAAAGATATAACTTTTACTATTTATGAAATGTGTCAAGCTTAATGAGACGTCCCAATAAAAAAAGTGTATCATGTTTAGTGGGACGGACGGATGAAGCATAATACTTCTACTTTTTATATATAAATTTATATTAAAATTAATAATACAGAAAACCGAAATATAAAGGCGGTAATATTTAGAAGATCTCACATATCTATTGCCAAGATATACTCCAAGGTGTGGATAAATTAAATGCTCAAGTGCAAACAATATTTCATACATATAAAACTACTCAACGACAAACGATACAAAATTCAACTTTGCTATTGTTGGTAATAATTAATTTAAAAACCGATGGTGAAATATTATATTATTCGGTAAGAAATTAAACTCAAAACAAAGGTTTCCTATATATAAAATTTTTTATATTTGTGCTTTTCTTTTATTCTCTTTTGGGGTGTTATCGATAACATAATATTGAAAAAACAAAGAACAAATCAATAAAAAATAACTTGGAATTTAGTCCAAATTATAAGTTGTCTCAAAGTTTAAAAGCTCTTTAAAATTGAATTCAATATGAAAGTGTATCAACCACTCTAAGTCAATGTTGCGGAAGCTAAATAAGAAGACACAGGATAATTTTTGCGTAGGTTGTGTTAACGAACAACCTACACGGCAGCCTTACGGCCAAAAAGAATAATAAAAAATAAGTGTTGTGCTGTTACAATGTTTAGTATCACAGCAACATCAATACTCTTTACTAAAACACTAAAATGTATGATCTTAACAACTAAGAATCATACACACTAAACTACGAAATTAATCTGAAAAACTCTATCTCTAACTGAAAACTATAACTAGTATTTATAGACAGAGTTCATGGGCTTGGTTTCTAAAATCTTGTAACTGCCGGCCCATGCATTCCACAATTCTCGCTTCTTTGTTATACTCCGCAATCGTGCCTGGAATTGTGAAACTAACCAATGGTTAGTTGTTGACTCCTTGAATTATGGAACCGAAAGTCTCCACTCGGCACACTAGATTTTCAACTGCCAAGACTTGGTCTTCCACCAGTCTTCATGGATCTACTCAGCATGCCAAGTCATTAAGCCATCAAGATCTTATGTGGTAGTCGTGTTGAACATCATTGTTGTGTTGCATCAGATGCTTAAGTCAACATATCTGTGAAGAACACAAACACACAACTGTTAGGTCACTTTCCTAAACAACATCAAAACAGAAATACCTAACAAACTCCCCCTGTGTTTGTGCCTTCTTCACAACACCCTTTATTTCAACAAGAGCTCCCCCTGAATGTTTATGCCTGCAAAACAGTTTTCAACACAAAACAGCAATACACAGCAAATACACAACAATACTGACAATATAGCAGCATCCATCAAATATCATAGTCACAACATATAGCAACACCCAACATTCATCCAAAAAATAGGAGCAAAAGTATCAGTATCAACATAAATTGTTGTTTGTTTGTCTTCCACATCACCACATCACATCACCCATTTGTTCACAATCTGTCATTTACATCATCTGCCTCCTCCTCATCTGCACCCTCTTCCTCGTCATCTGCGTCTCCTCCTCCTGCTGCAGCAATGTCCGCTCTGACTTCTGCTGCGGCGGTAACTTGATCTCCCCTTTGTTGTGAAGAGAGGCATGTCTGGAGGGATGGGACAAGCGCAGCCAATGTAGACAGTGCACCAATCAACTGTTGTACAGTTTGTGGTGGCAGCTGAATACCAGAGGAGGTAGGGACAGGAGCATCTGGATTGCGCCAAGGAAGGTCTGCCACCTTACTCTTGCTGAAAAGAGAAGGATGAATTGTATATACTGGAACTGGATCTACACCATGACTCCGGGTAATGGATGTGAAGCCTTGATGTGCCAGTACCCTGCATATAAGAGAAGGAAACGGCAGAGAAGAGAGTTGAGCTTTAGTGGAGAGAGCAGCAAGCTGGTCAAATATAATACGCCTCATGTTGTAGGGTTTGTTAAGCCCCACAAGATAGAGTAAGACGCCATGTTGTTGAGTAACGACAGTGGAATTTGAGGAAACGATCCAATTATAGGTCAAGATTCGGTGTAGGACCGAGTAAAGGTGGGACAGCCACGAAGTTTTCATCGGCTGGACCCACTTGGACCTTTTCCCGCCTGTAATCACTTTTGCAACAACGTCGAGATCAGGAGCAGCTTCACCCTCAACGCTGGGCAATCCGAGGGCGGCATTGATGCTATCCACCGAGAAATCATAGATGCAGTTGTACAGATAAACTTTCCCAAACTGTGTAGACGAACGATCGCCAAAAGATCCATGGAGATTGCAGTAGAAATGACAGACAACAGACTTAACAAAAGGAGGAAGTTCAAAAACTGTACCCAACAACCCTCTTGTATGAAAGAAGGAGAGGAGATTATTGTCATCAAAGCTGGACTCTTCGGCAGTACGCTCACACACACATGGTAGATTCCGGAGACGCTTCCATTTAACGGCGGCCGCTTCATTGTAAAACTGAAGGTTGAGTTCTTTCTCAGCATCTAATGGAAGATCGGTGTCATCAGAAGCTTCAGGGACCGTCGGATAACCCTTGGCCGTGGTTGCAGCAGAAGAAGTTGGTTCAATCTTGACAGTGGGAGTACTGAGACGAGGACGCTTAGGGGCCGATGAGACCTCATCCTCACTGTCGTCAAGAACAACGACAGTGGGGGCTGGATTCTTGGATTTTTTCGAGAGAGTGGTATGAGTCGAACCCCTAGTAGCAGGTTTTCGTACCAGAGGAACAGGCGGAGGAGATGGAGAGTCAGTCGGAGGACAAACAGTAATAGCCTCTACTAGAGCAACCGTGGTAACTGGAGGAGGTTCAGTCGTTGGTGAAAGTGGGGCAGTGACAGGTTCTTCGACCGGCGGTGGTGGAGGAGAGACAGGAGCAGCCGGAGTCTCCACCTCAAGAACAGGTGAAGGCACCACTCAAATGGGGGTTGTCTCGCCTGCAGTTAGAGTTGGAACCGGCGGTCGAAGGGCTTGAAGTATATTAGGGTTTGCGGCAAGAAGAGCCTGAAGTAAAGCAGCGACGTCGGGAGTTGGAGGAGTAGCCATGGAGGAGAAGAGTGAGAAATCGGAGAAAAATTACGTAGGGTTTTTCGGATAAGGAAAGGTGAAGACGGTTGATTTGTTTTAATAAGCGAACTCTTGTTGTGGAAGTAAGACCTCATGTTTCTAGTCGACCTGATATTACTTTTGCTGTTGGTGTTTGTGCTAGGTACCAAGCAAATCCAAAAGAGTCTCACATGGAAGCAGCTAAAAGAATACTTAGATATCTCAAGGGCACAACAGAAATAGGATTATGGTATCCATGTGATGACAATTTTGAACTAACTGGCTACTCAGATTCTGATTATGCAGGTTGCAAGCTAGATAGGAAATCAACATCTGGCACTTGCCAATTTCTTGGAAACAAGCTCATCTCATGGTTCTCCAAGAAACAAACATCTGTTGCAACTTCAACAACAGAAGCTGAGTACATGGCAGCAGGTAGTTGTACAGCACAAATCCTATGGCTAAGGCAACAACTCAAAGACTATGAAGTCAACATGGAAGCTGTTTCCATATTTTGTGATAGCTCGAGTGCTATAGCCATCACCCAAAATCCAGTACTCCACACTCGCTGCAAACATGTTGATGTTCGACATCACTTCATACGCGACCACGTAGAGAGGAAGAACATCAAAATAGAGAAAATTCATATGGAAGTGCAGCGAGCTGATATTCTCACAAAAGCATTGGCAGAAGATCGTTTTAAAATGCTATGCGGAAAATTAGGACTCATTAACCTAATCGAAGAAGGTACAAGTGTAAACAACAGATTGTAAATGGTACAAAACAATCGGTTGTTGCACTCTCTTAAATAGCTACTCATCTAGAACAACAGCTAGACAAAATTTGTCAGAACAGATAGCGATGTATCATCAACAGCGAGCTGTTGTAAGACTCATCAATCTGTTACGAGAACAGTTCATTTATCTTTTCGCTAACTGCTTATGTCTTCGACGCGGTTATCTAGCTGCTCTTTATTTCACTTATCACTATCTGTTCATAATAACAGCGAGCTGTTATGATCAATCAAGGGGGAACAGCTAGAAGCTTCCTTCCTAATCACTACTGTGGAAAGAAATCATCAACAGCGAGCTGTTGATTAAGAACAAGCTGTTGATAATGTCACATATCACAATCTATTGGAGGCAGCAAGCTGTTGAACAAAGGCAAACCGTTTCACAAAGAAGTCAACAGCGAGCTGTCCTACAGCAAGCGGTTCTAAGAGAAAGGGACCAACAAATTCACTATCTGTTGGCTTCAACCAAGGGGGAATTAAATTCATTTCATTTATTTTTACTTTTACATATTTATGTCTAATGAGTGATGGTTAATGAAATAATACCAATCGACGATAGTGTCAGATAAAGTGAGGGAAAAAGGGAGGCACATTTAATGCAATGGACCTCGGTTCCAGCATCGAGGTAGTGATGTGACCTTTTGGATGACCAAAACGATGGCTTACAACACTCAATTGAAATTGGGCGGCAAAATAATTATCTCAGGGAGTAATCTCAACCGTAGATTAAAACATCCTTAAATGAAATTAAATCCGTGCGTTGATTATTTTCCTATATATATGCGTAGAATTAACTGTTATCATCTTTACTCAATCTCTTTTCGCAAATCTCCATTGTTGAACTCCAAGCTTTCTGCAACTCAAAACTTTTCTCTCTCTAAATATTGTTCGAAGTTTTTCCAAAAATGTCTAACTCCGAAGCTAGTAATTCACCATCCAAAGCTGATACACCCATTCCAGCATCCCAAATGCATCACACAATCGAAACTCGTATTACACCTGAGCCTAGAGCTGTACTAGATCATCATGGATTCACAGTCCTTGATGAATTATTCGAAAAGATTCAAGCATGTTCAGGTTGTCAAACGTGTTAAGAAATTCATGAACTAAGTTTTAGTTTTTGATTATGATATATGAGAAACCTGATTATTAAGTTATTTTTCTGTAATAGTCTTCAAAATCTCAAAATTCTAGCATGGTTTGGATTAAAAATGCATGATTCTATGTTAATAATGCTTCACAGAGCATGAATATGTCTCTCTGTCCATCACATGGTTTATCACCAAACAGCGAGCTGTAGGTGTTCACTAAAATGCCTAAATGTGTCTAATCACTATCTGTCTAATTGTCTCATTGTTGCTTCATAATTTACCTTAGACAGCTAGCTGTTGCCTTACATGGTACATCTTAAACAGCGAGCTGTTCATTCCTTTATTCTCATACTTAACCCCAAATTTTGTGAATTTGGTTAGGATTTCACAAGATAATCACCAAAGAACCAAGATTTCACCTTCCTCGCCAAGTAGCATATTTTTTCTGCACCTGGATGGAGGAAGAAAACGAGGAATACACTGTTGAGATTCATACCGGCAAAGGAGAGAAAACACGCTCATCGGTGATTGATATGATTCTACACACATACAACTTGGTGGATGAAGGGGAATTGCTCGAAAACATCACCCACGAGCAGATAGTGGAAACAGTCAATATGATCGTAGCAAAACCGATGGAATGGGACAGGAAGGCATTTAACAGAGGAATAATGCTACCTGTCTATCGGTTGCTGTTGGACTTTGTACAGAGAGTGTTCCTAGGACATCAAGGAACGTTTGATGCAGTAACTCCGGTGAAGTTGAGAGTCATGACAGTTGTGCTGCTCAATCTGGACATCAACTGGAGCAGGGCGCTGTTAAAATTAATAGCTGATGAAGAAAAGCAAGATGACATGAAGCAGAATGAGAATGGAGAGTGCATACACTTGCATGTCAAACGACCTCTTCGATTGTCTACTAAAATAAGCTCAATCATTGATGGTTTCTTCAATAAAGACACATGGAACAGATCAGTTGATTTTAGCCAAGATGCTTTCTTACCTAAGTCAAGACATCAGGTGGAGATGTCTCTCGGAATAGCTGCTCAGATTTTTGGCAAAGTAACAGATGAGTCACTTAGAGAGGAAATGATTCTTGTTGGCAAGTCCAACAGTGAGTGGGAAGTCCCTGCTAAGAAAGCAAGGACAGTGGGTGAAGCGGCGGCATCACAGGCCGCTGTTGAGAAGCAAGGAAAGAGGAAGGCAGTTGGTGAAGCTAGACCAGCTGCTGAGAAAAGGAAGAAGACTGCCAAGGCATCACCTGTGGCAGTAAAGGAGAAGGAAGAGAAGAAAAAGAAACAAGTGAAACCCACAGCTCGTAAACTGATCGATGAGCTTGATGATACAATCCATGATGCTAAGCCAATCACAACCATCATACCAACACCTCAACCACCACCTGTTCAAGAAACCATCAATCCCGCTGTTGCAATTCACATTGAAACGGAACATCCCGCTGTCAACAAGGAAGAGACACTGCGAGGAGCCCACATGCTATATGAACAGATCCTGCAAATCAATTTAAAGATCCTGCAAATCTGTCATGGCTAAACTCCACAAAGGCAGCCAGATTCAATCAGTTGATGAAGGAGTTTGTAGTACAACACTACTACCTATTGGATAAGGAGGAACAAGGTGGAGATGTGGATGAGATTTTCCAAAATTTTCTTAAGCAGCACAAGAACCAGACATTCACTGAGTACCTGTTTAGACAGTCTGCTATGACAGGCCATTCTCTCACTGCTCCTAAGAAAACTACACTTCTATATCCTAGGATTGAAGGGACAACAGAGGTGGATCACATGAAGATAATCAACCACATTAATCACTCTGCCCAACAGATGGGATATCCAATTAACTTCAACGACAAGAAATACATAATGCTTTTCAATGGAATATATGCTAGTTTTGGAGTCCCATCGGAGCTAAGAAGGAGGGAGATGGTAGAGGAAAGGAGGGCACAGCTGGCTGAGCTTCTAAAGAAACAATCTGCTGATCAAGGCCAACCTCCTAAATGAAGTTTGTGTATTTATCTTTTCATTCAATATTGTAACAGCGAGCTGTTCATTCTTGAAATCTGTATCTGTAAAACAACTATCACGATGAATGAAAAGATTGAAGTGTTTTTGATTCTAAAACAACATGATGACAATAACTCCTTGTCCAGACAATGTTTTACACCTATTATTTAATGCTTTATAATTTTTGCATTTACTAACTGTGGTTTCAACACTTAAGAAAAATTGTGAAGTGTGGTTTCGACATCATCAAAAAGGGGGAAATTGTTGGGAACCCCACAAGTTTATATTGTTTAGATAATGTTATTCGAAACAACACTTAGTTATAAACATGATTTCTTAAACCAAGTAATTAATGTTATCTGTTAAGGAATAAGCAAACATATAAAAGAAGCAGATTGTATAGTTTTTACTATCTGTATTATTCTTAATAAAAGCTTTCCTGGACACATTAATTATAAGTATTCTAGTTTTACACTGCTAGATTCTTATTTAGAACTGGAATCTGTTCATAGTTTAAGGAAAGGCCGCTGTCGTATTTATTTGTGATCTACCTGTTCAGATCTTAGCTTTAATTATTGTTTTTCTAAAAAGGAACAGATAGACTATGAAAGCACTATCTGTTCATATTATCTTAGCTGTACTTAGAAAGGAAGAAACAATCATGGTGAAAGAAGGCAGATAGCGTTTTCGACAGCGAGCTGTTTAAATGGTAACAGCTAGACTCAGATTTGTTAGACAGCTAGCGGCTACAACAGCTAGTGATCACTGTAGCAGAAAGAAGATAGCAATTCAGCAGCTAGTACTCAACAAGAGTCTTTGACAGCGAGTACTCATAGATTATCAACAGCGAGTACTCAACCTTTTAACAGTAAGTGAATGACAAGATTTCATCAGCAGAACGTAACAGCAAGTGATATGTATTATGATCAGCGAGTGCTTAACTATCAACAGCAAGTGCTCAACGTGGCATCAACAGCAAATGGATCGAATAGCTAGTGAATCAACCACAAGCATTCAAACAGCAAGATTTTACCAACAGAGCCGTGTGTCAAACAACTAGAACTCATGATTGCAAAGGAACAGCGAACTGTGAATATAAGATAAAGGAACAGCGAGCTGTTCATATCAAAAGGAACGAAGAGCACCTGTTCAACAAACAGCGAGAGAGCTCTTCTTATCATTTTGGTGGACTGCCGACATACATAAATTTTTCATAAGTCAACCACTCTGTGTATTGTCACATCAACAGCATGCTTTAAGGAATGATGTACAAGAATTTCAAATATCTCTGTACGGTGAATCATTCCCAATATGACAATACATTGGGAAATCGCGTGATAGGTGGTAACAACTCTCATTTGGCCGCGCGTGCATCTACAACCCTGCCATGCATTTAATGCCGCCATTAATGCATTGAAAATAGAGGTCATCGTCTCCAACGGATAGTTTCTTCATTGAGGCTATAAATACCACCTTCACTTCCAGAAAGATGTACGAGAATTCAAGCTATAATCCTGCAATTACTCTGCTCAAAAATCTTCAAGCTCTCAACGCTCTAAACACATCCAACCTTCAAGAATTCTCTGTTGTGTTTATTATTTTGAAGATTTACTTTCTGGAAATTTGTTTTTACCAAAACCCAAAGTTAGGATCTAGTTTTGATCCAGTTGTATTCCTATATTGTAGTTTTCAATCTTAGGAAGAAGATTTGTAATCACAAGAAGTTATCTAATTTTGATAATTCTTGTGGCTCGTACTCAACGAGTAAAAAGAAAGGAGAAAGCTAGTGAAGTTATTCGATCTAGATTTGATCGAGCCGTGGACGTAGGGACAGTTTATCCCGAACCACGTTAACTGCTTGTGTTCTTTATTTCTGTTTTACTTCATTATCATCTTCTTCATACTCTTGCATTTAAATCTGGGTTGTTAATCACCTCAAGGAAGAAAACGATTTACTCATTAAAAAGAGCATTAACCACCATATTCCGCACACAACACTAATCAAGTTTAAATCTGTATTTGATATTCTTGATTATTGTTCTCACATATAAGGTATTATTTGAGCAAGATTAAATCTTCCTAACAAGAAGATTTGTCTTGCTACCCTAAGCTATCTTAGTCTTTAAGTGTGCTTAAGCCTTATACTTATATTTGAAACAAGTAAACCTAAAAAGTTTGAATTGGTGTATTCCCCCCCCCCCCCATACACCAAACTAGCTCTTTCGGGACCAACAATAATTATAACCAACTTTTATATGACATATAGGTATATATATCATTGTATAATCATCTTTTCAAACATTAATATTTTTCTTTGTAACATGTTGGATTAATTTATCAATTATCTAAAACAAATGAATCAATGATCCCTTTCATGCATCAACTTTATTAATACAAGTAATATACATTTATATAGTATATAAATGTATTACTACTTTGTTTTAACATATTTTAGGTAATTAATTAGTATCTAACTAAAGCACCATAATTCATAAAAATACGCACGAATAATAGCCACTAATATCGATTAGCTAATCGATATTTTAAACCTTTATAACGAAATTTTCTTATTCCGATTTTTAATACATAATAACTACTAGTAGAAATAGCGGGACATTACATTCTTCCCCTCTAATAAAAATTTCGTCCCGAAATTTGTACGTTCTAATTAAATAACTCGGGATATTTCTCTTTCATCTTATCTTCAAGCTCCCAAGTAGCTTCTTCTTGTCCATGATGTTTCCACAACACTTTAACCAACTGGATTGACTTATTTCTAAGTTCTTGCACTTTCCGATCTAATATAGCTTCAGGTTTTTCTTCATAGGTCAAGTCGGGTTTCAAAATCATCTCTTCTTGATGAATAACGTGTTTTGGGTCAAACACGTATTTTCTAAGTTGTGACACATGAAAAACGTTGTGAACGTTTCCAAAGCTCGGTGGTAATGCTAATCTATATGCCACTGGACCTATTCTTTCCAGAATTTCGTATGGTCCGATAAAACGGGGTCTCAATTTTCCTTTAACACCAAATCTGATTATTCCCTTAGAAGGAGATACTTTTAGGAAAACCTTATCTCCTATCTCAAATTGTAGCTCGGTTCTACGAGTGTCAGCATAAGACTTCTGTCTATTCTGAACTTCCTTGATTCTTTCTCTAATTTGTCTGGCAATTTCAATCATCTCACTGACTGAATCTGGACCTACTATCGTTCTTTCACCTACTTCATCCCAATAGAGTGGCGATCTACACTTCCTTCCATATAGTGCTTCATATGGAGCCATCTCTATGGTCGCCTGATAGCTGTTGTTGTAGGCAAACTCAATTAGTGGTAGTATCGCTTCCCAACTTCCACCTCTGTCGAGAACCACTGTTCTCAACATGTCTTCAAGAGTCTGAATGGTTCTCTCCGATTGTCCATCAGTCTGAGGGTGGAATGCGGTACTAAAGTTCAACCTTGTGCCTAACTCCTTCTGAAGACTCATCCAGAATCTGGATGTAAACTTTGAGTCTCGATCTGAGGTAATTGACACTGGTATGCCATGTAACCGTATGATCTCACGAACATACAACTGAGCTAACTTGTCTGATCCATAAGTTATCATTATAGGTACAAAGTGAGCACATTTTGTGAGACGATCTACGATTACCCAAATGGCAGTGTTTCCTCGTCTAGATTTGGGTAATTCGGTCACAAAATCCATAGCAATATGTTCCCATTTCCATTATGGAATCTCCAACGGTTGCAATTTACCATAAGGTCGTTGATGTAGGGCCTTCACTTACTGGCAAGCTAAACATCTCTCTACGAATGATGCAATATCTCTCTTCATACCATACCACCAAAATTTCTTCTTTAAATCCTGGTACATCTTCGTACTTCCTGGGTGAGCGGTATATGGTGTATCATGCGCTTCACTCATGATTTCCTGTTTGAGTTCTTCACTATGTGGGACGCATAGTCTTCCCTCAAAGGTGATAGCATTATCAGTTTCTTCGCGATAACCTGTAGCATTGTCCTTCCTCACTTTCAAACGTATCTTCTCAAATTTTTCATCATTCCTTTGAGCAGTTAAGATCCTACTTCTCAAGTCAGGTTATACTACCAAAGTGGCAAGAATTTCTTCCACTGTCTCAGGTGGTGGTAAAATTTCCAAGTTCATCTTCTCAAATTCCTTTATGAGTTCCCTCTCTTGGGTTAGAAGAAATGCAAGCTTTGAGGAAGTTTTACGACTTAAGGCATCAGCTACTACGTTAGCTTTTCCCGGGTGATAATTTATACCACAATCATAATCCTTCACTAATTCGAGCCATCTTCTCTGTCTCATATTAAGGTCTTTATGCTCGAAAACAGCTGCCCAAGTAAGGGACGAGATTAAGAATGTGGTGGTTTATTCTTTTTAAGTTATGGTCTCCAATTATTTTTTATTTATCTTATCTAAATAATGACAATAATATTATACATTTGCTATAATAACAAATGATGATATAAATCGAATGTTTGAGATCTTGGAAATGATGTTGGAGAGAGAATGTCTATTTAGGATTGAGATTGGACATTTTGTCGAGCGTGTTTACACTGTTAAGAAGAGATAACAGAAGATTTAAATATCAAATCTCAATTATCATCCCCACGAGTTCATGTAAGTAATGTTTTGAATTGATAATGTTGTAGTTATCTATATTTTTCCTGCTGAAATCTGGATACGTAAAAAAATATGATGGAATTCAATTTTCAGGACATAAATATACTTATATCTATACATCATTTTATCTATTTCGTTACATAAAATTGAGATTATGTGATATTCATGATATAGTGAACAAAAACATGTATGTAAAATGTTTTATATAATTGGATATAATAAACTGATTTTATACTATTATTTAGTTTTATGAATTCCATATATGAAATGGTGTAAGCATACTCTTTGCCTCCTTGGTAAAATTAAATGAGTCATGTCATATTCTCCACGTTAACAAATTAATTTATATTATGCCCACATATAGATATTGATAATAACATTTGGAATCAAGGTATCTTGTACTTGCTGGAACCAACTAATAAGAAGTATCCTACTAATATTCATATTTTATTTCTTCTAGTGTGCATTGTATCTTTTCATAAAGGAATGTCATTCCCTTTATTTTAGGAAATGGAATCCAAGTTAAACAATTGTAGCAATCTGACAAAGAAGGGTGCTAATGAAACGGTACTATTTTAATATGAAATAACAATTCTACAAAATAAATTTAAATTAAAAAGTGTGCATTATATTGCAATTATATTTAAATTTCATATCTTTATGGTAGGAAAATATTGAACAAACATGTTTAACCTCAACAAACAATCAGATGACTCCTCTCAAAAGAAGTTTTGATGATTTGTCCGAGGCTAATATAGATGGTGGTAGTATATAGTTTTGTTAACGTGGAGAATATGACATGACTCATTTAGGGGGTGTTTGATTGAGCTTATAAACAGCTTATAAGCTATTTAGGAGCTTATAAGCTTCTTGAAACTGTTTGACAAAATAAGCTCTTTGAGAGCTTATAAGTTGTAAAAATAAGTTCTTGGAGCTTATAGTTGTTCAAAAAAAAAGTTGCTCCACTCAAACTTATTTTGTCATTGACTTGTAAGCTACAATAAAATTACATAAATAACCCTACAATATTTTGTTATTTGAAGAATTAAAAAAGAGGGGGAGTTTTTACAAAATAAGTAATGTCATTTTTTGTCATTATTTAAAGAGCTTATAAGCTCATTTATCCAAACACTGACAAATTATAAGCTATTAAAGTATTACATCTTATAAGCTCTTTAAAATAAGTTTAGTCAGACAATCTCTTAATCTTACCAAGGAGGTTAGGAGTACATACTACACAGAATCACAGACCATGCGAGAAGTATAGACATCTTACATCATTTCAAACATGAAATTTAGAATGTGGACCAAACCGGACCGAAAAAAAAATAATATAAAATCAGTTTATGCCCAGAAAATTAAATTTTATACCATATAAGTAAAATGATTTATTTAAGTAAAGCTATATACATACGAGCTTATAATTGGATATAATAAACTGATATTACTTAAAATTGAGATTGTGTGTTATTCATGATGTAGTGAATAAAAGCATGTATGCATAGTCATTATCATAACTTAAAAAGAATAAACCACCTCATTCTCAATCTCTTCAATTACTTCGGCATAGGGGTGAGCATTGGTCTAGATCCAGACTGTTAGGACTGAAGACCCAAATTTTTTTAGAATGTGGACCAACCCGGACTGAAATAAAGCTCAAGACCGACTCCAGACCAAAATAAAGCTCAAGCCCGACCCCGGACCGAAATAAAGCTTAGGACCAACCCCGAACTGACACCTTTCAATGGCTCCCTTAATTATGTGCGAGGAAATTCCCTCTTGAGTAATGGGACCAAACCCGAGCTCTGGATTCGGTCTGGGTTCAGTTCAACCCGAAAAAATAATTAATTAATACTTTATTCTTCATATCATACAAACTATTTTTTCAATCTTCATCTAATCCATAATAAAAATATATATATATAAACTAAAATCAATCCATAACATGATAATCCATTAATCAAACTAAAATTTCATAAATAAAAATAAATTTGAAATCTTCAAAATCAACTGAAACTAGGGTTTACTCTTTGAGAGAGGTAATAAGGGTTTACTTTTTGATAAAGATAGTTAGGGTTTGCAAGAAATACAAATTAATATATATATATATATAGGGAAGAGATCAAATAAAAATGGTTCTGTACGAGTTAACTAAAAATAAATCTTGACTATTGAATTATTTAGATCAATGAGACAGATTAAAAGATAATTTTGGTATATATCTTATTTAAAATATTTTATCCCTAAAAACAGGGAATTTTTTATTCTTTCATACCCTTTATTGATTAGGGTATAGTTTAATTATATCCATTTGATCAAAAATATGGATGGTTCAGATGTATTTTTAATTAACACAAGCAGATCTATTTTCATTATAGATGTATTTTTAATTAACACAAGTAAATCTATTTTCATTATAACCATCTCCTATATATATATGTATGTATTTATATATTCATACTTAAAAAATTAAAAAATATATTTTTAAATTCTACTTGTCGGTTCCGAGTCCAGCGGGTCTAAACGAGTTTTGACTCGGACTGACCGATTACTTTATCATTTCTAAAAAACTTACCCAAACTAGACCATTACATTTTATGGGTCGGTCCAGACCTGGACTGAACCCAACGGTTCGGGTCGGTTTAACGGGTCCGGTTTGATTTTGCTCACCCCTACTTGTGCAGTTGTTTTTGTTTAGAAATTAAAGTATATAATCCTCAAATATCGTGAAGTGGAGACAATCACTACAATCCTCCACAAGCACCTCGAGCATATACCCAATAATATACATGGCAAAAAATGGATTGTCAAGAATGTGTTATGACAAATACAAAATTATTACGTAAATATAGTAGAAATGATGCCAATTAGACCAATCTTATATGAATAAAACAATATAAACATAATTAAATCGGCCCACAGATTCATCATCAAATCTTCAATAAATTAAAGGGTGTAACCAAAATATATGGATTTAATAAATGTAGTGATGCGGCTAATAAGATAAAAAAAATAGTGAAACGTGGGAACTTTTGATTCAATCTCACGGTTGCACTTCTTGCAAACGTATCCAACTTTGGTATCTCTCGAAACTCCTTTGTGACATTTGTCATTCCCACAAGAATCATAAAACGATGACTATATGGGGTGAAAGTCTTTTATTATTTCTTTGCATAGGTGTCACCCTATAATGGAGTGAAATCAACAACATTAGATAACAAATTATTTAAATTACATACTACTACTATTGTTACCTCATGAGAGTACTTAATCTCATCAATTGTTTTTGATAAAGTATTATTTAGTCAATCCATCATATTCAAATATGAATCGTAGCTTGAAATATTAATGGTAAAATCAGTAATCTGAATTCCATCGTGCGCACTTTGTCTTTGTGTTATTGTAAAATTTTCAGTGAAATTTAAATGTTCACTAAGTACATTTTAAAAGTACTATAGTCAAACATCAAAATATGAATTATATATCTAATTGCTAACTTTTTATAAAATCTTTGGCTTCTTGGATATCTGGTTGGATAAAAAGTTTGGTGACATTCTACATTATTGAAACTTTAGTCCTTACAATTCAATGTAACTCATTAGAAACCATTCCACAATTTCAATCAGATGGCTATGAAATTATTGGGCATAGGAAGGATGAGGAACAACTGACAACCTTTGTAGTTGGATATCTTTGCAAACTGCAAGGAAATTTTCACGGGTTGCTTAACATCAGTCAACAAATATTTCATGTATGATTTAAGCTGATTGGGAAAGGACTCACACAAGACACATGTTACTTTCGTCCCACTATTACAAAAATATGGGAACAAATTAAAAATGGGATACAAAAAACTAAAAAGTTGTTGTAAATAAATTTAATTAAAAAACTTCAAATCATACTCAACATCAGGTATCTCCACATGTATCTCCACATCAGCAGTACGTAGCCACTTTCTCACCCCTCATTTCAACATTCTTTATTTCAAAAATTCGGGTTTTGACTTCACCCAAAATATATGCAACATAAAATCAAGCCAAATTTTAATATATTGTATTGAATATAATATTTTTGTAGCTAATAATCACTATTGTGCTTTTGATATCTTATACACACCCAAGAAGAAAGATGAATTGTGCAAGAGAGCATCCTTAAAATTAACAAACTTAAACTCATACTCTAGAATTTTTACAAATTCTTCCGGTTCAGACACCTTTGTGGCGAGCCCAAATCATATCATCCACATATAATTTATCTTTGTTGATTGAAAGGTAGGAGAATTCTCAAGTATTTAAAAATTTTAAATGGTATATATACGCCCCTCGTTGAGTAGAGGCGTAAATCGTCTTTTTTATCATATTGAAATTGAGACTTGAATTTTCTCACCCTGAATTTGAAAAGAAATCTCAATTTATATGGATAACATACACAATTTATTATGAGCGCGAGTATTATTCATAGTTTGAATGTGTACCCATTCATCAACCATGATCATCTCGAGCCCCTATTTGCTCAACTTGTCTTTTTGCACCCAAAGGCGAATGATTGTCACAATCTCCATTTTCTTTCTAGTTTGTTTATTGATGGAGTTCAAACCTATGATTTTCTTGCAACCTGATATTTTGTTTCATTTACATATTCTTGTGAGCAAGGCGAGAATAAAGAATTTCGCACTTGATTTTCATGCAGAGTAAAATGTAACTTGTGATTAACCATTTAATTATTTGGGTATTAGATGTGAACGGTGTTTGATGTTTTTCCACATAAACCTAATCTCAAAAAAGTTCGTGAAGCGATGAATCAAGTCAAAGCCATCAAACATCAGTCAACTAGATTGACGATCATGACGACAAAGATAATCAAGCAATAACTTTGAAATTAATAATACCAAAACAAAAGGTATGAGAAGTGAGAGATACATGAAGAGGCTCAACGCAGATCTTTGTTAATAGGAAGCTTTTCGTATCCAACTTTTTGTAATCCCCAGATTCCCCACTTGATGAATTTATATATGAAATTAGGATTCAAATATAGAGTAAATTTGAACACGTGTTGACTTTAATAATATAATTGTGTGCATAACTTATAAATTAATAATACGTAAATAAAAAATATGAGAAGTGAGAGATACCTGAAGAGGCTCAACATGAATCTTTGTGAATATGAAGCTTTTCGTATGCAACTTTTTGTAATCCCACTTGATAAATTTATAGATGAAATTAGGGTTAAAATGTAGAGTAAATTTGAACACGTGTTTACTTCAATAATATAATTTTCTTATCAAAATCCATTATAGAGTGACTTGATTTTGGTAATTGTAAGTTTATTTTTTGATTGAAATCTGTTAAATAGGATTTGAGGACATGAAAACATAATCAACATCCTTACCTTAACTAAAAGATATGCATGGCGTTCGAGCCTGGTGACAATGCAAGCAATGGGATGACGTTGCAAGTGTTGTAGAGGGCAGTCTTGGCAATCGTGTTGTTGTGCAAAACTTTATCGAGCATTTAGCGTGCATGATGGAGTATGACGTAGAACAGACATTTACAATAGAGGATTAAGGTAAGGGAATTAATTTCTGGAGTGAATATGGTAGATGATGAACGTGCGGCTAACCTCGTTGATTTACGCGTGACTTCGGGGGTGTTGGTTTATGAGTTGATTGGTGGAGTTTATTTCGGTGGAGAGTTAATTTGTAGCGGGATTTTATAATTCAATTCTAGTGATTTTTGCGATTTTAAAATTAAGAAAATTTAGAAATTTGAAGATTTGAAATGAAGTGATTTGAAGAAAGAATATATTGATGTATTGGGGTGAGCAATATTAATTAAATCCGAAAAAACAAACCGAACAAAACTGAAATATTAAATTTGGTTTGGTTTGATTTTATTTTTTGAATCGGATTTTAATTTGGTAAACTGAAATATTAAATTTGGTTTGGTTTGATTTTATTTTTTGAATCGGATTTTAATTTGGTTTGGTTCTGATCCAGACAAAACCAAAACGGAAATATTGAATATATTAATGATTTTTTAGTATAAATTTTAATTTTAATTTTTAAAATTGAAAATTTTTTAATACATGAAATTTATTATATATATATATATATAAATGATTAAAAAATAATAATTTATTATTCTAAAAATTGAATGAGATTAATTCCGAAATAAAATATCCAAGAAAATCGAACCAAATCAAACCAAACATAAATAAACAAGATTATTTTGGTTCGGATAATTTAGTTTTTTGGTTTGGTTTTATTATTTTTTTTTTTGAATCCCAATTTTAATTTAATTTGATATGATTTTAGGCAAAATTGAACCAAACACTCGAATATTACTAATCTGGCATAAAATTCTCCAAATCATTTAATAGTGAAGATGGACATCAAATTAACAATGTCGTTTCAACATCTTAGAAGTTAAAACTAAGAAGAAGAAAAAAAAAAGTAAGAAACAAAGTCATACATATGAAAGAGTGCAAATTTAGAGAAAACTAGTATACATGGTTCCGTGCGTTGCACGAAGAATTAATACATAATCAACACATTTTCAATCATAAAATGTGTATTGTGATGCACAAACCATACATGTTTAAAATATAATTTTTAGGATAAAATAATCAGATTGTAATGAGCTATCTCATTGCGCTTGAGGTGGTTTTGGATTAGATCGGATCAATCTCAAAATCAATTGTATTTTATCTTCACAATCCATAAATATCAATTTTAAAATCGCGTGTGTCTTTTTTTTTACGGCCTAGACATGTATTTTAATTGATGTGTTGAGTATATTGTTAGTGGAATAAAAGTTTTATACTATTTATTAATTAAATATACGTATCGTAAGTAAAATAAAAATTAATAATTTGAAATATGGTGAAAATTAATAGATACGTTGTGAATAATAGAATAATTAGTGGTAGGTAAAATAATGACAATTTAAAGAAATAAAAATAATATATATCGACGATATATTTAAAATCATATATTTAAGTATTTACCAAAATAAAATCATATATATTTTTTATGCAATAATTAAGATGAATAAAGTGTATTAAAAAATAATTTGACTAAAGTGTATTATATATATTTGCGAATTTTGGATACATCTTGATTTATTGATGATAATTAAGTTGTTTGTAGTGTGTAAATAAAAATATCACATATAAATTTTAATATATGTATAATAAATTTATATAGTAAAGTTTTTTAAATGATCGTAGTTTTTTCATATTAAATTTGTTTATTTCATATCATATATCAAATTAAACCTCTTGTCAAGATCTTTAATTTAAGATGCATATTGAATATGGTTACACGAACGAAATAGAAATATTTTATTAAAACAAAAGGATAGAGGAAAGAGAAAAGTAATTATATTTAAATATATTTAATATTATAATAATTTCAAAATAATAAATTATACTATTAATAAATTTATATGTAGTGAAACATTATAATTGTTATATGTATAAGATTTGACGCTAAAAGGTGGTTATAAAATCTTGTTTTAATATATTAATAAATGAATAAATTTATATTCTCAATTAATGCACCATGATTTAATTGCATAAAATGTCAAGATTTTAGCACTCCTCGATTAATATTTACTTTTAAAAATAAATAAGCATGTAATTTGAATATATTGTTTCTAGCCAAAAAAACAATTATATATATTGAGAAAAGTTCCGAAGGCGGTCATCCATACTGATTTCACATTGCATTTTTAGTGTGTCCAAGGGAAACATAAACCTCTTATCATAGGAGGCTGCTGATTTTATTTTTATAATATATATATATAGTGAGGATCTAGTCGTATAGAAAATGATTTTTCAATAGGAAATAGGAAGAAATTTTAGCCCTTAATTTTTATGATCTAACGGTCCAAAATTAACTACTAAATTTTGAATTTTTAATTATTAAAATATTCTATAATTAGGATCAAAAAGATAAACAAGTACTTTTAAATACGAGAGAGAAAAATAATGTCTTTAATGGATTTACTATTTCTTTATTCTCTCTCTCCACGGCGGTTCTCTCTTCTCTCTTCTTTCTCTACACGGTGGAAATCATGGCGGATGCAAAGGTGGTGGTGGAGGCGGCGCGTTCATAGGCCACAGAGTCAATCGTCGACCTCCTCGACGACGTCCAAGTTGGTGCAGATGTCTGTGAGAAAGACGTGAGTGGCTTGGACCCACGATGTGTTTGTCACGATGTCAACGTCGACAAACCCGAGGTCGACGAGGACGAAATGAGGCGCCGATTTAAATTCGGAGGTGTAGGAGAGGTCCTCATCGTCGTGGCCACCGTTGCGCAAGCGAAGTTGGATGCGGAGGTTGTTGGCGAAGAAAAACGGGAATGGGTTGCTGCCTTCCCGCCTACATGTATACGTTGCACCACATATACATGTGGATTGCATTGTCATATACATCAAAATTGCAATGTTATTTCATCTTTGTACCGCTTAATAATATCATGTATAAACATTTTACGTATAATCTTACATGTATAAACAAAAAATTAGGTAAAAAATAGATCTATTGTAATGGAGGGACAAGATCATTTCCTTATAATATAATCCCTAACAATTTTATTTCTACTGTGAATTGTTCAATTACGATTTTAAAATAATAAAATTGTAACCGAATATTTGATTATAGTTCTAACCATAATCGTAATCGTAATCGTAATCGTAAGTATCTATGCTAGTGAGTGTTGGGAACCCCATAAATTTATTTGTTTTGATGATGTTCCTCGAAACTACATGATAAAGTTGAAATCAAATAATCATTGTCATTTATTAAGGTTTATCTAAGTGTAAAAGAAGCAGATCGTTTTGTTAAAAGAAAATAACGATCTGTCTTATTATAGATATCCTGGACACAATGATTGTTATTATTGCAAGTGTTTTTTCATTATGTAAGACAGCTCGATTAAAAAGAGAACAGATCGTTTTCCGAGAAATTAACGATCTGCTTCTCATTATTGCAGCGAGCTGTCATTCCATCTTGCTTGCTTTGGTTTCATTTTCTATATTATATTTTAACAGATCACAATTGTAAAAGTAGCTTGAAGTTTCAAGTTTACTTATAACGATCTGATTCTCTAGTTTAGAGCTTGATTTTTCAAATGGTTCAAATAAGCTTGTTATATTCTACAAGTTATTGAGCAGCTCGTCTTGAAAGAAGGATCAGCCCGCTGCTTTATTTCACAACAAAATTGTTCTCAAGACATTACAAGAGGATGAAGCAGCGCGTTCAAAAGAAGTACAACCATCTGATATATTCAGCAACAGATCGTTTTTATCCAAAAACGATCTTATCATCTCAACATTCACATAGCAAATCGTTTGATTCTGAAAACGAACTGGTTACTTCAGTTGATGATGAATGATGGAGTCTCAACATAAAGGACAGCGAGCTGCTATGACATCAAATTCAAGCTGTTCCTCACAGTAACTACGGTGGACTGCCGACATACCTAAATTTGTCATAAGTCAACCACTCTCTGTATTGTCACATCAACAGCATGCTTTCAAGAAATGAAGTACAAGAATATCAAAGTTGAAATACGGTAAATCATTCCCAGTATGGCAATACATTGGGAAATCCCATGAAAGGTGGAAACTACTCGCATTTGGCAGCGCGTGTCTCAACAACTCTGTCATGCATTTAATGCAGCCATTAATGCGTTGAAAAAGAGTACCTTCGTCTCCAACGGATAGTTTCTTCCAAGAGGCTATAAATACCACCTTCATCTCCAGAAATAAGTACGAGAATTCAAGCGAACAACTGCCATTACTCTGCTCAAAATACTTCAAGCTTTCAACGTTCAAAGCACTCCTTCAAAATCAAGAATTCTCTTGAGTGCTTACAGTTCTTGAAGTTATTATTTTCTGAAAATCTGTTTGTTACAAAACCCAAAATTAGGATCTAGTTTTGATCCAGTTATATTCCTAGATTGTAGTTTTCAATCTTAGGAAGAAGAAGTGTAATCACAAGTATTTATCTAGTTGTGATAAAGCTTGTGGCTCGTACTCAACGAGTAAAAAGAAAGGAGACTTTAGTTGATTTCGATCTAGTTTTGATCGAGCCGTGGACGTAGGGAAGTTTATCCCGAACCACGTTAACTCTTGTGTTCTTTACTTTCTGTTTTTCTTCTCCATCATCTTCTTCATACTCATACATATAAATCTGTATTGTTAACTACTTCAAGAAAGAAAACGTTTTCATCTTAAAAAGAGCATTAACCACCAAATTCCGCACACAACTTTAATCAAGTATAAATCTGTATTTGTGTCTCTTGATTATTGTTATTCACATATAAGGTATTATTTGAGTGAGACTTAATCTTCCTAATAAGAAGATTTACCTTACTACTTCAAGCTATCTTAAGTCATTAAGAGTGCTAAAGCCTTATACTTGAACTTTGAACAAAAAAACCTAAAAAGTTTGAATTGGTGTATTCCCCCCCCCCCCATACACCAATCTAGCTCTTTCGGGACCAACAGTGAGAATATCTATGGTTTATGTTTTCACTTGACATAATTTTTAATGTGCTTTGATATTAATGTGGATGTATAACGAGTGAAGTTTGAGTCTTACTTGATATATTATTTTAAATTAGGTTGTGTTTATTTAGTCAAGTTGAGTCACACTTAGGGGCCGTTTACTAAACGGGATAAGTAGGGTTAAACCTTAGGTTAATCTATTGTTTACTAATTAGAATTAAACTAACAAGATACTCTAAAGTCCGTGATTAATACTCTGATGAGGGATTATTTATTTCATAATAATCTCACCTAAAAAGGTGAGATTATAAAGTAATCCCAATAGTGCGGATTATTTTAATTAATCTCATCCTAAATATACTCTTAATATATTGTGTATAACATGTGTGGTGTGTCACTTTTTATAAATAAAAAATTTCAAATGTAAATTATTTTTAGATATTTTAAAATGATAAAATCATAAAATATTTTTGGAAGATGGAAGTCGTATAATTTACTTATTCAGTCAACTACTATTTATAATTTGGACACCTGAAGCCCAAATCGTAATTTCAAGGTTCGTCTAGAGGCCCAAATCAAGAAAACCCTAATTCTCACCTCCACTACTGTACTACCTCAACTGCTACTCCTCATTCAAGTATCATTTTCTGGTGGTTTCTGGGCATTAATACTTAGGTTCTTGTATATCTTTTCACTGTTATTTTATCTCAAACATTTTGCATCCTCTATAATTATTCTCTGGCTCAGAGAATAATCGCAAAGAAAATATGAACTTATGCTGAATCAATCATTACTTATGGACTCGCAGCTCCGATTTTCACAGTGGGTTTTTGCGTTTTCTCTTTAATTTCCGCAGTCTCATTTGATTTGATTTGATTTCGTATGCTCGATGATGAGTCATTTGCTTTAACCACACCGAAGAGAGGCTGGTAGGTCTGCATATTCCGATTTGATTTTAGGCTGAAGGAAGGAAGTTTCTGCTGTTTTACTTTGGATCTGATCGGCTGCGGCTTTATGAATCTTTTGACTTAAGATGAAGGCTGTTTCAATCTGTTCAAAGTGGAATGGCAGGTTTTTGTGATATTTCTTCCTTTAGGTTAAAGTCTTTGAGGAATTACCGATCAGTTTTCTCATGTGGACAAAATATGGCCCTTCTCTGAGAGCTATACCTTATCTATTTTTTCCAAATTTGTTTTTTGCAGTTATTTTATTACTAGTATTAATTTTTCATTCCTTATCATTTTCCCTTTTTGATTGATTTTGTATTTTCATATTTGTGTTTACATCATATTAAATTCCTTTAAGCTGCTTTCGGTTGAGGTTCTTTTGCAAAAATCGTGTCTTTGGAAATAACATCCGTAAGCAAACTTGGAATTTGAAAGATTGACCGAATTAATAGGACATTACTTGTTAAACAAATTTGAATGCCTTGTTCTAATATTATTTAGTGCCATCAAGCAATTGATTTTGGCTTATGAATACGTAATTTGATTAAGTTGAGAGGTTGATATTGCAGACTCATAATATTGAAAAAATGAATAAATAATTTAGTGAAGTGGACAAAGTGTAATATTAAAGTAAATGATAAAACCGTGTAAGGTTAGTTTAAGGTACATAAAATCGTAATTAGTGTTGGTTTATCATATTTCATGAACCTATTTAACATCTGCTGTCATGAAATAGCTGGAAAATAGTACAACAGGAGCTGGAAAAGCACACTTGGCTCTCGATATAATGAGCTAAATCTT
This sequence comes from Leonotis leonurus, assembly GCA_026898415.1. Lineage (NCBI taxonomy): Eukaryota > Viridiplantae > Streptophyta > Magnoliopsida > Lamiales > Lamiaceae > Leonotis > Leonotis leonurus. The sequence continues at coordinate 142,178 of JAPKLX010000091.1, forward strand.
TTAATGTATTACATGGTATCTTTAAACTGCAAAATGCATATCTTCTTCTCATTTGTATATTAAAAGAAACGCAAGTCAATGCGAAGGAAGAGGGGCAGGGGAAGTAGAGTTAGGGAACATAGTGTTAAAGAAGTGCTGAGCTAACACAACATTTGCAGCATCAGAGGGGTGAAATGCATCCCAGAAAACGTAGTCTTTTCGATTGTCACATAGTTTGGAGTTGGACAAACACAGTCCTCCAACTTTCATGTCCACTTTGCAGCATGATGTGTTGGATACCTTAAAACCTGACATCCAGAAATGATGCAAAAAACATCACTTACTCTCTATTAGTGTCTGTTTGTGCGCTGTGTGTTTGAGTGCTAAGTAAGTTACCATAGGAAGAGGGGTTGTTGATCAAATCTAGTACTGCATCATAAGTATCCGCAAACATCATCTTGGAGGAAGGCAGGTGGGAGTTGAGAGTTGCGACCAGCTTCTTCACTTTAGAGTTGAAGTGCTGCACCCATAGATTCACTTGGTTTAGGCACAGCCCCCGTCCCGACTTTGCCCTCTGGGACGGGATGCATCCCAATGGGCCGAGCCCGTGAAATATCATCTTCCGTGCGCCTAATTGGTACAGCCTCTGATCCCAAACACAACCACGCTAACTCTTACTTATCATCATCAATCATACATATTATTACTACACTAGTTGACATATTTGAACAGTTTCTTATACCGTGAGTTGTTCAGCTAAGGTTGAGATGAGGAACTCGAGAAACTCGTCGTGCGTGAACTGCTGCCCGTCTGCTAAGAAGGGCTGCAGGAAGTTGTTGACGTAGTCGTTGCTGCCTGAATTTGGAATGTGGAATGTGGATTTCTTTTCTTTGTGTTTCATTTCATTACTTGTGAGAATTAATGGAAGTGATAAATGAAGTATACCTATTCCGATGAAGTAAACTGCTTCGTTGCATAGTTTGTTGGCTGCTTCGTCGCCTATCTTAGTCCTCATGGATTGCTTCGTATTCTCGAATTTCTGTATCTGATCATCGAATGAGAGCCTCTCTATCTGCAGGCATCAGACCAAATTATATATATTACTCAGAAAGAAAAGGATGACATTAATGAAGAACAAAAAGAGAGGGAGAATGAGTACAAAGTAGAGGCCAGTGTCGTTGAGGATGCCAGCACCACCGGAGGCGTAGTTGACACCTTTCAAGATGACGTCATCATCCGGTGACAATGACAGATATGGAGGTGGCGCCGGAATCCCAAGCTTCGCAGCTGATATATAATCACATCAAATTAACTCCATTAATTTCAGCTTGTGTATATATGTATATATAGTAAGCAAGGATAATTTGAGAGAGATATATATACTTACAAATGATGTCACCTATAGTCCTTCCGTTGGTGAATCTTCCGGTGGCTTTGCCGCCTTCGAAGTCGATGCCGTAGTAAGGAAAGTTGGATTTCGCGAGGGAGAGTTGAAGGTAGTTGTTGTTCCCAACTTCTGTTAACGAGTCACCGAAGATGAACGTCACCAACGACGAAGATGAAGACGACACCGTTAGCAAAGGCGCCAAAACCATGGTTGCAACCATCAGCAACACGGCCGCCAGCTGTCCTCTGATTTGCATTTTCATGGTGGTGGAGGTGGAGGTGGTGAAATGGTGGAAATTTATACTAGTGATGGAGAGGGAAGGATGGTGAGATGAAATTTAGCAAGTCATGCCAATTTCACCCAAGTTCCACATATTAGGTGTTCATAAGCTTTTCTAATATGAGAAATGCTTCCAAATTAGGATATTAATTTGTGAAAGCTGATTATCATTTCTCTTGAAATTGTTGGCCAACTCTCTCAGCATCATCCACTACAGTATACACTATGAATTTAAATTAAAGAAAAAAATGAAAATCTTGCAAATGGGAAGTAGTAGTGACACTCACATACGTGAAACATATCGAATCGCACCATCTCGTTACTGCAACTTTTTTTTATATCGAGACTTAATATTTTGTTCTTTCGTCACAAAATATGATTTAATTGGGTAAATTCTTTGGTGCATATTCGAATAGCCTTTCTGTTTATGTACATATTTAATATTTTCAAAAATTGCCAAATATGTATGAAGATAGTTGCGACTTGCGAGTCTTCACTATCACTTAATTTTTCTTGCATCAATATCTTTATGGCTTAATAATATGTTGATTGTTATCCACGTCAAATATTCTGGTTGAGATTTTTATTCTATAGACAAAATCCCAAATTTGGATATTACTACTTATAAATAAAATATATTTTTCTTTTTATATATGATATGAGATGATGGAGGTAGAGGCAGCCAAACATATCCTAGAGGATGGATGGCACACAATTTGGGTATCTCTAAGTAGAATATTACATTTTTAATTTTATTTGTTTTCTTTAAATTCCTAAAGTAATGTTGACTATTAAGTTTTAAATGACAACATCAACATGCATTATGCTTTAAAAGAATAATTGACTAATATTTAAAAATGTTTTTGTTAAAAAATAATTATTTATAATAATTAGATGGCTCAATACACAATGAGTAGACATGGAATGTGGTTTTATAAAAAAAATGATGAAAGTTGAGTTTTCTTACATTCAAGAACACCTTTTTTTGGTTTCTTACTGACAGTTAGAGGTGGTAAAAGTAGCGGGCCCGTTCGGCCCAATCCATTGAACTTTTTATAATTTTGAAGCACGTCTAGACCCGTGTGAATATTTCGGGCTTCAAAATGTAAGGCCTAATTCAATTCTGGGCGGGCGGGTCCAAAGTCTAATTTATTCAAAATAAAAAAAAATTGAAAATTTAACGTTTACAACGTAAAATTAAACTATGCAATTAATATTTTTAAATATTAATAAAATTATGAATAAATAAATTAAAAACACAAAATATAAACATCACAAGATTATAATTTAAATTATATAACAATCCTAAAATAAACAATTAAAATTTTAAAAATCTTTTATTCACTATCTATCAAAGTCATACAAAATATAAAAGGTACTATGAGAAATAAAAAATGAAAAATACCCACTTTGTAAAAAATATATGAAAAATGTCCATTTTGATTGTAAATTACCTAAAATACCCTTAATTAAAATTAGATTTGCATCTTACTTTGGAATGTAGTATTAATTAATTATTTTCTTATTTTTTACAATTAAAAAAATACTTGGTATATGTTTAAAATTATACACATCCAATTTAATTAAACAAAAATTATACACACCCAACACCACACATACATATTATTAAATAAAAAAATTAGGAATATACAAAAAAACAAAAACTCGGTCGGTTAAAACAAAACTCAGTCGTACTTAAACGGCCGGGTTTTGTTTTAACCGACCGGATTTTCGTTTTTGTGTATATTCCTAATTATTTTATTTAAATAATACGTTAAAATCATGTACTGATTAAATCAAATTCAATTAAATCAAATATTAAATATAAAATTCAACATGATTTCATACAAAATTGATGTAACATGAATGTAGTGTGATTTAATAGTAAATTTAAAGGTATTTTTGAACTTTTGGGTATTTTTCATATAAAAGTTACAAATAGAGCATTTTTCATGTTGAAGTTACGTTATAGGGTAGTTTTCATAAATAACTCAAATATAAATATTACAATGATAATTAAATTAAATAGCTATTGTTATCTTATATTATTAGGCAGGCTTTTTAGCCCGAACTCCGGACTTTTTAGCCCAAAATTCATCAGGCCCGAAGCTGTTTTAGGACGGACGTTTTAGGCCCGTATTTTTTCAAACCTCCTTTTTTCAAATCCAAACCTGCCCAAATCCCGATCTTTTTGGACAGGCCTATAAGTTTGGGCCATTTTTATCGGCTGTACTGACAATCAACCACATCCCAAGTCATTATTTCTGCCAGCCCTACTGACAACCAACCACATCCCAAGCCATTAATACGATCACCCAATTACTAATACATGCAATTGTAATTAGTAGCAATTTTAGGAGGTGACCACACACCACTTATCTGCTACTAATATACTCATAAATATAAATGACAAATCATAACAAATTTACACTCTTTTATTCCATTAATTTTGCATCTTCTCATCTCCGTGTTGTTATTGCTCTATGCTCTTAAATTTTTTTCATTTCATAAATTTATTTACTACTCCATTTTTTAACATAAAGGAATATGGCATTAATGTTAAGGGTGTTACTGTTACATGAGAAATACTCATTTCCATAACTAAAAATGAAAAATGTCCTCTTTATAAGTTATCTATGAAAAATGTTCAAATTAATGTTGAAGTTCCTAAATTATCCTTGATCAATTTTTATTTTATATAAAATGTGGCTAAATCAATGCAATGATTGACAAATTATTTAATTTAATGATTGTGAAGTGCTTTTTTAATAGACAATTTTTATTTTAAATAATTTAATTTGATAGATCTCATTTGAATTATTTTGTTATGTAGATATGATAATCAAGATGAATTATTTTACTAAATATCTTATAAAATTAAATATAATTATTTAGTTTATTTCAAATGTTTTTTTAAAAGGTTATAAACGATATATAGCACTCATTTATACGTAATAAATATATACGTAATAGATAATTATTTAATAGATATATACGTCATGTGATTTATTTCTCCCATTTGAAACATGTTTTGTGTATACCATCATGCAAGTTGATATGTATAAATATCTTATAAAATCAATCATAATTTGTCTTTTTGAAAGGCATCATTCAAGTTGCTATACATATATCTATAGATAGATAGATATAAAAGTATTTAAATTTTAGTACATATATAGTAAGTTCAAGTTGCTATACATATATCTATAATCCCCTCACGTTAGTATATCACAAAAATCAGTTGCAAGTTCACGTTTTAATTCTTTTAATAAATCAAATTATTCTATTACCATTGGGACAGCGAAATAGATGAAGTAGTCATCATCAAACATGAGTTCCTAAATGTTGCATTTATCTACATAATATCAACCTCAATGATTATATTACAATTATCATTTTTATATATACCTATAAATACAGCTATTATTTTCAACAATCATAACATATTTAAAAGAATAAAATTAAAATTAAAATGTTTTGTGTACTTAACGTCTCAAGACATAGAAAATTAATTAGAAAATTTTATTAATTTAAGTAATTATATATTAATTGAAAAATTAATAATCTATTTGTCTCACTTTTATAATATTATTTGATTAAAAATATTAATATTTTTTTCTATCAAAACAAGCGTAAATTGTGATATATCTCATATAAGTGGTTCAATTATTAATTATGAAGGCCCTACACGCATATGGAGTATCTCATTTATTTTGTCATTATCTCATTTATATGTCATGTGATATGAAGGCCCTACACGCATAATAGAAGTATCTCATTTATATGTCATTATCTCATTCACAATTGGAAAAAAACGAGAGAAGGGAGAGAGAAGAAGACAAAAGGAGAGAAGAAGAAAGAAGAAAGAAGAAAGAAGAAGAGAAGGAGAAAACAATATCGCGTGCTGATTTGGGTAAACAAAAGAGGTAATGCTAAATTTAAACCCGTAGTTTCAAAGAATAATGTGTTATGAGTTTGATGAGCTAAAACCTGTCGTGAAAACATGAATTTTTCTAAAAACCCTGTCGTTATTTTTGCAAACACGACCTGTTTACATTCAAACGTCCGAGTTTTATCATTTATACAAACTGTGACGACAAGATTTTCATGATATAGCAAGTACATAACATAAGAAGTTGACAAAAAAAAATAAAATCCGGTCGTTAAAAACAAAAACCCGGTCATGGTATGACCGAGTTTAAGTTTTCACGGCCGGGTTGTAAGTTTTGTGATAGATACTGCGACCGAATTTTTATGTTTTGGTATTTTGACTATATTCTGATTCCAAATATGTAATTTATTGTTCAGATGGATGGATGGAAGTACATAAACGTAAGGTACAATGAGTTTTGGGAAGACAATGTGTACGTTGGCGGTAACGAATGGTCCACTCCTGTTACCATAGACCCTGCTCGGATTGAAGATTTGAGGTACAATATACGACATATGCTGCATGATATTGGGATGAGTACAAATTTTGAGATTTACCGGATATCTTCGTATGATGGTAGTAAACGTCGCATTTGTAATGATGATTCTTTCAATCTTTTGATTCGCGATGAGTGGAATCCAGTGGTGTATGTGGATATTACTAACGAGACACATGATATGGGATCCTCGAGTAGATGTTCGGATTTCATGGGGACGTCGGCCTATGAAAGTGTATCAACTTACTCTAAGTAAATAAATGCGGAAGCTAAAGGAGACAAGAGATAATTTTTGCGTAGGTTGTGTTAATGAACAACCTACACGGAAGCCTTACGGCCAAAAAGAATAATAAAAAATAAGTGTTGTGCTGTTACAATGTTCAGTACCACAACAACATCAACACTCTTACTAAAACACTAAACGTATGATCTTAAAGACTAAGAATCATACATACTAAACTACGAAATTAATCTGAAAAACTCTCTATCTAACTGAAAATTATAACTAGTATTTATAGACAGAGTTCACGGGCTGGGTTTCTAGAATCTTGTAACTGTTGGCCCATGCATTCCCCAATTCTCGCAACTGTTGTTGTGCTTCGCAAGATCCGCCTGGAATTGTGGAAACTGCTTCAGACTGTTTGTTGACTCCGGTATTTGTGGAAACAGATTTTCACTGGGCGCAAAGCTCTCAACGGCCTACCATGACTTGGTCTTCTCCAGTCTTCGTGCATTCTTCAAGCATACCAAGTCAAACGTCCACGTGGCTGTCAAGCTGTAACGCTGAGTCAACGTCAGCTGTTATGTTGAGCTTTGAGCTAGGTCAACAACCATCCTGTGAAGAACACAAAAACACACATGTTAGGTTTAACATAATAAACAGCAATATAAAATACCTAACAAACTCCCCCTGTTTTTGTGCCTTTCTTCACAACACCTTCTTCCTTAATCCCCTATGTCTATGCCTGCAAAACAACTTTCACAAACAACCAGCAACAACATAAACATAATAGCACAGGTATGTTAAACAGCATAGAAATGTTTAAGCAGCAACCAATCATCTATCATATTAAAAAATAAGTGCTGCGAAATAAAGATCGTTTAACATCTACATCCATCACATCAAAAAACATAAAAGTAAATTGTTTTAAACATCCCACATCACATCAAAAAATGTTTTTGATCTTGACCACACACGGTCATCACAAATGTTCATCTTCTTCATCCTCACGTGCTTCTCCCTCTTCTTCCGGGTCCCCGGCTGCGTCACCCCCTGCTGCTGCTGCTGGCGGTTCTCCCTCTTGTTGTGAAGGGAGGCAGGCTTGAAGAGCGGCAATGAGGGCATTTAGAGCACCAATTAACTGTAAAACAATCGGTGGTGGCAGATGAATGGAAGCGGGGCCAGGGGCGACATCCTCAGGATTGGACCATGGCAGGTCAGCAATCTTGCTTTTGCTGAAAAGAGAGTGATGGATTACATACACTGGAGGATGAACAGCCTCATGGCTTCTAGCAATGGACGTAAACCCTTGGTGCTTCAGTACCCTGCATATGAGAGAGGAAAACGGGAGGGAGCTAATCTGCGGTTTGACAGAGAGAGTGACGAGCTGATCAAAAATAATCTGACCCAAGTTGTATGGCCTGTTGAGTCCAAGCAGATAGAGCAACATCCCATGTTGCTGTGTTACCACAATAACATTGGACGACACTATCCAATTGTAAGTCAGAACCCGGTGGAGAACATAATAAAGATGTGTTAGCCAAGAGGACTTCATGGGCTGAGTCCACTTGGAACGTTTACCACCAGTGATCAGCTTCGCAACATTGTCCAGATTGGGGACAATGTCACTCTCACGGTTGGGCAGACCAAGGGCGATGTAGATTGACTCAGCAGAAAAATCAAAGATGGAATTGTACAGATATACTTTCCCAAACTTTGAAGACGAGCGATCACCGAAAGAGCGATTGAGATTGCAATAGAAATGTCTTACTACAGATTTAACCAAGGGAGAAATTTCGAAAACCGTACCAAGCAAGCCCCGGGAGCGAAAGAAGGACAACAGATTGTTTTCTTCAAACGTGGTCTCATCAATCGAGCATTCACTCACACAAGGAATATTGTGTAAGTGTTTCCACTTGACTGCAGCAGCGTCATCGTAGAATTGGAGGTTGAGAGCTCTTTCAACATCCAATGGAAGATCGGGATTCTCGGAGCGTTCTAGACTTTGTACCACCACTTTGCCTTTGGCGGCGAGAGTGGCTGAAGAAGTGGGTTCCACCTTGACCTCAGAATCAGATAGAAGTCGCGGGCGCTTAAGCGCTGAAGAGACTTCGTCTTCACTGTCATCTTGGACGACTACAGTGGGGACGGGACCCTGGGACTTCTTGTGCCGTCTTTTGAGAGCAGATAATCTTGAGCCCCTTGTAGAGGGCTTGCGAGCGAGAGGTGTGGGCGGAGATGAGGATCTGGAAGGAAGAGACGCTGGACTGTGTTCAACTAGTGCAACTGTCGTAACTGGTGGAGCAGTTTTGTCATCCACTGGTGGTTCAACATGAACGGCCTCAGTAATGATTGGGGAAGGAGTAGTGACAACTTCTGCAGGTGAAGTGTCTACAGGAATTTCAACGGAACGAGGGGGTTCCACCGAAGAAGGCGGAATATCTCATGAAACATGCGGCGTGGCAACAGTTGGTGGTGCAGGGACAGGGTGGAGTGTTTGGAGAATATTAGGGTTTGCTGCCAAGAGCGCTTTGAGAAGGGCTGTGATATCGGGAGTAGGAGGAGAAGCCATTTTTGTGAGCGGGAAGAAAAACGAGAGACAATTTGAGGGTTTTTGGAAGAGGGTTTTGGAAGGGAGAAGACGATATGTTTTTATTTTATTGAAGATTCAAGAAAATGTATCAGTCTTGGGAGACGTGTGGATATGGAAGAGAGAGGATAGGGGTTGTCTAGGGTTTTGGTGTGACAGAAAAAAAGGTAATGATGGCAAGCAGACTAGCGACGGTTGAATTCAAAAAGGAAAGACTTTGTCGTTTCATTTCCACCCTGACAAAAAAACCCCAAAACACGCTACATGACAGTTATAACCCACTACCACAAGAGAGATACGGATGTTGAGGGGAACACACTTGATTATGCGATACGAAAAAAACAAAACACAGGATTGCTGACATGCACGAAAAATATTTTAGAGAACAATATTTTGAGAACAACCAGTCCAACTTGCTCTGTTGTGTCAACGTTTGTTGCAACATCCACCTGGCTTAAGATAGATAAAATATGTGCAGAACTACAAGAATTCAATGATTAGTGAGTGTAGAGTGCATCGTCGCAGCGAACGCCGTGCCCCTAGCCTTTCACCCTCGAAAACAGTCGCAGTTGCAATCCTTTTGTAAGGTAGCATCATCGTACCGAGCGCCGTGCCCCCCAAACTACTTGGATTGTTTACCACACAGTTACATACAAAACATATAGATAAATACTAGGTTTCAGAATAAAGAATATGTTGACTGAAATATACCAGCAAGTTAGACACAACAAGCTACACCCTTGATATATATAGCAGTGTTATGGGAGTGGGTGTAGCACAGCAACCGATTTTAGTGGTAAAAACATAGACCAAGAGATTTTCGTAAGTATACAAATCTCTCATGATCCAAGGGTTTTGTAAAAATGTCAGCAACTTGGTTCTCCATTTTCACATACTCAAGCTTGATTACCTCCTGTTCCAGTAACTCTCTAATAAAATGGTGTCTTATGTCAATGTGCTTTGTTCTTGAGTGCTGAACAGGTTTTTTGGAAATGTTTATAGCACTCATGTTGTCACAGTACACAACCAGGTCATTGTTGTCTAGGCCATAATCACTAAGCATTTGTTTAAGCCACAACAGTTGTGTGCAACAACTACTTGCTGCAACATATTCGGACTCAGCAGTGGATAGAGACACACAGTTTTGCTTACGGCTATGCCATGACACAATGTTGTTTCCTAGATAAAAACACCCTCCACTTGTACTCTTCCTATCATCCACATCTCCAGCCCAATCAGAATCACTAAACCCTATCAAACTCATATTCATGTGTTTAGAAAAGAAAATACCTAAATCTAATGTTCCAGCAACATACCTGATGAGTCTTTTAACAGCTTTAAAATGAGATACCTTGGGTTTAGCTTGATACCTTGCACATACACATACACTAAACATCAGGTCTGGACGAGTGGATGTTAGGTACAACAGACTCCCTATCATTGATCTGTAGAGTGTTGGGTCAACATCCTCTCCAGCATCATCTTTAGTCAACTTTTCCGTAGATCTCATGGGGGTCTTCATGTGTTTGGCTCCTTCAAGGTTAAAACGCTTTATCATCTCTTTAACATACTTGCTTTGAGAGATGAAGATGCCATCTTGTCCTTGTTTAACTTGTAGTCCAAGAAAGTATGAGAGCTCGCCCACCATGCTCATCTCGAACTTGGTAGACATTGCACCTGAAAAGTCAGTCAACATGTTACGTGACGTAGAACCAACAATCATATCATCAACATAAATTTGAGTAATAAGGATGTGTTGATCTTCCCTTTTTATAAACAATGTCCGGTCAGCAGCACCTCTCACAAACCCGTACGTGAGAAGGAAATTTGTGAGATGCTGATACCAAGCTCGTGGTGCTTGTTTGAGCCCATATAGAGCTTTCTTCAATCGGAAAACATGGTCCGGTTTGTGAGGATCCTCAAAACCTTTTGGTTGTTCCACGTATACCTCCTCCTTTAACTCACCATTAAGAAATGTTGCCTTCACATCCATCTGGTACAGATTGATGTTGAGGTAACATGCGACTGCAAGCAACAACCGAATGGATTCGAGTCGTGCTACTGGTGCAAATGTGTCATCAAAATTAACTCCTTTGACTTGAGTGTACCCTTGAGCCACTAATCGTGCAATGTTACGCACAACTGTTCCCTTCTCATCAGACTTGTTTTTGAAAATCCACTTTGTACCAATAACATTTTTGTTGACTGGCCTGGGAACAAGATATCAAACATCACTACGCACAAATTGATTTAGTTCTTCATGCATATCATTTATCCAGAACTCATCAGTTAGTGCTTCCTTGACATTTTTTGGCTCGAACTTGGAGATGAAACATGTTATGCCTTCAACTGTAGAGCACATGGAGTACAAGCACGCCATTTCTCTATAGTTGATTGGCTGTGTTCGTCGGGTCTGAACACCATCCTCAATGTTTCCAATAACTTGAGTTAGTGGATGGTACTCTTTCACTCGTCCTGAAGGTTCCATGCGAGGAGTGATCTCTTGAGGCTCATCTAGTTGTTCTTCTGGTTCCTGTTGTGTTGTGTTGACCTCCACAGTAGTGCCAGTTTCTGTGGTAGGTGTGCCACCAGGTGTGCCAGTTGCTGTGTTAGGTGGAACAGTTTGCGTCTCAACAGGAGGTGTGACAGCTCTCCCTTGATATATGTCGTCTTCTGCTTCCACTTCTTTGTTTCCATCACCTGCATCATCGAAGACAACATTAAATGATTCTTGTATTGTCTTAATGCGTAGATTAAAAACCCTATAAGCTACACTGTTTGTTGAGTATCCAACAAATACACCTTTGTCGCTTTTATCATCAAACTTTGTTAGATAATCTCGATCATTTAAGATAAAACAAACACACCCAAAAACACAAAAATATTTTAGGTTAGGTTTCCTCCCTTTCAGTAGCTCATACGGTGTTTTGAATGACCCTGGTCGAATGTTGACTCGATTGTTGATGTAACAAGCGGTGTTTATTTCCTCAGCCCAAAAACGTTTCGCCATTTGGCTTGAGCTCAGCATCACCCTAGCCATTTCAATCAAGGTTCTATTCTTGCGTTCGACCACACCATTTTGTTGTGGTGTCTTTGGTGCTGCAAACTCTTGGTACACTCCTTTTTCATCACAAAAGGTTGTAAATTTTGAGTTCTCAAACTCACGACCATGATCAGATCTAATGCGTGATATTCTAGAATCAAACATATTAGTAATACGAGAAAACATATTTTTAAATACCTCAAATGTTTCATATTTTTCACGTAAAAAATAGGTCCAGGTAAACCTAGAAAAATCGTCTACCACAACAAGTACATAACTTTTACCACCAATGCTTTCAACTTCCATGGGTCCTACAAGATCCATATGTAGAAGTTCAAAACATCGGTTGGTCCCAAAATGTTGTTCACTGTGTTTTAAGGCAGGATGTGAAGCATGTAATTGTTTTCCTTGTTGACAGTCGCCACATACGATCTGGTCTGCATTCCCAAGTTTTGGTAAACCTCGCACATCATCCATCTTGATTAACCTACCAAGATTTCAAAAATTAGTATGACCTAATCTTTTATGCCAGAGTATGGCATCATCAACTTGAGCATTGTTGCATTTCACATGATCGGTCATGTAACAATTGTCTGAGGACCTTTGACCTGTCATGATACACAAGTTCTTGTTGTTGTAAACTTCACATGCATCTTTAGTAAATTTTACAAGCATGTTACCATCACACAGTTGACTTATACTAATCAGATTTGCCATAAGTCATTGCACATGATAGACATTTGTTAAAGCAGGCAAACCAAGAACATTAAGTATACATTTCCCTACAATTTTACCTTTTGAGCCTCCACTGAAGGAAACATTTCCTCCATCATAAGTCTCATAATTGGAAAGGAATGTTCTGTTACCTGTCATGTGATGTGAACATCCGCTGTCAAAATACCAAGAACCTGAAATGTCAGTTTTCAAGGCTGTATATACAACATTACATGTTAGATCAGTTTTCTTAACCCATATCATTTTGGGTTGCTGTGGTAGTACACATTCGGACCTGTCATCTCTTTTCTTTTGATAACAAAAGGGTTTTATATGACCTGGTTTCAAACAATAATGACATATATATTTCCTTCTATGTTGTTTACCCTTTTTCTTACCTTTCTTACATTTTCCTGTTTGAGAGATGCTTTGTTTTGTCTGTGTTGGTGGGTCTACGAGCACAACATCTGCTTTGGTATTGGATGTTTCTCCTGACGATGTGGACCATTTACAAAACACAGTTGGTGCAGCATACCCGAGGCCTCTGTTGCTTGGGTTTGCGCTGTCCATGATCTCTTGAAGCGTGTAAGTACCCGTATTCCACTTGCGGATGGTTAGTTCTGCCTCTTCAAGTTTGGTTTTCACTTTGGTGAGCTCTATGTCACGTTGTGTGATCAATGCCTCCTGTTTTGCTTGAACTTTCTTGAGTCGTGTTACCTCAGCTGTTGCGGTCAGCAGATCTTTTGCTTGATGTTTCCATTTTCCCAACAGCTCATCGTATAACCTTTTCAAGCCTTGAATTATTGAGAAGGCATTGCTATCACACTCTTCAGCACAGGCGGAATCTATGTCGTCCTCAACACTTCCTGTACCATCAACAGAGGCATTTAAACAAAATAATGTAGAATAATAGTTAGAGTCATACCGTTCAGAGAAGGTGTCCGCATCTGTGTGTTGGTGCATGTCATGCGGAGGCATTGTTACATGCAGTGCAACACTCTCAAATAATTTTTCCTCAATATCTTCAAAGAACTCATGCTCATCATCATTCCATGATACCCAATAAGATTTGCCCCTCTTTCGAAGTGTGTTGGCACACTGATTTGCAAAGTGTCCAAAACCCTTACATTCATGACATTGTATGCTGTCGAGTTTGGAGGAACTGTATTTGAATACTTCGTTGTTAGAAGTGTTCCTCACAGGGGGTTTTCTTTGACTGTTGTTGGTCTTCGGAGGTTCATAGTACTCCAGACGTGGTACATCTCGCCCCTTGGGTTTGGACTTGTCACGATTAAATCCTCTCACCATGCGATTGAACTTCCTGGTGATCATGGCAACATCATCTCCATCATGGATTTCTTCCACTTCTTCGGAGTCACTAGAGTCCATTTGGTTTAATAGCTTACTGCATGACGGTGATGAACTTGAACCTGCAGTGAGAGCCATTATTTTCTTCTTGGGAAAGGTCCCTCTCGCTTCGTGATTCATCTCATAGGTTTTGAAAGAATTCATGAGATCTGTGAATTCCAGTGCATTCACCCCTTGCACTGTTTCAATGGTTGTTACCTTCATATCAAATCTAGGCGGCAACGTTCGAAGTGCTTTGGAGAAAGGAACCTTGTTGCTTAATGGGTCTCCTAGGTCTTGACACTCGTTAGCGAGGTCAAGAATCCTTTTCATGTAGCTAGAGATATCTTCATCTTCCTCCATCTTCATATCCTCGAATTGAGAGGTGAGGATACGTAGACGAGACTGCTTGACGCTCTTGTCACCCTCACAGTGCCTTTGGAGAATATCCCAAGCATCTTTCGCACACACACAGTTCTTGATTAGTTTGAACATGTTTGTGTCGACAGCTGAGATTATAGCATTTAGTGCTCGATCATCAATAGTGGCAGCTTCAATTTGATCACGTGATCAGGAACTTTGGTCTATTGGTACACAATCACCGTCAGTGTCAGTTTGCTTTGGTCGTGACCACCCATTCTCCACAGAAATCCATGTTTGTCTATCAAGAGACTTGATATAAGAGCGTGTACGTGTCTTTCAGTAAGAATAATTCGAACCATCCAAGATTGGAGGTCGAAATGCCCCAGTGCTATTTGGGACCATCTTCGCGTTAGAGCTATGATACAGTCAGGACCACACTCAATGTGTCGAGTGATGGCTCTGATACCACTTGAAAGTGTATCAACTTACTCTAAGTAAATAAATGTGGAAGCTAAAGGAGACAAGAGATAATTTTTGCGTAGATTTTGTTAATGAACAACCTACACGGCAGCCTTACGGCCAAAAAGAATAATAAAAAATAAGTGTTGTGCTGTTACAATGTTCAGTACCACAACAACATCAACACTCTTACTAAAACACTAAACGTATGATCTTAAAGACTAAGAATCATACATACTAAACTACGAAATTAATCTGAAAAACTCTCTATCTAACTGAAAATTATAACTAGTATTTATAGACAGAGTTCACGGGCTGGGTTTCTAGAATCTTGTAACTATTGGCCCATGCATTCCCCAATTCTCGCAACTGTTGTTGTGCTTCGCAAGATCCGCCTGGAATTGTGGAAACTGCTTCAGACTGTTTGTTGACTCCGGTATTTGTGGAAATAGATTTTCACTGGGCGCAAAGCTCTCAACGGCCTACCATGACTTGGTCTTCTCCAGTCTTCGTGCATTCTTCAAGCATACCAAGTCAAACGTCCACGTGGCTGTCAAGCTGTAACGCTGAGTCAACGTCAGCTGTTATGTTGAGCTTTGAGCTAGGTCAACAACCATCCTGTGAAGAACACAAAAACACACATGTTAGGTTTAACATAATAAACAACAATATAAAATACCTAACAGCCTATAATACGCAGCACTATAGTACTCAAAATGAAGATGGAGATGAGTTTGTTAATCAGACGGCGGTAGCAGATTGGTTTGGTGACATTAATATTGAACAAGATCTGTCTGGTTCATGGCGGGCATGGCCGCAATCTCCTATACGAGCTCCTGTGAATGAAGGTGATGCTCCGTCTGGTTCGGTGTATAGAGATTGTGAAGATGATGACATCGATGAAATTAATTCGGCAGAGTCAGAACCTGATGCATCGGATACAGATTCCGAGGAGAATATAAGGAAGTTTACTTTTGCTGATTGTGCTGCATGGATACGACAACATGGTGGTTTTGTTAGATTGATAGAAATGGTGCATCCGACGCCAAACTTGTAGGTTGATGAAGAAGATGAATTGGATCCAGATGAATTGGAAAATTGGTTGGTGGCTGTGATTCCGTTGACAGATAGAGCTTCACTCGTGGCATGTGAAGAAGACCTAAGCCAATTATCAGATTTAGAGAAAGGTGCCATATACGACACGAAGGATCAATTGATAGTTGTTGTTGGCATGTGGCACATGGAACGAGGCATGCAATATCGAACATATAAGTCTGATAATACTCGATTAGTGCTTTTTTGTTCACTTCCTAAGAATAAATGCACTTTTGAGCTCCGTGCATCTAGATCGGGTGATGATACAAATCAGTCTTGGAGAGTCTACAAGTTTACTAATAAGCATACGTGCATCATGGCATTTGAATACGTTCCTCCAACAAGAGTTCACTCAAAGATTGTGGCTACGTACTTTGCAAAGAAGATTCGTCGTGATTTTCAGATAATTAAACCGAAGGGGATGATACAAGAGTTGCAAGAAGAGTTTGGAATTCATATTAAATACGATTTGGCGCTGCAAGCACGATAAATGGTTGTTGAGATGATATATGCTGGGTATGATGAGTCATTTCAGATATTGCCAGGGTACCTTTACATGCTTGAGAGAACAAATCCGGGAACGATCACTGATTTAGATGTCGGTTATGACGATAGATTCCAGCATGTGTTTGTTGCGCTCGGAGCATCTCATCTCGCCTTTCCATTATTGATGAGGCCCGTCATAGTTGTGGATGAGACGCACTTAAAAGGTAGGAACAAGGGCATATTGTTCGTAGCAGTGACAAAAGATAGAAACGAGGGTGTTTACCCTCTGGCATATGGTGTTGGTCCAATAGAGAACGACGTGAGTTGGACTTAGTTTCTGCAGCGTCTCAGAAGTGCGTACAGTTGTCCACTGCAAACATTAATAGTATTAAATGCCCACAAGTCCATAGCAAATGCTATACAGATAGTATTTCCGGAGGCAACTCACGGTTTGTGCTACTTTCATCTCATGGGAAAGATGAAACAATGGGGAAAGCATATCATATCGCTGTATCAGAGAGCAGCATATACATATCGTCCAGTAGAATTTCAAAAAAGAATGTCCCAAATTGCTGCTGCTAAACGAGAGGCGTACTAAAAGTTTCTGCGTGTAGGTCCTGAGAAGTGGGCTTGTTCACAATGTCCTGTTAGTCGTTATAGCACGCTTACGTCTAACACTGCGGAGTCATTGAACAATAGATTGTTATGGGCTCGTAGATTGCCGATATGTTCCATGCTTGAATCAATAAGGATAGCTATCGAGGAATGGTTCAGAAAAAAGAAGACGGCGGCTGTGCGTATTCAAGATATTTTTACTGAAGAAGCATCTTTGAAGCTCGAAATACAACGAGAGAAATCGAGGACATACACTGCACAACATGCCAGAGATGAGGTGTACACTGTTTTCATAGTGAGCAATCCACAACCTCATATGGTCGATCTTGCATCTAGGACTTGCACGTGCCGAGAATTTCAAATGGACGGTATTCCGTGTTCACACACCATTGCTGCAATTGGGTATGTAGTTTACTCATTTAAATTTTGCTAGTTCATTACAAACAATTGATTTTTTTTATTCATTATTAATACAGAAAAATTCAGAACCTGTATCTGAATATGAGTCATTATTACACCCCGAGAAGCACTAATTCAAACATATGCTGACTCCATTATGACTGTGTCTCATCGAGATAATTTGATGCTTCCAGTTGGAATAGCTACAAGAGTTGTATTACCTCTGGTTGTTATCCGATTGCTGGGTAGACCTAGGATGACTAGAGCTCGAGCAGGTGGTGAAAGAGCACGTCAACAAACTGGTGAAGCGGAAAGTAGTGTGCCTCGTCGAAGAAAATGTAGTAATTATCGTCAATTTGGTCATAGGCGCCCAAAATGTCCGCTGCTAGTTGACGAGGTTGAGTCAAATTCAGAATGATTTTTTTAGTAATGTAATGTTCGCAACTTGTTTAATGTAATGTAATGTTTGCTACTCGTTGACGAGGTCGAGTCAAATTCAGTAATGTAATATGCTTGTTGAATCCTTATGTAATCTGATTTTCTATAATATAATGTACGATGCTTGTAACTTAATAATATAATACTAATAATAAGAATAAGTTTAAGTTTCAAATAGGAAAAACATTTAGTAATTACAATAAAACGATCCTATAGTTCGTCACAAATAGAGAAACACATAATCGCTATATGGTTTCGAAATTCAGGAACTTTGAATTGAGCATATGGGAGCTTCGGTTTGCCACTGATGAATCGCTCGATTGCCATCAGTGCTAGCGGGCTGCTGTTAAGCAAGTGGTTGCTTTGTTTACCCTGCTTGAACTGTCTGTTCTTCGGGAGCACACAAAATTGCAGGGGGTCGGTTCTCATGGGAACTGCAGTATTCTGATACCAGAACCCTGCATCGAGCAACAGCTTCCAAAACATGTCCGTGATACACGAGAGCTGCTCGATCATCGCCATTTGTGCACTCTCTGAGCTCGTATACCAGGATGAGTCATAGAGATATGCTATTCAATCAATCAAGCAAACTCTAACAACGACCCACTGACGGTCCAAACAATAGGGTATGATAATCTGTGCAAAAAAAAATATATATTATTAAATAACGACATATTAAATTAAAAATGTAGAAATATAAAATACTTACATCAGCAGCTCCCGACCAAGGCACTGATGATGCCGCCTGATTCACACATGTCATGTGGTCCGTCAAGTAGTCAGGCATCGTAAAGTTCTCAATCGCGTTACGTAGTTCAGGTGGATTTCGCACACTTTGAACGTTAGTGTACTTCAAGTGGCGGTAGGTGTTCAGTAAGCTCACCTGCATACACATTAATATAATTAGAAATTATAAGTTAGAAAATAATATAACATGTGAATTAATTATAATTTCAGCTTACAAAAAAATCAGAGGTCACCAGGATGGTGTTTCTCGCTGAAACACCTACAGACACGCCCTCCCGAGAATTCAACCTACGCCTCAGATAGAAGAGATACAGATCCAACTACTACATGAAACACATTTCAAATAAAATTAGTAGTAATTAACTGATGGTTGTGTGTGCTGTAAATAACAATTAATATTACATACCCCGGCCTCTAAATGCAGAAACATGTTCTGTATGTTGTTCAATTGAAGAGCCTCCATAACATACCCGGTCTCAGGAATCCGTGCTTTGCGTTCGATCCTTGTGCAAGAAAATTGAGATATCTCAATTGAAGATCTCGAGGAATGGGAGGTAACCCATCGGTTCTACGCTCTGCAGTGTACTGACTCTGTAAAACTGCGGCCTCCACACGAGTGCGAGCAGGTCTTGCAGGCATCTGATCATAATGCTGACCCGGATCATAAAGCTGAGGCGGATCTACCACTGAAAGAGATGTGGCCTGTATAGGAAATATCTGGGCTGAACCTCCAACGACAACATCTGGGCTGAATCTCCACACCACGCAGTCGCCCAAATGTCTGGCTCATCCATGGAAATACCTCGAGCATCCAGATGTACAGTGCCCATGACGGCCTGTACAGATTGTACTTCACATTATTCCAGTTTATGTTGTTCAAATAATGCCGCATCCAAAGAAAGGATATAGTCCCCCACGGGAATAGGCTGAACGCGGCTAGATCGTCTGCTAGCACCCACATCCACTAGTCTATCCTGACTGTCGCATCAGCCCCACGCAAAAATAAGGCAGCAAAGAGCATGTGGGCCACCTTAAGGTATAAATCACCATTAGGATCTTCAACCGAGAGGTTCGTGAAAGTCTTTAGTACAACTCCTCCTGTTGCGGAGGATCTGCCGCAAAACACATTATAAAGTTCGACCTGCCCTAAGTCATATGTAGGGCGTGTGTCGAAATCTGAATGGGTAAAGCGAAGACCGCTAATCAAGTAGTATTCCTCTACACCGAAACGGTACCGACCTCCATTCACAACGAAGAATAAACCTTCGTCATCATCCTCGTCAGGCTCCACCATTCGCGCCACCAAATACGAAAGCGCGCCAGAACACTTCTGTCCCGGTCTCCAGTCAACAAAATGACCAAACATCCATCCATAATCCGCTGCAATAAAGCCTCACCTCCTACATGCCTTAATGTCTTGGAAATTGTTTCTAATATCGATTCCTTATAGTACGTGCTCGCTACTATAGACGAGTTCACAAGCTCAGGTCTCAAATACGGGATCTATTATTAATTATTCATAAAATTAAATCAATCTATTACACTATTTAACATTTAAATTAAATAATAAAATAATGATGAAATAAACAAAATTTAATAAACAACTACTCAATTAACCATCACTTAATCAAATCTACACTTACAAAATTGGTTTGATATTGTTTTCTTGTTTACAAAAATTGTAGCACCTATAATTATAAATATAAATATTATATATTATATGTTATAATTTTTTTTTAAAAACCCGGACTTCACCTATTAAAACCCAATCGGTTTCGGTCGGGCACACGAACCGTCCGAGTTTTTTATTTTTCACCTTATTTTTACACTTTTTACATAATTATCATATAACTTTTATAATTTATATATTTTATTATGTTTTTCACCATATAATTTATTATAATTATTCTTTTAATTTTTGCACACATCTAATTTGTTAAAGCTTATAATTGCACACATCAATCTATTACACTATTTAACAATTTAAATTAAATAATAAAATAATGATAAATAAAAAAAATTTAATAAACAACTACTCAATTAATCATCACTTAATCAAATCTACACTTACAAATTTGGTTTGATATTGTTTTCTTGTTTACAAAAATTGTAGCACCTATAATTATAAATATTATATATTAAATTTTTTTATTTATTTTTGATAAACCCGGACGTTATTTAATTAAACCCCGACGTCATCTATTAAAACCCGGTCGGTTTCGGTCGGGCACACGAGCCGTCCAGGTTTTTGATTTTTCACCTTATTTTAACACTTTTTTACATAATTATCATATAAGTTTTATAATTTATATATTTTATTATATTTTTCACCATATAAGTTTTTTACATGAACCGTCCGGATTTTTATTTTCTTCTATATATTTTATTTTATTTTTACAAAATAACTATATTATATTTATTTAACAACATGAGTAATCAAATGAAGACTAAACATATATTAACATGATAATCACATATAAATAAATAACATGATAATCGACACTAAACATGTATTTAACATCATTTAATCATAATCACATATAAATCACAATAAATACCTCTATTTATCAAATATAAATCATAATTAACATTTTTAAAAAAAATATCTCTTGTGCCATTGTTTTTCACGTGACGTAAACAAAAAAAGTCGTTGCTCTCCCGCTTCTCCGCCTTTTTCACCCCTTCTCCGATCTAAATAAAAATCAAACTCAACTATTACAATAATAAAAGTGAAATTAACATTTTCAACAATAATAATTAAAATATTTGCAAACCTGCTTCACTTTTAATAAATGTACGTCGTTGGCTTGAATGAAATCAATGAAAAAACTCTCTTGAATAAATAAATACACTACTTAGTTGATAAAAACTCTCACTGATTTTAAAAACCCAAATAAAAACCCCTTTTAAATGAAAACCCAAATAAAAACCCCATCTCTCTCTTGAATACCTGATGACAAAATAATTAACTCACTCTCTCTCTCTTGAATACCCGGCGGCCAAACTCCCAACATTAGATTAAATGAAATAAAACCCTCCCCTATAAAATGAATTTCACTCACTCTCTCTTTTTCTTCTATTTTCAAGATTCCTATTTCTCACCTTATTGAAATTAGTGTGTTGCAGGAAAGTGGGTGACAGGCGTGCACGTCAAGTGCAGTACAGAGGTGGCAGCGTTGAAAACTTTATTGGAAAAGGTAAGTGCAGCATTGAATCTTATGAATTATGAGAAAAAGCTAAATTAGGCGTGAACTTAGAGTTAGCATGTAAGGTTAAATTTGTCATTTTGGATAGTTTTCTCATAAGATTTACAATGTGGGTATTTTACTTATAAAAGTTACATAATTGGGCATTTCTGATAAATAACCCTAATGTTAATGTATGCATACTTTGTTGATAATTATTATTTTTTCCGTTCACAAAAATTGTTAACGTTTTAATCTAGCACTTTTATTCTTCTATGAACAACAAACAACACAACTTCATCTTTGCAATTAGATATATTTATGAAAGTTGCAAACCACCTTTTTCATTCACTTTGATGTTGATTTGAATGAGAGAAGGAATGATCGATCATCAAGTTGTCACAGTAGCACCATGTGTTCAAACTCCTTTCTTTTCTCAATGTATAAAAATCCTATAAATTTAATCAAAATCTGTTTTTAGAAGATATTTTATTTACTTATAAATTTGCCGTTTTACTTAAATTCCTAAATTGAAATTCTAAACTTATATTATAAATAATAAATGCAAAATTTATATCTTTATGCAATATTTTAATATTTTTTAAAAAAATTGACTTAGTTTGCTTTATATTTTGAATTTATGTATTTTATAAAGATATTTTTTATTTCATAAATTGAATTGATCTTTAACAAAAAAAGCTAACAAAATTAAGTTGTATTCAGAAAATAAATTTGGCCAACGAGCCAAAATGGACCCATCAAATAGATTTGGCTCATTGGCTCAGATGGTTCAGCCCAAAAATGGATTGAATTCAAATTCTCTAATGTAATTTTTAATTTAGGATAAATCTATGAAGTCATGTTATGGTCATCCACATTCTAATTTAATAGAATAAAAACATTTTGTTAAAGAGTTCTCGCTCCGTCTCGCTAGGTTTGATACTTTTTTTCGGCACGATTACTAAGACTATCATCAATGGTGATTTTGGATTGAATGTCATGCATATTGGACAAATTAAAAAAATAAATAAAAAGTCATGGAAAGTCATGAAAATGCATGACCAAAGTTGGTTAGCTGCTAAATGGTGAATTTTGTAAGCCTTGGCGCGGGGCCAAGGTGAGCCGAAGCACGGTGCTAGACGTGCGAGGAAGGGCGCCGTGATGCGGTGCCGGGTGATGCGTGTGTCACCCAACGGGGCAATGTGAGTGTTGTCCCTTGTGCCAAGCAGAGTGGCACAAGAATGGTGCGAAAGTTGGTCGAGGCATGTGGCCGAGACCGTGTCGAGGCGTGGTGCCGAGACACAACGAGACATGGCGCGAGCCTGATGCGCGAGTGATGCGTGGGGCGCTGCCGAGTCCCAGTCGAGACGTGGTGCCGATGCGAAGTGTCAAGCGGAGCGGCACAAGGATGAATCAAGATATGGGCCAAGACATGTGCAGGACATGTGCGAGACATGTGCGTGACATGAGACGGAGTCGTGGGCTGAGACATGTGCGAGACATGAGACGAAGGCGTCGGCCGAGACATGTGTGAGACGTGGGCCTAGGCATGGTGCCAAGGCCCAGTGCCGAGCGGAGTGGCACAAAGATGATCGAGAGTTGGCTGAGAGTGGCACGCGCCACTGTTCGAGAGCTGCCGAGAGATGTCTTGCGCACACGACACGGGCGCGACACGAGCGCGGCCCGGACGATGCACGGGCTCGGCACGAGTGCGACATGCGCGATGTGCGGGCAAGATGTCACGACCCACCTTCACTAACTTGTAGCAATGATGGGTATAACC
>JAPKLX010000091.1:205733-292526 GCA_026898415.1 Leonotis leonurus
CTAAGTGTGATCTATACACGAAAGTGCTAGACACGGATTAGTTTCAAGAATACGAAAGTTATTGGCTAATCAACTTAGGGAAAACCTATTAAAGATTTGGTTCGATTGGTTAAGCATTGACCTAGATTAGAGATGATCTTTACCCTAGACTTCAATCACTTGTGGACCCCCGTTTATTGCTTTTGATCTAGCTTAGAGTTCTTTTTTCTCAGCCTGATTAGAGTGTTAGGATTTATATACCATTTACATACTTAGTACTAATAGTTAATAGCCCGGCATAGCCTTCCTTTGAGATACGACATTCGGATCGACTTTACACGTATTACACTTCCTTTGGATTAATTTGAGATACGTTTTTAGTTGAACAAAAATTTAGCGCCGTTGCCGGGGAAGGCTATAGGCATATTTGTTGTTAGTACTTGCGTGTTTGTTTGTCTTTCCTTTGTTGTTTTTATTGTGTTTGTTTAGTGTTCTTGTTTGTGGTCGTGATTGTTTTGTTTCATGTTTGTTTTTCTTTTTCTTTTTGTCATCTTGGATATCTTTCTCCCGCAAGTTGCGTTTGATTCCTTTGTTATGGTGACAGGTTGCTTATGCAAAGACATAAGCCGTTTGCTTATTCTTAGAAGCAGCCACATCAAGGCTCACCACAAGCTTCAGTCAAGGAGAACCTGAACATGTTTATTGAGGCTAGCAATCGGAGGTTCGAGACTATTGAGGCTTCAATGAAGCGGATCGAGATCCAAGTGACTTGAGGAGAAGATGTCATGTCTAGCTCACGACATTAAATGAGCGCTTCGTGGGAGGCAACCCACATTTTATCTTTTTTTTTGTTGTTTTTAGTTGTTTGTTTGCTTGTTGTGTGTTGAGAAGTTTAATTGGATGTTACATGGTGTAGGATAAGAAGTACGGGACTTCACCCTCGACCTCCTCTAGCATCTGACCTTCAGGATCCGGCCTATTAGTGTCTTTTGTATTTCATTTTCTTTTGTGTTGTTTTTGTATTTAATTAATTGTTGTTTGGTGTTCGTTTTTGTGTTGCAGGTACCAATCTTGAGGATCTTGAATTCTTGAGCTTGTTGCTGGCTTTTCGTATTGTCAGGGAAGTTCCTTATTCCTTCTATTTAATTTCATACTACGAGGACGTAGTAGAAATTAAGTGTGGGTGGGGGGGTTGGTTATTTTCTTGCATGTTTGGTTATGTTATAGCATGTGTTGCATGTTTGCTTGTTTGTGTTTATGTTGTTATTCCCCAAATTTGATCATGGATTGTCTTCTTGCCTATGCAATAGCTTAGTGTTGATATATATTGATTGTTAATATGTGAGCCCCGTATGTGGTATGAATTGGTGGAATATTAGCTAAGTTTGATTTTTAACGGGCTAGGTTGCGTGCTTAAGATGACATGTGGGACATGTTACTTTTATTAGTCGGTATGCATAGTGATCATGATTCGGATTATGAGTGACTACTCCCTTTTGTTTATGTATCTAGTTTTCCCTATAAAAAATAAACAAGAGTATTAACTCTTCAAAAAAATATTATTAATAAACGCTAGAAGGGCGTACAAAAAAAAAAAAAGCTCGAATGGCTTTAATAAAAGGGGAATATGACATATGAACGAGAGGGGGATGTGAGATGTGTGTATATCGTGATCATATGCATATTGATGAACTTAGTAACGGGCAACATTACTTCTTATTCGAGTGACCGAATACGTTGGGAATTGAGCTTAGTCTAATGTTGGTTTGAAGTTGTGAATGGTGGTTGGGCTTATATGTTGATTATTAGTATATGTTAATGCTTAGTTGTGGTATTTTACTTGAGGACAAGCAAATGATTAAGTGTGGGGGATTTATTTAGTATATTTTTGTCGTGTTTTGGTCGTATTTTAGTATATTTTTTTGTCATATTTTGTGTGTTGGTTCTTTGTTTAGTGTTGTGTTATTGTTCGTTTTTACGCCGGGTTCTTTGTTTCGTGTTTTAGATGTAGGAGGTGGAAAAAAGGTGGAATAGAAACTTAAATGATGCCGTAAATGTTGAAGATGCTAAGACGAACGAATTCGAGGATAGCGGATGGGAGCTTACTAGGAGATATGGGCGAAAAACGAGAGGAGAAAGAACGCGGGTGCATGGCCATATGCGAAATTGTTGCTCAATGCGTAACAATTTTGTTTTGGCTCGTTCTCTTTCGTTACAACTCCGAATTCGGATCCGTCTGCGGCTACGGATTTCTATCGAGACAAGCTTCAAGTTGGTGTTTTCAAAAATTTTGCTTTTTGCACAGGCCAGCGGTCGCTGGGCCTGTGCTGCAGCAGCGGACAGAGAAGCAAAGCCAGCGACCGCTGGCTAGCAGTTCCAGGCGGGATTTTAAGTCTTTTTGGGCATCATTTTCATAAGCTCTCTCATCACCAACCATTGTAACTTGTAAAAACTCTCTCAAATACTTGTTCTTACTGTTTTCTTAGTTTAGTGCCTTGGGGTATCCAAGGATTGAAGGGATTTGACAACCGAATTGTGGATTCTTAGTAAGTTTATGATGATGAACCTTTCTATGGATTTGCTTTTCAATATGGTTGGCTAAATTCTTATCTTGGGTTTGATTGTTTCTTATCTATGGTTTAATGTTTTTATTTGATCTTCTTAATGGTTGTTTGATCCGTGCTTAAGAGTTTTCCATGCTTGATCACCATGTGCAACTCTAAGATATGAAATGGATTGAAATGAATTATTCTATGTCTCATTTATAATCAAACAACCTAACCTATTAATCGGAAACGTAAAATAGGTAATCATATCTTGATTAGTGTTACTCTAAGTGTGATCTATACACGAAAGTGCTAGACACGGATTAGTTTCAAAAATACGAAAGTTATTGGCTAATCAACTTAGGGAAAACCTATTAAAGATTTGGTTCGATTGGATAAGCATTGACCTAGATTAGAGATGATTTTTACCCTAGACTTCAATCACTTGTGGACCCCCGTTTATTGCTTTTGATCTAGCTTAGAGTTCTTTTTTCTCAGCCTGATTAGAGTGTTAGGATTTATATTCCATTTACACACTTAGTACTAATAGTTAATAGCCCGTCATAGCCTTCCTCTGAGATACGACATTCGGATCGACTTTACACGTATTGCACTTCCTTTACATGTGTATCACAGACATGTTTTGGAAGCTGTTGCTCGATGCAGGGTTCTGGTATCAGAATACTGCAGTTCCCATGAGAACCGACCCCCTACAATTTTGTGTTCTCCCGAAGAACAGACAGTTCAAGCAGGGTAAACAAAACAACCACTTGCTTAACAGCGGCCCGCTAGCACTGATGGCGATCGAGCGATTCATTAGTGGCAAATCGAAGCTCCCATATGCTCAATCCAAAGTTCCTGAATTTCAAAACCATATAGCGATTATGTGTTTCTCTATTTGTGACGAACTATAGGATCGTTTTATTGTAATTACTAAATGTTTTTCCTATTTGAAACTTAAACTTATTCTTATTATTAGTATCATATTATTAAGTTACAAGCATCGTACATTACATTATAAAAAAAACAGATTACATAAGGATTCAACAAGCATATTACATTACTGAATTTGACTCAACCTCGTCAACGAGTAGCAAACATTACATTACATTAAATAAGTTGCGAACATTACATTACTAAAAAAATCATTCTGAATTTGACTCAACCTCGTCAACTAGCAGCGAACATTTTGGGCGCCTATGACCAAATTGACGACAATTACTTCATTTTCTTCGACGAGGCAAACTACTCTCCGCTTCACCAGTTTGTTGACGTGCTCTTTCACCACCTGCTCGAGCTCTAGTCATCCAAGGTCTACCCAGCAATCGGATAACAACCGGAGGTAATACAACTCTTGTAGCTATTCCAACTGGAAGCATCCAATTATCTCGATGAGGCACGGTCATAATGGAGCCAGCATATGTTTGAATTAGTGCTTCTCGGGTGTAATAATGACTCACATATTCAGATACAGGTTCTGAATTTTTTCTGTATTAATAATGAATAAAAAAATCAATTGTTTGTAATGAACTAGCAAAATTTAAAATCAATTATTCGAGTAAACTACATACCTAATTGCAGCGATGGTGTGTGAACACGGAATACCGTCCATTTGAAATTCTCGGCACGTGCAAGTCCTAGATGCAAGATCGACCATATGTGGTTGTTGATTGCTCACTATGAAAACAGTGTACACCTCATCCCTAACATGTTGTGCAGTGTATGTCCTCGATTTCTCCCGTTGTATTTCGAGCTTCAAAGATGCTTGTTCAGTAAAAATATCTTGAATACGCACAGCCGCCGTCTTCCTTTTTCTGAACCATTCCTCGATAGCTATCCTTATTGATTTAAGCATGGAACATATCGGCAATCTACGAGCCCATAACAATCTGTTGTTCAATGACTTCGCAGCGTTAGACGTAAGCGTGCTATAACGACTAACGGGACACTGTGAATGAGCTCACTTCTCAGGACCTACACGCAGTAACTTTTCGTACGCCTCTCGTTTAGCAGCAACAATTTGGGACATTCTTTTTTGAAATTCTACTGGACGATATGTATATGCTGCTCTCTGATACAACGATATGATATGCTTTCCCCATTGTTTCATTTTTCCCATGAGATGAAAGTAGCACGAACCGTGAGTTGCCTCCGGAAATACTATCTGTATAGCATTTGCTATGGACTTGTGGGCATCTGATACTATTAATGTTTGCGATGGACAACCGTACGCACTTGTGAGCCGCTGCAGAAACCAAGTCCAACTCACGTCGTTCTCTATTGGACCAACACCATATGCCAGAGGGTAAACACCCTCGTTTCCATCTTTTGTCACTGCTATAAATAATATGCCCTTGTTCCTACCTTTTAAGTGCGTCCCATCCACAACTATGACGGGCCTCATCAATAATGGAAAGGCGAGACGAGATGCTCTGAGCGCAACAAACACATGCTGGAATCTATCGTCATAACCGACATCTAAATTAGTGATCGTTCCCGGATTTGTTCTCTCCAGCATGTAAAGGTACCCTGGCAACATCTGAAATGACTCATCATACCCACCATAGATCATCTCGATAGCCATTTCTCGTGCTCGCAGCGCCAATTCGTATTTAATATGAATTCCAAACTCTTCTTGCAACTCTTGTATCATCCCCTTCGGTTTAATTATCTGAAAATCACGACGAATCTTCTTCGCAAAGTACGTAGCCACAATCTTTGAGTGAACTCTTGTTGGAGGAACGTAGTCAAATGCCATGATGCACGTATGCTTATCAGTAAACTTGTAGACTCTCCAAGACTGATTTGTATCATCACCCGATCCAGATGCACGGAGCTCAAAAGTGCATTTCTTCTTAGGAAGTGAACAAAAAAGCACTAATCGAGTATTATTAGACTTATATGTTCGATATTGCACGCCTCGTTCCATGTGCCACATGCCGACAACAACTATCAATTGATCCTTCGTGTCGTATATGGCACCTTTCTCTAAATCTGATAATTGTCTTAGGTTTTCTTCACGTGCCACGAGTGAAGCTCTATCTGTCAACGGAATCACAGGCACCAACCAATTTTCCAATTCCTCTTCTTCATCAACCTGCTAGTTTGGCGTTGGATGCACCATTTCTATCAATCTAGCAAAACCACCATGTTGTCGTATCCATGCAGCACAATCAGCAAATGTAAACTTCCTTATATTCTCATCGAAATCTGTATCTGATGCATCAGGTTTTGACTCTGCTGAATTAATTTCGTCGATGTCATCATCTTCACAATCTCTATGCACCGAACCAGACGGAGCATCATCTTCATTCACATGAGCTCATATAGGAGATTGCGGCCATGCCCGTCATGAACCAGACGGAACTTCTTCGATATTAATGTCACCAAACCAATCTGCTACCGCCGTCTGATTAACAAACTCACCTCCATCTTCATTTTGAGTACTATAGTGCTGTGTATTATAGGCCGAAGTCCCCATGAAATCTGAAACCTCTACTCGAGGATCCCACATCATATGTCTCGTTAGTAATATCCACATACACCACTGGACTCCACTCATCGCGAATCAAAAGATTGAAAGAATCATCATTACAAATGCGACGTTTACTACCATCATACGAAGATATCCGGTAAATCTCAAAATTTGTACTCATTCCAATATCATGCAGCATATGTCGTATATTGTACCTCAAATCTTCAATCCGAGCAGGGTCTATGGTAATAGGAGTGGACCATTCGTTACCGCCAACGTACACATTGTCTTCCCAAAATCCATTGTACCTTACGTTTATGTACTTCCATCCGTCCATCTGAACAATAAATTACATATTTGGAATCAGAATATAATCAAAATACCAATACACAAAAACCCGGTCGTAATATCTATCACCGAACATAAAACCCGGCCGTGAAAAGTTAAACCAGACCATACCATGACCGGGTTTTCATTTTTAACGACCGGATTTTATGTTTTTTTTATTTCAACTTCTTATGTTATGTTCTTGCTATATCATGAAAATCCTATCGTCACAATTTGTATAAATGATAAAACTCGGACGTTTGAATGTAAACAAGTCGTGTTTGCAAAAATAACAACAGGGTTTTTAGAAAAATTCATGTTTTCACGACAGGTTTTAGCTCATCAAACTCATAACACATTATTCTTTGAAACTACGGGTTTAAATTTAGCATTACCTCTTTTGTTTACCCAAATCAGCATGCGATATTGTTTTCTCCTTCTCTTCTTCTTTCTTCTTTCTTCTTCTCTCCTTCTGTCTTGTTCTCTATCTCTTCTCTCGTTTTTTCCAATTGTGAAGTTCACTTTCAAACTTTTTAGGTAATCACAAGACATATACACGTAATGAATGAGATACTCCATATCACATGATGCATGTAGGGCCTTCATATATACTCCATAATTAATAATTGAACCATTTACATGAGATATATCACATATGCATTTGAAATGGGTGCTATATATATTACGTAAGATAAATCAATTCATTAACGTGTATGAAATTAATTGATTCTTGAAATTAATTTCATTAACGTGTATGAAATTAATTGATTTATACGTATGCACGTTAATGAAATTAATTGATTTATATGTATGCACGTTAATGAAATTAATTGATTCCTTAAATTAATGTGTATGATTGATTTTTAGTTTCATAATTAATGTGTATGCAGAATAAAATTAATGAAATTAACGTGCAGGTATAAAAATAATCAATTAATGTGTATGCAGGTATAAAATTAATTGAAATATGTATGCAGTTAATATGATCATAATTATGATTGATTTTTAATTTCACATTTTATATCTGATTATAATTTATTTCAATTAATTTTATAAGATATTTTTAAAAATATTATCATCTATCAAAACGTTTTAATTCTGCATAACAAAATAATTCAAATGATATCTATCAAATTAAATTATTTAAAAAAAAATTGTCTATTTAAAAAGGAATTCACAATCATTAAATCAAATAATTTTTCAATCATTGCATTGATTTACCACATTTTATATAAAATAAAAATTGACCAAGGGTAATATAGGAACTTCAACAATAATTTGGGCATTTTTCATAGATAACTTACAAAGAGGGCATTTTTCATTTTTAGTTATGGAAATGGGTATTTCTCATGTAGCACCCAATGAAATGTTACAAGTCACTATGTATATGTATATTTATTGAGTCTTAATAATTTTATTGGACTAATTTGGTTGTGAACTTTTTTTGGGTTATACGAGCCCATTAGCCATTTACGACTTGAATTACTAGTATAAGTAAATGTCATTGCACCATTTGATTGCATGGTGTCCCTTTGCTTTTCATATGTTTTAACAACTAATGATTTTTATTGCAAGGATGTCAAGCATTCATGTATGGCTAATAGGTTTCTCCACACATGGCTATATAAAGGAGAGCTTTAACACACCAACCTTTTTTTTTTTATCTCTCTCATGTCCTCTAGTCATATTCTCATGTTAATTTTAACAAGTTTTATTAATTAGCTTATCGGTTCTCTCCCTTGTCAATGTTCATGGGAGCTTTCTCGAAGTTTAATGTTAATTTCAAAGAAAACGTTAGTCGTTTTTATTTCGAGACGATACGTCAAACCATAAGTACTAGCCGAAGCGCATTTCATATCGTGTAAAAAAGTCTTCATCAACTTGACTGTTCAAATTTTCTTATTGTAATCTTCAAATTTTTTAATTCTCGTATCTCATTTTATAATAAAGGTAATCTCCGATTGTGAGTGAAGCATGCAAGGACTACCATTGGATGTGACTGCTTTGCTTACAATATTTTACTACAAATTGTGTTTCGTGGCAGAAAGTGACATGGAACAATTAACATAAAAGATAAACGCTCTTCGTACGAGAAGGAAAAAAATGAAGTTTCTTGAGAAAATATCAAGTGTGTCCTCTAACACGACAAACTCGATTTACTTTTCAGGATCAAAAGCTTAAACGAGTGTTAAAAATTAGAAAAGAAACGAGAAAGGATCAAGAAATGATGAAAAAATGGAGACTAGAGCTGAGAGCATTAGTCAGCGGCCGCTGATTAGGCGCTGGTGTCCCAGACCAAGCTATGGCTGAGCCAGGCGCCGAGCCAGCGCGAAGCCCGGTCCAACGACCGCTGACACCTCAGCGGCCGCTGACACCTCAGCGGCCGCTGACCCCAACGGCTGACTCGAGCCAACACTAACCACTTCAACGGGGAGCGTGGAACAACCAAGGTCAGCGGTCGCTGACCTTAAACGGCCGTTGACATCCCTTCTCGGCTCTAAATACCAGACGCGTTTCTCATTCGATACACACCTTTTTTGAGACCTTTGTAGAGATCATTTTTAGACCTTCTTTAGGTCCTCTTTCCAGATGTTTGCCTTTATATTTTTAGCACGTCTCGACCTCGTGTTCTAGGGTCGAGACCTTTAATTTCTAGTTGTCATTTCTAGTTTTTGAATTCGTACTCGAAGGTAGCCAATCGCAACATTCCAGTTCGTAGTTCCTCTTCAATTTCTGTTGTGGATTCCAGATCGTTCCAGTTATTAATCAAGTTTGTTTTCCGTTTATTATTCCAGTGTCGATTATTATTTAGTTCGTTTATGTGTTTATGCCTTCGTTTTCTTATTTCGCTCATTTATTCTACACGCCTTTCGATCTGAATTTCCCTAGTACTTTCCGCATTCTTTTTAATTATGATTTCCAAGTTATTCGCACTTATTTAAATTCGCATCGTTTAAATTCGCAACCTGTTTTCTTAATCTGATTAGTTAGACGATTCGTTTCTACTTGATTTCCATTAGTTTAGAGTTTACATTCTCTCTTATTTAAATTCCATGTCTTTCGATTATACTTTCGTTTATTAGTTTAGAATTTACTTTACGTATTTTACTTTCTTTGCCTAGTTATAAGACAAACAAATTCTCTTTTATTTATTTTTATATTGAACAAAGAATTGAATTGCCCTGCTAAGTCTTCCTTGAGAATACGACTTGGGTCGGCTTATCATTGCTTGACGACCTCGTTAAGATTGCGAGGGACTCGAAATAATTTTAGTCGAACAAATTTTGGCGCCGTTGCCGGGGAAGGCTTTAGGCGATTTAATTTATTGTTCTTTTTCTTTTTTTATTATGTTTACTTATTTCTTTTATATTGTGGTACGTGTAAGGTTTTCATTGAGTGTTGTGTATGCAAGGTCATCGTAGTGTTAGAAAGCCTTTAACGCCCTTCATCGACAACATAAACCGGAAGCGTGAGATCCTAGCCATCGTAGAATAAGACATTGAGCACATTGATGAATTCTCGCTATTGTGTTTATTCGAAGAGATGGCCTATGAGAATGTGGACGAGAGACCGCGCTACATGGGCGACTTCACTAGGCCCAAGTTCGGCGCCATTGCTACTTCAGCCATTGTTCTTGCCACCGCAGTCCAAAACTATGAATTGAAGCCACACCACCAATCACTGCTCCCGACGTATCATGGACTCTCGAGTGAAGACGCATTGACGTTCATCCGAGAATATTGTACTGTGGTGCAAACTTTCCCGCTTCACTCACTGACGGAGGATCAACTCAAGTTGAAGTATTTCCCTTATACGTTGAAAGATAGAGCCAAATCTTGGTTCCTATCTCTTCAACCAGTATCACTCACCACTTGGGCATCGGTTTGTGAGAAGTTCATGTTGAAGTACTACCTGCATCACAAAACTCAAGAGGTACGTACAAAGATAATGAATTTCGCACAATCCCACGATGAGCCATTCCATGAGGCGTGGAAGAGATTCCATGAGTTACTTCAGTAGTGCCCCCACCATCAGATGGTATTGGAGATGCTATGCCAGTTCTTCTATGATGGTTTGCTCCAGACTACTCTATTTATGGTGGACAGTTCGGCGGGAGGAAACATTGCAGTACTCCATTTATGGTGGACAGTTCGGCGGGAGGAAACATTGTAGTCAAGACGATGGAGGAAATGAATGAGATTTTTAAGACCCTAGCCGCAAGTTCATAGCCAAAATTCTCTCGACCGAGACAAATGGAGGCCAGTGCAGTGACTATGAGTCCCGATCTTAAGAAGCAAATGGCGGACATGATGATGGAGTTACAGGAATTGAAGATGAACCGACCCCCATCACCATCTGTTCAGCAAGTTGCACCTGAGTCGTGCAGTATTTGTGGTGACTATGGCCACGTGGTGGAAGAATGCCAACGAATGGCGGAGATGACTGTCGAAGGCGAGGCGGAAATTTATGCCGCAAAAGTATTCATGCCTCAACCACCCCTCAGCAAAACACATGGATGAATCAGCAAAACACGGGGTGGAGGCCACAATTTCAAGGAGCACAGAATTTTCAAAATCGACGCCGTCAAACTCTAAATTTCCAGCCTCAGTACCAGCGTCAACCGCAACCGTACTATCCACCACAACCTCAACAACAAACTTTTCCACCACTGTAGCAGCAGTTTTATCACCCTCTGAATCAGCAGCACTAATATCTAACGCAGCAGTTTCCACGTCAAACTATGCCTAATAAAAAATTATCGCTTGAGTATAGTTTGGCCGCTTTCATGCAAGAGAGTAAACATGCTCGAGAGGCACAAGATGCCACCATCAAACGCCTTGAGACTGCTATGGGACAAATTCCGGGTGCAGTGAATCAGTTGCTGCAAAATAACCAAACATGCAAAATTTCGGGGCAGGATCATCAACCCCATCAAGCTCAAGTTGTGACTGTGTTGAGGAGTGGCAAAACGGTAGATAACAAAGTGGAGATGCCACCTTTCATCATTGACAAGGAGGACGAGCCCCCACCCGAAGTTTTGTTATCAATATCGCTCTAGGAAACGGTAAGGAAGCATCAGGCATGTTAGACTTAGAAGCAAGAATTAATTTGATGCCGTACTCTATTTTTAAATAATTGGAATTAGGTGAACTTAAATCTACTTGCATGTGTTTGCAGTTAGCCGATAGATTCGTTAGATATCCTAGAGGTGTCATCGAGGATGTTTTAGTGCAAGTAGGTGGATTGATTGTTCTCGTTGATTTCGTTGTTTTAGAGATATGATACGTGCATGAAAATGGTGTAGAGCATACACTCCTTCTAGGAAGACCATTCATGGCCACCACTAATACTTTGGTTGATGTTAAAAATGACACTATTAAAATGTTCGTTCTAGGAGATGAAGTGTCTTTTTCTGCTCATAGGAGTCGCGCCATACCATCCGCTAATTTTGTTGATGATTGTTATTTCATTGATGCTATTGATTCATTGGTCGAGAGTTCTTTTTTGCAGGATTTCACGAGTGAAGAAGTTATAGTGCAGGAAATTGATAAAAAATCCATCACTCAGGCAAAGCCCAAGGAGGCGCCGACACCTGACAAAATAGAACTCAAGAAGCTCCCCACTCACCTTAAGTACGTTTTCTTGGAAGAAGGAGAGAACAAACCCGTGATCATCTCATCCGAGTTGACAAAGGACCAACAAAAAGCACAAACTCGCTTTTGGATGGGGCCTAGTGGACATTTGCGGCATTAGTCCTACTACATGCATGCACCATATCAAGAAAGTACTTGAAAGATGTGTTGAGAGTGGTATAACTTTGAGTTGGTAAAAGAGTCACTTCATGGTTAAAAGTGGCATTGTTCTAGGTCATATTGTTTCTAGTAAGGGCATTGAGGTTGATAAGGCGAAAATCGATGTGATTGAAAAATTACCTCCACCAAGAGATGTCAAGGGCATTAGAAGTTTCTTAGGTCATGCAGGTTTCTACCGACGCTTCATTAAAGATTTTTCTAAAATTTTCCAACCACCTTGCCATTTACTAGTCCAAGATGTTACTTTCAATTTTGATGATTCGTGGTTGCATGCTTTTAACCCATTGAAAGAAAAGTTTATTTATGCCCCCATTGTCATTGACCCTAATTATTCTATTCCTTTCAAGATCATGTGTGATGCATCTAATTTTGCAGTTGGAGCTGTTTTAGGCCAACGAGTTGATAATATGCTTCGTGTAATTTACTATGCCAATTTGACCTTGAATTCGGCCCAAGTAAATTACACCACCACGGAGAAGGAGATGTTCGCCGTAATATTTACCTTAGACAAATTTTGATCTTATATTTTATGATCTAAGGTAATTATTCATAGTGATCATGCGGCCTTGAGATATTTATCGACCAAATCACAAGCTAAACATCGATTAATTAGATGGGTATTGCTTTTGCAAGAATTTGACGTAGAGATAAAGGATAGGAAATGAAGTGAAAATTTTGTGGCCGATCATCTTCTAGAGTTGAGCATTCTCATATTGATACATCTTGTGTTTCTGACAGTTTTCCCTATGAGAATATTTCTGAAATTACGATCACTCCTTGGTATGCCGACATTATGAATTACCTAGCATGCAATCTACTTAGACCCGGTCTAACCTCCCAAGAGGAGAAACGATTTCTTCATGTGTGCATGCAATATTTTTGGGAGGAGCCTTACATTTTCAAGCTTGGTAAGGATAGTATAATCCGACATTGCATTCCGGATTCTGAGCAAGGCAGAAGAAGCTA
This sequence comes from Leonotis leonurus, assembly GCA_026898415.1. NCBI lineage: Eukaryota > Viridiplantae > Streptophyta > Magnoliopsida > Lamiales > Lamiaceae > Leonotis > Leonotis leonurus. The sequence continues at coordinate 218,840 of JAPKLX010000091.1, forward strand.
TACTTCTAAACATCTTCGAAGTCTCCTCCGTTTCAGAATTGAGAGATACGTACCTCTAGAGCATCCTGGCCATAGCTCAGCATGAGGCCAAGAAGCTACAAATCGATCTGAGGTCGATATATGAGAAAGAAGGGATGTTACACTTCTTTGAAAGTGTTATAGATGAAGAGGAAGAGATAGCTGAAGCTCACCAACAGGGTGCAGCAGAACAAGAACTAGAACCAGCTCAACAACAGGCTGATGCTGCTGACTAGGCAATGCCAGCTGCAGAAACAGCTGAGATAACTGCAAAGGCCAAGGGGGAACCAGCCCAGAAAAGGCTAATACAGATCGAGGTGGTTGATTACACACGAGAGGAAGATCAACCTGCTGGACAGAGGGTGGGAGGAAAACTGACAGATGACATCTACACCCCCTCTGTAGCAGCCACCATGGAAGAATTTGTGGAGACAACAGATCTGGAAGAGATATTGATGACTCAGCATCAATCTCTATCCAATGCACAAGCCAACGATTTAATCTCCATTAAAGTGGACAAATTCATGTATGGGACTCTCTCAACTGTCCAGGACCAGGCCACCAGAATTCTCACAGAATTTAACAACAGTCTGAAATCCCATGAAGACCATGTTGACTCAGATTTGAGGAGAGTATGCAGAATGAAGCTGGAAGAGCTCAGCAAGAAAATAGATGATGACAGATCTGCTGCTGAGCAGAGGAAAGAGCAGATTGATCAAACTCTGTCAACAATGGAGATTAAAGTCCAAGAGATGTACAAAATTGTTACAGAGTTTGCCAAGAAAGAGAAAGACCTGGTTCATGCCATAGTCAAAGTCCAGACAGATGGAATTACTGATGTAGTGATCAAGGCTGCAAAGATTGAGATCAGATCACAACTCAGAAAATTCGAAGATGAAGGAGTGAACTTTGTGGGGAGAAAGTTGCGCGATCTGAGATACCCCTCTAAGGCCATGATAGACACATACATAGATGAGATTGGGGCAATCAAAGAAGAACAAGAGAATTACACTGCTGATCTCACCAGTGCAAAATCATCTATGGAGCAAAAGATTGATGAATCCAACTCCAATATCACATCTCTGCTCAACTACAAGATGGATTCAGAAAAAGAAATGAAGGAGATGAAGGAGCAGATCACCTCCCTTAAGGCACTCATCAAAATCTATATTGATGATGTCGAAAAGGGGGAAGGATCCGTAAAGAAGAAAGGAGGATCTGGAGGGAGAGGAGCAGAAGGAGCTGGAAAAGGAAAAGGTCGGTCTGGTGCTGTTGGAGAAAGGACAGAGGCTCAACTTCAGTTGCCAACACAACCAGATCAACCATCTGCTCAACCCAAGAGACCATCTAAGTCTGAATCAAGCAGATCAAGTCAATCTCAGCCACTGAAGAAGAAAAAGAAGAAGTCTGGATCTGGTTGGTTCTTCTCTGCACCAATCAAGACCAAAAAGATAAAAGAAGGAGAAACCAGCTGGGTGCCAGACAATCTGAAGGAAGGTTGGGAGGGGCTGAAGTATGGTTTTATCATGTGCCGCTACTTTATCAAAGAACCAACATACTGTGAGGGCACAGCTAATGAAGCTTTCAACCTCTATCTGGACATGAACGATGCAAAGGATCTGGTCCAGGCCATAAGAGCAGCAGCTGCAGAGGCCCAAATCACTATCACTGCGCCAGACAGAGAATACAGAGAATGCCCCGACATTCTTGGCACAAAAATCCCTGACAAGACCTACATACTAAACTTCATAAATCAACTTGCAGAAAATAGGGGGTACAAGATCGATGCTGAAGACCCAGATTACATCAGGGTCAGAGAGGGAGTGTATGAAAGTGTCCAGATGATCTAAGATGAGACAAGAGCAAAGATGAAGAAGCAACAAGAAGAAAAGAAGAAGAGCAGATAGATACCTCTTTTCACATCACTCGCTATCTATAATTCTTACATTTTTTTTTGGAATCTGTAACCCATTTGCTCTATATCTATAAAAAAATTCTTTGGGTTTCTGATGACAAAACCTTATTGTCCAGAACATATATAACTGCTATCAATCGTTATAACCTAATAACGAAAACATAAACAATCTGGCCTTTTAAACCAGATCACTCTTAATGCTTAAATTAGGATGATATTGTAAAGTGTGGTTTCGACATCATCAAAAAGGGGGAAATTTTTGGGAACCCTGAAGTATTTTGGTTTTGATGATGATCTCTCGAAACACACTTAATCCTTACAACTTTGATTAGTGTTTAACTGTTCTACATGTTAACAGATCACTAAGCATAAAGTGAATTCTGATAGAGAATAGATTAGGAGATGACTTAGCATGTAAAGGAATTATTCCTATAGAAGTCATTTCAATAATAGTATAGGTTGAAGACCAAAACATTTTTTCAAAGAGAAGAAATCGATCTGCAATGACAGTCACCGACTAGATCGATGATCACAGCGAAGCACCAGATCGATAGAGTTATCAAACCACCAGATGACATCACTCTACACATCATATCCACTTGTCACGTCAATATTGAAATCCATCCACATAAGTTTGGAAAAAGAATCCTTGATTGTCACGAAGAAGGAAAGTAATCACTATCGATCTGCTTTCCATTCTAAGAGGATTCAGTCAACGCTTCTACAAGGCAAGAGCAGCTATGATGGAAATCATTGATTGGCAATCTACAATCAATCCCACGCCAATCAACAAACGGCTAGAATTTCAAATTCAAAGCTATATATATTTGGAGCTCAAAAGTCTGAATAACATAGACGTGTGCTACATCGTTAAAAACATTTTCAAGCAGTCAATCTCTACGTCAGACTAAAGTTTCAAACTGTTTATGATTCCAAATCACATCAACCCAACCTCGATTCAAGTCTGTCTTATCGAGAGAAAGGAGATCACTCTGCTAGCTAGTAGTTTTCTAGTGGTAACGTAGAGGTAATCTGTTGTAAAGGGACACGACCCTTATTCGTGCATAAGTTTCAACCAGATTGTGTTTGAAACTTGTGGCTCGTTCTCCGCGAGTATAAAGAAGAAGAGTATCCTAGTAGTGGATAATCTGATCTAGCTTTGATCAGACCGTGGACGTAGGGATTTCCCGAACCACGTTAAACAACTGTGTCACTTATCTTTATGCATATTTATATTCTATTGTTTATTCATTCTAACCCTCGCACTATCATTTAAACTGCATCTCAATCAACTTGCTTTAACAATCTGGATTATAATTAAGGTTTTCAATATAAAGAGCATCAACTAAGTCCACCATATTTCCGCACACACAATACTTTGAAAGTAATAAGATCACTCTTATTATTGCCTAAGTATTTACACCAGAGAGCAACCTGTTTTGGATTGATCTGCTATCGATCTGTCGATCGATCTGGTCAGTCATCTGCCGAGCAATTTCTTCTTTAAGAATAGCTTGAACTCTTTGATAATCAGCCAAGTAAACTGAAAAGTTTGTATTTGGTGTATTCCCCCCCCCCCCATACACCAAACCTTGCTCTTTCGGGACCAACATAAGTCATTCTATCTTTGTCTTGTTCGAGGACCAGATCAACAGCAGACTACAAGCAAGCAGATGATCTGTCTGAGGGCCACTCGATCTGGTTGCCATGAAATTATACACTGATATTGCAACCATGCTTTGGAGCAACTAGTTGAAACTGATTGATATTGGACCAAATCAATGTCAATCTGCTATGACCAGATCGTTACCATAAAGTGAGCCAGCCTAGACCAGATCAACCCAGTCCTTTTATATTCGTTTGCTTGTCCAGATATACTGAGGAGAATTCCAAATCACCTTGACACGTCAGCAAATTTCTCGAAGATAGAAAATATATCTATTTGGAGATCAAGTTTGGAAGGAGAATCAATCACTGTGCGAAGAAGGAAAGAAGCATCAAACACAATCTGCTTTCCATATTTCAAGGGATTGGTCAACCTTTCACACAAGGCAAGATGAGATATTCTGGGATTCGAAACTCTGATTGGAAATCAACATTTATTTCAAGCCAATCAAGACCAACGGTTAGAATTTCAAATTCTACACCTATAAAAACTTGGAACCAAGATTGGAAGAGTACAGATACTTCAAGATTATTATCAAGCTGTTACTCTGCTCAGAAATCAACTCACTCAATTAAGAATTATTTGAGAAGATTTCAACATACCAGATCGTGTTCTAAGCCGTTCGTGATCGAAATCACACCACTCGATTCAAGTCTGTCTTATCGAGAAGGAGAAGGAAGATAGTTTCGCTAGCTAGTAGTTTTCTAGTGGATTAACGTGAAGATATCTTATTGAAGTGGTATACTGTAAGTTGTAAAAGGACACGACCCCTTATTCGTGCATAAGTTTTGACCAGATTTTGTTTGAAACTTGTGGCTTGTTCTCAGCGAGTATAAAGAATAGAGTATCTTAGTAGTGAATATCTAATCCAGTTTTGATTGGATAACAAGATTACTCATGCTATCCGCTAAGTTTTTTCAGAAGAGAGTTAATCTGGACAGATCGTGTATCGATCTGGTCAGTCATTTTAAGCAATCTCTCTTCGAGAAAGTTTAACCTCTCTAAGCAATTAGTCAAGTAAACTGAAAAAGTTTATATTTGGTGTATTCCCCCCCCCCCCCGGTATACACCAAACCTTGCTCTTTCGGGACCGACTAGTGGTATTAGAGCAGTGGTTCATAGGACCATTGTTTCTGTTTCACAAGGTTGAAACCTTCGTGGTCAACTTGAATAGATTTAGGAAAACCTTTTTCATTCACGTGCATATTATCTATCATTATGGAATCTTCTCTTATTAGAGCTTGTGAAGAATTCTCCATCCAAGGATACAGAGAATGGAGTTTCAGAATCAAGATGAGTCTAAAAGCTCATCATTGCCTGATGTGGAAAGTGTTAGAGGAAGGACCACTAGCCATATACGAAGAGAAGACTCGCATCACAGAAACAGGTGCACTTAAAGAGACCGTGCTCAAGGATCCCAAAACGTATACATTAGAAGAATGACCTGAAGCAAATCTAGATGACTTTGCTAAAGGGATTATCTCAAGCATTGTTAAAGGAGTCCATCTGGCTAAGATTCAAGATCTGGATACAATCAAAGAGATGTGGGAGGCAATGCGAGAACTCAGCTTAGGCTCAGATGCTATGATCGAGAATAAGCTTTCCCTAGCATGCAACAAGTTCGATGAATTCAATATGAAGCCAGGAGAAACCATCGAGTAGATGAAGAACAGATTCATCAAAGTGTTACTTGAAGTTTCAGCATTCAACAAGAAAAAGTACACTCAACGAGAGAAGAATCTCAAGATACTCAGAGCATTTCCACCAAGCTGGGAGATATATTCTGCAATGCAACCACTATGTGCTGATTTCAATGATCTGTCGGTTGAAGCGCTTTTTGATCATCTAGCTGTAAATGAATGTGATATTAGAAGAATACATGGACCAATGATCATGCATCAAGAAGGAAGAATGAGAGCAGTTCCAAGAAGGAAAAAGAAGTAGCCTTCAAAGTAAAGTGCGTAGCTGATGAACCAGTAGCACCTGCTGCAACAGAAGAAAGAGGCTATGACAAACTGCTCAAGGAGTTCGCTATGATTGCCAAGAGGATGGATAAAATGAAAGTCAGATCGAGAAAATATTAGAGATTCTACAAAGACAACAAGAGTAGATATTAGAAGAATAGAGAACAAGATCAATCTGATAGCAAAGATGAAACAAAGAGTAATGGTAAAACATCTACTTGCTTTGGTTGTGGCAGATCAGGTCACTTCAAAATAGATTGTCCTGACTTATCCAAAAGTCAGAGAGAAGAACTAAGAGCTAAAAGAGATCGAAAGCTTAAAGCTCAACGCAAAGCTATGCTGGCTGAAGAAGACTCTAGCAGCTCGAGTCATCTATCTGATAGTTCATCAGAAAATGATGAGGCATTCTATGCGCAAGACATAGAAAGAAAATTGGGATGAATGCTACATGAGAATAGACAATGGACTCGACCAGATCGAGGTAAAGTCTCATGTATCTATGTCTTCAAATAAACATGTCTATGATTTAGGAAATGAAGATGAACCAGAAGTCTCATGGGAAGAAAGCAATGAGATGTTCAAGAGCTACACAAGTATAAAGAAATTGGTTTTTGAAGTCATTAAGAAGAATGACAAGCTAAATAAGACAATAAAGTTTTTAAGTGAAACAAACACCAAGTTCTCTGCTCAAATGAATGATCTAGGAGAATAGATCAAGACCAAGGATGCAGAGATTTACTCACTCACTTCCAAAGTAAAAGACATGATCAACAAAAAAGAAGTTTTTGAAGAGAAACTGAAAAAAACCATGGAAAGCATGAGCAAGATCAATAAAAGCCAAGGGTATGATCAACTGAAATGAAGAACATACCAAATCAAGTCAAAGATCTGAAGAACAAGAAGAATCAACCCCAGAAGATGATGATGACAAATGCAAGAGATAAGATGTATTATCAGATGAAGGGTCAACCTGCTCACTATGTCAAGATAGATAGAGACCAAAAGCAGAAAGTATCTACCAAAACATCATCAACTAAGAAGAAGAAGATCAACTGGGATAATGTTGAGAGAAACCATCCATCTATTTAAAAGTAGCAAAAAGAACTATCTGGATCATTGATAGTGGATGTTCGAAGCATATGGCACGTGACAAGAACTCTCTATCAGATTATGTGGAAAGCGATGGGCCACAGTTAACCTTTAGTTGTAACTCGAAAGGTTATACCAGAGGATATGGTAATATCAAGATTGGCAAGACCACCATCACAAATATATCATATGTTGAGGGTCTTAGTCATAATCTGTTTTCGGTTAAGCCAATTCTGTGCAAATGGAAACTAGATTGTTTTTTATGCTAACAATTGTTTTGTGAAAATTAAAGAAGGAGATGAAATTTTTCTTACCGGGAAATTGCAGGACAAATTGTATATTGTGTAATGGACAAACCAGATAGAGACATGTCTAGTTACTAAGACAATCTCTGAGACAAGCTGGTTATGACACGAGCGACTTAGCCATCTCAATTTCAAGTTAATCAATAATATTGCAAAAGATAAGCTAGTCAAAAGATTACCAGAACAAGTATATGACAAAGATCATATTTGTTGGGAACCCTAAAGTATTTTAGTTTTGATGATGATCTCTCGAAACATACTTAGTCCTTTTAGAGTTAAACTGTTCTACCTATTAACAGATCACTGCATATAAAGTGAATTCTGATAGAGAACAGATTAGGAGATGACTTAGCATGTAAAGGAATCATTCCTATAGAAGTCATTTCCATAATAGTATAGGATGAAGGCCTAGACTTTTCGCCAAGAAGAAATCGATCTGCTGTGACAGATAGCAACCAGATCACCGACCAAATCGATGATCACAGCGTATCACCAGATCGATAGAGTCATCAAACCACCAGATGACATCATCCTACACATCATATCATCTTGCCACGTCAATATTGAAGCCCATCCAATAGGGTTTGGGAAGAGAATCCACGATTGACACAAGGAAGGAAAGTAACCGTTAGCAATCTGCTTTCCATACTTAGAAGATTGAGTCAACGCTTCTACAAGGCAAGAACAGGTATGACGGATATTATTGATTGGTAATCTACAATCAATCTCACGCCAATCAACAACGGCTAGAATTCTAAATTCAATGCCTATATATTTGAAGTTCAAGATCTGGAAAAACACACGTGCGCTACATCGACAATCTACTCTCAAGCAAATCTCTAAACCAGACTAAGAGCTTCAAACAACCTGTGATTCTAAATCACACCAACCCAACCTCGATTCAAGTCAATCTTATCTAAAGGAAGGAGATCACCCTGCTAGCTAGTAGTTTTCTAGTGGTAACGTAGAGGTAATCTGTTGTAAAGGGACACGATCCTTACTTCGTGCATAAGTATCATTCTAGCTTTGACTGGTACTTGTGACTCGTTCTCCACGAGTATCAAGAAGAAGAGTATCCTAGTAGTGGATAATCTGGTCTAGTTTTGACCAGATCGTGGACGTAGGGATTTCCCGAACCACGTTAAACAACTGTGTTATTTATATTTCTGCATATTTACTTTCAGTTGTTTATTATTCTATCATTCTGCACTATCATATAATTTGCATCTCAATCAATCTGCTTAACGATCTGATTAACTCTTAAGGTTTTCTAAACAAGAGCATTGACTAAATCCACCATATTTCCGCACACACAATACTTAGAAAACAATAAGATTACTCTTATTATTGTCTAAGTGTTTACACTAGTGAGCAACCTGCTTGGACTGATCTGGTATCTATCTGCTGATCAATCTGGTTAGTCATCTGCCGAGCAATATCTTATTTAAGAATAGCTTGAACTCTCTAATAAATAACCAAGTAAATTGAAAAGTTTGTATTTGGTGTATTCCCCCCCCCCCACACCAAACCTTGCTCTTTCGGGACCAACAATATTTGTGAAGCATGCCAAACTGGAAAACAGACCAAGTCATCCTCTACCAGCAAAGTAGCTCACTCATCTTCTAGAGTCTTGGAGTTACTACATTTGTACTTATTTGGCCCAGTTAAGCCATTAAGTATAAATGGAAGAAAGTACACTCTGGTTATCATTGATGATTACTCAAGATTCACTTAGGTCATCTTTCTGTTTAAGAAGAAAGAAACATTGGAGAAGTTACCAAACTTTCTCAATAAGATCACCAAGCAAAAGGAAACCTCTGTTGTGACAATCAGAACAGATTGGGGGACAAAGTTTCTAAACCAGAAGATTGAGGGATATTGCAACCAGATGGGTATAACTCACCAAACATCTGCAGCAAGAACATGTCAACAGAATGGAGTAGTTGAGAGGCGAAATAGATCGTTAAAAGAAGCAGCTCGTACCATGCTGAATGCAACCAAATTACCTAAGAAGTTTAGGGCAAAAGCCATCTACATGGCCTGTTACACACAGAACAGATCGATGATAACTCTCAGATATGGGAAAACACCATAAGAGATCTGGAACAACAGAAAGCCCAGGATATAGTATTTTCTTACCTTTGGTTGTATGTGTTACATCCATAATAATGAGAAATCTCAATTGAAAACCTTTGATAGCAAAGATGACCCTTAGGATATTCTGATGTTAACAAGGCTTACAGGGTTTACAATAAGCAAACTCATGCTGTGGAGGTAACACCTCATATTATATTTGACGAAACTATTCTTGTATACAGTGAAACATGTGACAAATAGGTTCAAAATCAGATCAATAGTATGAGATCAGAAGGGATATTACTTGAAAATATATTGATCTAGAATTCAACATAAGAGGATGAGATTGATGTTCAACCTATTGCTGAGCCAGTACACAGCAGGGGGAACTACTCACATCGATCTGGACCAAACCAGATCGGTCCCAGATGATGGTGAACCAGTGGAAGCAGATAATTCTGAACCTTCTCAAAGTCAACCTGACGAATCTAGAGACATTAATAGTTGGAACAACAATCAAGATATTGAGATTGAAGGACCAGAAGAAGAAAACCATTTCCAAGCAACTTCAACAGCACACCCTGAATTTGAGGAACCAACAGAAGAGCCAGAACCTGAGATCCAGAACCTGAGATATCAGAAGAAGAGATATCCAGTTGACAGAGATGGATACAAGAATACCATCCTCCAGATCAGATTGTTGGGAACCCATCAGATCGTGTGAAGACCAGAAGGATGCATGGAGAGAGTGCACTTCTAAGTTGCTATCTATCTCATGTTGAACCATCAGATGCATATGAAGCACTATAACATGCAGATTGTATTATAGCCATGCAAGAAGAACTCAATGAGTTTAAAAGAAACCAAGTATGGTATCTTGTAGACAGACCAAAACACCAGGGCGTTATAAGTGTTAAATGGGTATTCAAGAACAAACGAGATGAGAATGGTGAAGTTGTCAGAAACAAAGCCAGATTAGTTGCAAAAGGATACAATCAACAAGAAGGCATTGATTTTGATGAAACATTCACACCGGTTGCCATATTGGAAGCAATCAGATTGTTCCTGGTATATGCAACTTACAAGAGATTCAAAGTGTACCAGATGGATGTCAAGAGTGCATTCCTGAACGGTATTGTTGAAGAAGAAGTGTATGTAGAACAACCACCTGGTTTTGAAGAAGGCAATCCAGACCAGAAGGTGTATAGATTAGCCAAAGCCGTTTATGGATTGAAACAAGCACCCAGAGCGTGATATGAGACATTATCAACGTTCTTGCTGGAGTCAGGATTCAGAAGAGGTTCTGTTGACAAGACATTGTTCATTATCAAAGTTATCTTTAACATATCCTTTTAGTCCAGATATACGTTGATGACATCATATTTGGATCTCAATCTGTTTATCTTTGTGATAAATTTGTTGAACTCATGAAAAATAAGTATCAAATATCCATGATGGGCGAGATGAATTTCTTTCTAGGTTTGCAGGTGAAGTAGCTACCAGATGGTATATTTGTTAGTAAAGCAAAATATATCAATGATCTGATCACCAAATTTGGAGTCAAAGATAGTAAACCTGTCAATGCAGACCAATGGGAAGATAGATCCTGATACAGAAGGGAAACCAACAAACATAACTCAATATAGGGGTATCATTGGTTCTTTACTGTACTTAACTGCTAGTCGACCTGACATTACTTTTCCAGTTGGAGTATGTGCTAGATACCAGGCCAACCCCAAGAAATCTCATATGGAAGCAGCCAAGAAGATATTAAGATATCTTAAAGGAACATCTCATATTGGATTATGGTATCCATGTGAGGACAACTTTGAGTTAACAGGTTATTCAGATTCAGATTATACTGGATGCAAGTTGGACAGAAAGTCAACATCTGGAACATGCCAGTTTCTTGGAAACAAGATGATTTCTTGATTTTCAAAGAAAAAACATCAGTCGATACATCAACAACTGAAGCAGAATATATGGTGCTGGAAGCTATTGTGCACAAATACTCTGGTTAAAGCAGCAGCTCAAGGACTATGAGATTGATGTAAAAGAGATAGCTATATTCTGTGACAGTTCGAGTGTTATCGCTTTAATGCAAAATCCAGTTAAACACGAGATGCAAGCATGTTGATGTGAGACATCACTTCATTAGAGATCATGTAGAAAGGAAGCATGTCCAGATCGAGAAGATACACACAGATGTTCAACGAGCTGATATACTCACAAAGGCACTACCAGAAGAAAGATTCAGAATGTTATGTGGAAAGTTAGGTTTATTAAATCTTGATGAAAGAAACAGATCAATAAAACCAGATCATGTAGCAGATTGAAGAAGTTCAGATCACTTTCTATGGTAGTCCATGAAGAACAGAATAAGATATATTAGATCATGAGAGCCAGATTGTCAAATAGATTAATATTCACCAGAATTTGGAGATTATAAGTATCAGATCACAACTTCAGTACCAGATGATGTATGAAGGTAATACCAGATGATACCAGATGGAAGTGAGAACCAGAAGACGTTACAAACAAGACCAGATTGCTTGCAATATACACGTGTTAGAATTTGATAAAGCTAGACCATGCCACGTGGAAATTAATTTTCTAATAAAGATTACTTAGTCAAGGGGGAATTCAGAAATTTGTATCATTTTTCTGACCTAATTACCGCCCTATCTGTAGTCTATAAAGCTTATTCTCTGACATAGATTTGCTAAATCTTCCATAATTGTGATGATTAATACAATTTTGGAAACTGTGATCGATGAATATCTCTACCATAAGAGGAAAGGAAAGTTGCAATGGTTAGAAAGATTTACACGCTCCATCCTATAACCCTAGGATCCAGAGCGTGCATCTGACGCAATGAAAGGCAGCAAAAGAAAAGCTGAAGCGGGAAAATATAAAAAGAGAGACTTTCATCCAAACTTTAAACTTCTTATCGCTTTCATCTCAGTCGTTGTTTATTTTCTTATATATGTGTCGTACGTGCATTCAACTGTTTACCTTATACTCTCAACTCACTGCACACTACTCCTCTCTAAGCACTTAGGCATTTCCATAATTCTAAAACTTATGGCACCACAAAAATCTTTATTTTTACAACATGTTGTTGAGGTTCAGAAATACCTTTCACCCAAACCATTCGTTGTTTTTGAAACCCATGGCTTCCAAAAGTTGGAAGAGATTTTCGCCATCGTTAAGCGCTGCGAAGGTTTTTCTTTGTTTATTGTTCTTAAACTGCTAAGCATGCTTATATAGAGGTTTTTACAGTGAGATTAGTTTCTGGAAACATGGTTTAATATTTGTTTTGATATTTTCTTGGTACATGTTGTTTTCTGAATTACTGGTCATATATATATTAGTGCTCTTGATGTTCATACTTATAACTGCGATATGGGGTATATGTTGCTAATATGACTGGAGATTATAAGTTATTCACTGCTGGATTTCTATACTTTGTAGGATTCCACAACATAGTAACTACTCATCCCAAAATGTACTTAGCCAAACAAGCTGCTACCTTTTATCTTACATGGCACGATGAGAAGGATGACCATGAAGCAAATGTGTTGATGCTTATTAATGATAGGACAAACAAGATAACCTATGACGTTATTGCCATGATCAACCAAGTGTATAGACTAAAAGATGAAGGAATGAGTCTGGATGAGATTACTGCAGAACAACTTCAGGAAGCTGTGGAGCAAGTGATGGTGATTCCCATTGCATACACTGGGAAGATGTTTCAAAGGGCATTGCTGCAACCAGGCTACAAGCTGGTGTTTGAATTTGTCCAAAGAATTTTCATGACTCACAGTGGGTCATATGACCAGGTAACCCTTGAAAAGTTTTGAATAATGACTGCTGTGGTTCTAAACTTGAAGGTCAACTGGAGTAGAATACTCTTTGACCTGCTAGCTAAGGAAGCTCGACTTGTGAAGTGGAACAGGGATGCCAAGGGCAATGCTGTGTCCGTGGAAGTTAGAAGGAATTTGAGGCACTCCACCAAGATAAGCTTCATGGCGGATAAATTCTTTAAACAACAAGTATGGGAGAATGCCGTGAATTTTAATTCCAAGTTCACTATTCCCAAGGATCAGCACTGTTAGTCCCGAAAGAGCAAGGTTTGGTGTATGGGGGGGGGGAATACACCAAATACAAACTTTTCAGTTTATTTGACAAGTTGTACGAGAGTTCAAGCTATTCTGTATAAGAAATTGCTCGATAGATGACTAGACAGATCGATGTGCAGATCGATAGCAGTTTTAGTCCAAACAGATTACTCTCTTTGTGAAAACACTTAGCTAATAAAAGAGTGATCTTATTACTTTCTGAGTGTTGAGTGAGTGCGGAATAATGGTGGATTAGTGATTTCTCTTGTTTAGAAAACCTTAGGAATTATCCAGATTGTTAAGGAGATTGATTGAGATGCAGATCGAATGCTAGTGTGGAAGGTTAGGATAATAAACAACAGAAATTAAAATATGCAGGAATGTAAAGCACACAGTTGTTAAACGTGGTTCGGGAAATCCCTACGTCCACGATCTGGTCAAAACTAGACCAGATTATCCACTACTAGGATACTCTGCTTCTTTATACTCGTGGAGAACGAGTCACAAGTATCAATCACAACTAGAGAGATACTTATGCACGAAATAAGGGTCGTGTCCCTTTACAACAGATTACCTCTACTTTACCACTAGAAAACTACTAGCTAGCAGGGTGATCTCCTTTCTCTCGATAAGACAGACTTGAATCGAGGTGGTTGGTGTGATGTAGAATCATAGAGCGTTGAAGCTCTTAGTCTGGATAGCAGATTGATTGCGTGAAGGACGACAATTGTATAGCTCGCGTGTCTTCTCTCACTTTCTCCAGATCTCTAACTTCAACTATATAGGCATTGAATTTTAAATTCTAGCCGTTGTTGATTGGTATGAGATAGATGGTATATTGCCAATCAATGATTTCCATCATAACTGTTCTTGCCATATAGGAAAGTTTGACTCAATCTTTGAGTTATGGAAAGTAGATTGCTAACGGTCTCTTTCCTTCCATGTGTTAACCGAAGATCTTCTTTCCAATCCCAGTTGGATGGACTTTTAATCTTAACGAGGCAAGAGCATATGATGTGTAGGATGATGTCAGCTGGTGGATTGATGACTCAATCGTTCTGGTTTCTCGCTGTATGCATCAATCTGGTCATCGATCTGGTCGCTGTCTGTCACAGCAGATCGATTCCTTTTGGCGTGAAATCTTGACCTTCATCCTATACTAAGTTGAGATTGACTTCTATAGGAATATTTCCTTTACATTTCAAGTCATCTCCTAATCTGTTCCATAACAGGATTCACTTTATCTCTAGTGATCTGTTTAACACGTAGAACAGTTTAAACTCTAAGATAACTAAGTGTGTTTCGAAAGACCATCATCAAAACTAAGTTACTTAGGGTTCCCAACAAGCACCATATCAAAATGTCCCTGGAAATCACTCCAGCTCTCTTCAACAAAGTAACTGACGCAGTGCATCATGCTGCACTGATGGAAATGGGAAGCTCCAACCCCATCTAAGTACCACCTACCAAAGTCGGAGAGAAGAAGGAGAAAGCTCCCAAAGAGAAAGTCCAAAAGGAGAAGACACAAAGAAAACCACATGCCAAGAGGGCAAGCTCCATAGATACTGACACTTCCATCACCACTCAACAACCAAAGTAGAAAAGAAGAAGGTTGAGGAAAGTACAATCATCACCACCACCAGTTGAGGAAGCTCAACCAGAGACTGCCACCCACCAACCAGAACATGAAGCTCCACAACCAGAGAGTTATATTCCTCAGCAAGCAGAGAAAGCACAACTTGCTACAGAGGAACCTCAGTTTGTAGAGCTAGAGTCCAGTTTTGATCCCAACAAGAACAAAGACTTCTCCCCAGCCAAAACTGCTACTCCATCACCAAACCGTATGCAGAGAATAAGTGAGGAGGAGGAAGAAGAAGATGAGGAGATTGATGTGGAGGAGGAGAAGAGGAAACAAGCTGCTGTAGTAATTCAGCTACTAGAGAATGAGGTAGATCACTCTGTGCTCAAAGACTTTCCAGGCATCCATCTACTGCCTGAGAGCTATGGAGCAAAAATGAGAGTAAAATTCTACTTGTTGGTCAAGGACAACGAGTACTATATTTTTGACGCCCTACTCCAAACCAGATCGATGGAGGAGTTGAAGAAAGAAGAAGCCACCTTATTGAGTTTGCTTCAAGCAAGTATTGTTGGTGAAGTTAGAACAGAGTACCACCAACTCATATTGGCCATCATGAAGCATGAGGCCAGATTGTTGAAAATTGACCTCAAATCCTTCTATGCTGATAGAATGAATTTCTATACAAGTGTGAATGAATCAGATGATGAAGCTACTCCAGATGTGGCCATGGGAGATCAAGGAGTTGACCAGACCAAGCAACCCAACTCATCTGGTCAAGCAGATCAACCCCAACCAACCCAACCAACACGAGAAGCAGCAACAGAACAACCCACACAGGAGGTTGAGAAGCCTAAGAAGCGTAAGAAGAAACTCCCATCATCAACCTGGACCCTGTTGATGAAGAACCGGTGGGACAGAATGTTGAAGGAGAACCCATGAATGAGATTTACACTCATGGAGTTGCTCAGAAATTGAAGAAGCATGTTAGATTGTATGATTTGGAAGAACTTCTGGAACGAGAGACAAAATCCTTCAACAACTACCAGATCGATAATTTGATCACTCTGAGAGTCCAAGATCATATGAACGATACCTACAACGACATTCAAGAAAAGGCTACTCAAATTCTTGTTGATTTCAATCAACACCAGAAGAATTACGTAAATGACATGGACAAAGATCTGCGCCGCAAGCTGAGAGATCAAAACAAAGAACTCCACAAAAATACGGATGATGACAGGGAGGCTGCTGAAGCAGCGAGAGAGAAGTCGGACCAGAAGCTGGAGTCAGTGGACAAGCGGGTCCAGACCGTCCGGGCTTTGGTCACAGACATGCTGGCTAAAGAAAAGGAGAGAATTGATGCAGCAGTCAAGAGTCAATCTGCTGCCATTACTGCTGAGATCAAGGAGGCCACCACACTGGAAATTCAAACTCAACTGGCGTATTTTGAAGAAGAAAAGTTCATGACTCTCATGAAACAACATCAAGTCAAAGTTCTGGATGATCTCCTCTACCTTACCCCAACAGAGCTTGATCATCAGAACACAAGAATCAACACACTCGAAGAAATACAAGATACATATGATAAAACTCTCTCCATCATGAACAACAATCTGGAGAAGAAGCTCGAAGCCACCAACCAGGCCGTTAATATCTTGTTGCATTTTAAAGCTGATGCTGAGCAGAAGATGGATCACATGAAGGCTGAGATCCATTCCCTCAGAACACTCATCAAGACCACCTTTGATGATGTCGAATAGGGGGAAAGATCTGACAAGGGAGGAAAGGGAGGAGGCAATGGATGCCATGCAGACAAACCAGGACCAGATCAAGGTCCAACAGAAGGAGTTCAAAGCACTGAACCAGTTCAACAAGCCAAGGAGAAGGCCAATACTCCACCAAAGGCTGACCCCACAATTGAGATAGAACAACAACAACAACAACAACCAACAGCCCGAGACAAAGGGAAGAAGCCCATCAATAAAGGAGACTAGATTGCAGAGCTTCTGCTATTTGTAATAAGTAGTGAGCAAGCCTGTGATCCCATCTTTCGGGCACAGTTCTACAAAGACCAAGTAGAGCAAGAAAGGAGGTTGGCAGAGAAGGAAGCTAGAGAAAAGTCATACCAGACACCCTTCTCTCCACCATCATCTGAACGCTCTCAACAGCAATCATCTCAGTACACCACCCAATCGAGGAAGAAAAAGAAGAAACCCTTCATTGCCTGGAACCTGTCCTTACAGAAGAAGACACTTAAAGATGTATGGGTAGATGAAGCAGATCAAAAGGACTGGGAGCTGATTAAGCAAGGTTTTATTATGAACAAATACTTTCTGAAGGAACCTATCTACTCAAAATCCACCCCAGATGAAGACTTCAACCGATATATGGACAACTTTGTAGAGAAAGAGCTGATACAAAGGATCAGGTTGGCAACCAAGAATACTAAAATCCAGATTAAGGCACCCGCGAGGGAGTACATGGTCTGCCCAACGATCCCTGGAAGCAGCATTACTGATAAGACGTATATTCTGAATTACATCAACCAAGTGGCCAAGATCAAGGGCTACAAGATTGATAATCACGACCCAAACTATGTTAGAGTGAGAGATGAAATATATGAAAGCATCCAGCTCACCTCCGATGCGCAACGAGAGAAGATGAAGAAAGAAGGAACTGGCAGATGGTTCACTTAGTTTTTCTTTACACTCTTACCATCTGATGTTTTGTTTTATTTGGTTTTGATTATTTTTGTAAACCCTCTAATATATCTGATATATATACATGTGGGTTTTCTGATGACAAAGTCTCATTTTCCAGAACCAAATTAATGCCTATGATTGTTATAACTTAATAACAATTTCTTAACCCTTCTGGTTATTTAAAACCAGATCATACTTTAATTGCCTTATTAGGGTTATTTGTAAAGTGTGGTTTCGACATCATCAAAAAGGGGAAAATTGTTGGGAACCCCACAATATTTAATTTTGATGATGTTCTCTCGAAACACACTTAGATTTAATTCTGTTTGCTAGACTGTAATATGTTCTACCTGTACAAGATCACTAACATATAAAATGAATTTGATAGAGAACATGATCTTTAGATCAGATTAGAGAATGACTTAAAGTGTAAAGGAGTGCATCCTATAGAAGTCATTCTGTCTTTGTCTTGTTCGAGGACCAGGTCAACAACAGACTACAAGCAAGCAGATGATATGTCCGAGGGTCACTCGATCTGGTTGCCATGAAATTATACACTGAGGTTGCAACCATGCTTTAGAGCAACTTGTTGAAACTGATTGATATTGGACCAAATCAATGTCAATCTGCTATGACCAGATCGTTACCATAAAGTGAGCCAGCCTAGACCAGATCAACCCAGTCCTTTTATATTCGTTTGCTTGTCCAGATATACTGAGGAGAATTCCAAATCACCTTGCCACGTCAGCAAATTTCTCGAAGATAGAAAGTATATCCATTTGGAGATCAAGTTTGGAAGGAGAATCAATCATTGTGCGAAGAAGGAGAGAAGCATCAAACACGATCTGCTTTCCATATTTCAAGGGATTGGTCAAGATGAGATATTTTGGGATTTGAAACTCTGATTGACAATCAACATTTACTTGAAGCCAATCAAGACCAACGGTAAGAATTTCAAATTCTAAACCTATAAAAACTTGGAACCAAGACTGGAAGAGTATAGATACTTCAAGATTATTATCAAGCTATTACTCTGCTCAGAAATCAACTCACTCAACGAAGAATTCTTTGAGAAGATTTCAACATACCAGATCGTGTTCTAAGCCGTTAGTGATCGAAATCACACCACTCGATTCAAATCTGTCTTATCGAGAAGGAGAAGGAAGATAGCTTCGCTAGCTAGTAGTTTTCTAGTGGATTAACGTGAAGATATCTTTTTGCAGTGGTATACTGTAAGTTGTAAAGGACACGACCCTTATTCGTGCATAAGTTTCAACCAGATTGTGTTTGAAACTTGTGGCTCGTTCTCAGCGAGTATAAAGAAGAGAGTATCATAGTAGTGGATATCTAATCCAGTTTGGATCGGACCGTGGACGTAAGGGGTTTCCGAACCACGTAAAACAACTGTGTTATTTATATTCTGCATATTTACTTTCAATTGTTTATTCACTAACCAGCACATTCATACAATCTGCATTCTTAATCAATTTGCTAAACTATTCGATTAAGATTTGCAAAGGTTTTCTAATAAAGAGTACATACTAAGTCCACCATATTCCGCACACACAACGCTCTGTTGGATAACAAGATTACTCTTACTATCTGCTAAGTGTTTTCACAAGAAAGTTAATCTAGACAGACCGTGTATCGATCTGTTCAGTCATTTTAAGCAATCTCTCTTCCAGAAAGCTTAACCTCTCTAAGCAATTAGTCAAGTAAACTGAAAAGTTTATATTTAGTGTAATCCCCCCCCCCCCCCCATACACCAAACCCTGCTCTTTCAGGACCAACAACCCCATTCGCGACAACATCCAAGGCTTGGGAGCACCATTCCCCATATGCAATGATAGCAAGGTAATTCTATTCATACGGTACATGAGTCTTGATATCACTCTCCCTCGTACTCTTGATTGTGAATTATTGAGTAGTTTAGGTATTGCTTCTAAGGTGACGCGTTATTTGAAAAATTTTGGTTTAGAAAAGTATGTGAAGCTAGAGGTTGAATGCTTTAAAGAATGAGGACTTGAATTTCTCACCACATTTGATGTTGCATTTGATTTCAAGTCATTTAAATTCTGGTACCGTGGATTATTTCATACTGTCACTACTTCCATGATGAAATCCATCTTTGGATTTCCCACCACGGGGCTCCATTGGGTGCCCCCAGAATTTAACCCAAATATAGCTTGGTTTGAGTTAACAGGTTTCCACAATTAGGCATCGGGAGGCATGCCGAGCGGATTTCTAAAAGATCACGAGATAGGCGTCTTGCACAAGTTCATCGCCTACTCCATCTCGGGCAATGAGCAAGCCAATAAGGTGAACACGGTGGAATGCTTTCTACTCCATTGTGTAATTTACAAGATGAAGATTTGCCCATCCTCATTCATCTTTGAAGCAATCCAATCCATCTAATGCCGGAAGCGCGTCCACGCCTCTCTGTTTCATTTAGAAATATCTGTGGCCATGCACCTCAATCTTATCCGTGCGAATGGCCCTCCAAACAACGAGATGCTTTCCACCAAGAAGATCGATGTCAATGAATTAAGAGGCGCACCATTCGCCCTCTCATAGTCCGAGTTGGTGCCACAAGAGAGGCGCAATTGTGTAAGAAGGCACCTCAATGCCCAAGTAGTAGCTCAAGCATCTCATGAAACCGACGAGGCGGAAGATGCCCACATGGAGGCCAACGGAGAGCCCAATCCGAGGAAGAGGAAGAGGACCAAGCCGACAAAGAAGCTGACGCCGCTTGGCTAGGCTATAACATGGTGGACGCAACCGGAGAATCCGAGTGAGGTACACAATCCCAATGGGGCAGTCAATCACAGTTGGGTGCCCAATCTCAATGGGGCACCCAACCTCAATGGAACTCCCAATGGGAGCAATTCACTACCGAGGTCACCACTGACATTCGCGAGATGCGATCTCACATCCGCGACATCAACACTCGCCTTGACGTCCATCACCAATAATGGGAAGCTCAACAAAAGGCGATGGAGGAGCAAAACCGGCTCTTACGAGAGATGCAACAACAATGGTCCTCTTGGACCATTGGCGGAGCATCCACTCACCCCCGTCCCGACCAACAATGAGCTTTCATCTCATTGTTGATGTACATTTACTGCTTTATTTCTTTTCATGTGAGTGTGTGATTGGTTAACCTTTATTTTCCTTGTGCTTTGCTTTCTAGTTTGCTTTTTCAGGTTTTTCCTTTCCGTTTTTGTCGCTCCGAATGTTGTAATTCAAGGACGTTTTCTCTCTCCCTACTCTACAGCTCTTTACTTTCTATAATGAGGGCATTGCTCTATTTTTGTATGGGTGGACGGGTGTCTTTTTATTTCATGCATTCGTCATTTTATCTTAGTGTCTTTTGTATGCAAAATCTTGATTGTTTTAGAGCTACTTGATTTTGACAGCTTGTGGTTGAATCGAGTCGTGGCATTTATTTGAGATATAATATAATTTGAAAAGCCTTTATTGATTTGACTTGATTCATGATATGAAACGTAGATGAACTAGGAATGTGTGGAACATTATAACCGGATTATTAATCTTAGTAGAATGATCGAGATATTGATGCATGATGGTATAAATTGATTGATTCGATTGACTACTTATTTATAACCACTTGTTGCGTATCCATGTTTTTTATTTAAAATTGAACTTTGTCAAGAGGTCTCTGCTCCTATGGGAACCATGAGCACAGGAAACTGCATGAGGACACATTAGGGAACCTTTAATTGTTCACACCTCGCGACAATAACCATATAACTTGACATTGTTCTAAATTACCTTTTTGAGTTCGTGAAAAATACGAATACATAAGGATTCTACCCCGCTCTCTTAATCAATAACTCAAAATTTTAAAAGAGATGAGTATGGGAAACCACACCGGGAAAACCTGAAAATTCGGAGTACACATCCGGTGAACATTGTACGTCTTAAATATTCCTCATGTTAAAAAGAAAAGAAAAGAGAAAGATACTCTATTAAGATCGATAAAAACTCTAGCAGGTAATGTGATCTCGATTTTACCTTGTGCATCATTGTTTTGCATTGTTTGAATTGATGATTATGTAGTCTAAGTGCTCTACTTGCTTCAATGATCTCTATGTGATGTGACATGATGATAAGAAGATTCATTTTGGAATGATTTGAAGTTTTGTCAAGAATGCATGTCGTGATTAGATTTTTCCCTATGGATAGTTTAGACTAAGTTATGCTTGAAGACAAGCAAGATTTTGTGTATGGAGGGGTTGTTTAGCTTCTTTTTTATCGTCTAAACTCATATTTTCCGTGACCTTATTCGTGTTGTTTTCCCTCTTTACATAATTTCTTGGCTCGATTTACGTTTTATTTTATGTTTCATGATCAAAAGCCTAAACGAGTGTTAAAAGTTAGAAAAGAAACGAGAAAGGATCGAAAAATGATGAAAAAATGGAGACTAGAGCCGAGAGCACTAGTCAGCTAACGCGGCGCCCTAAGCGGCCGCTGACTAGGCACTAGTGTCCTAGACCAAGCCATGGCCGAGCCAGCGCGAAGCCCGGGCCAACGACCGCTGACCCCAGCGGCTGACTCGGGCCAACGCTAACCACTTCAGCGGGGAGCGTGGAACAACCAAGGTCAGCGATCGCTGACCTTAAGCGACTGCTGGCATCCCTTCTTGGTTATAAATACCCAACGCGTTTCTCATTCGATACACACCTTTTTCGAGACCTTCGTAGAGATCATTTTTTAGACATTCTTTGGGTCCTCTCGATCTCATGTTCTAGGGTCGAGACCTTTAATTTCTATTTAGTCGTTTCTAGTTTTTGAATTCGTACTCGAAGGTAGCCAATCGAAACATATTTAGTTCGTTTATGTGTTTATGCATTCGTTCTCTTATTTCGATCATTTATTCTACGCGCCTTTCGATCTGAATTTTCTTAGTACTTTCCGCATTCTTTTTAATTCCAATTTCCAAATTATTCACACTCATTTAAATTCGCATCATTTAAATTCACATCCTGTTTTCTTAATTAGATTAGTCAGATTATTCGTTTCTACTTGATTTCCATTGGTTTAGAGTTTACCTTCTCTCTTATTTATATTCCATGTCTTTCGATTATACTTTCGTTTATTAGTTTAGAATTTACTTTACGTATTTTACTTTCTTCGCTTAGTTATAAGACAAACAAATTCTCTTTTATTTATTTTTATATTGAACAAAGAATTGAATTGTCATGCTAAGTCTTCCTTGAGAATAGGACATATGTCGGCTTATCATTGCTTGATGACCTCGTTAAGATTGCGAGCGACTCAAAATAATTTTAGTCGAACACCAAGTACGAAGATAATGACACTGAAGTCATAAAAATCATGGCGATGAAGCCATGTGCTTAGTAAAATATTGATGTTGGTCCCAAAAGAGGAATGTTTGATGTATTGGGGGGGGGGGGGGAATACACCAAATGTAAACTTTTCAGTTTACTTGACTAATTTCTCGTATAGTTTAAGCTTTCTGTTTACAGATGCTTAATTTTAAGAAGCCAGATCGATCTTGTTCTGTCCAGACAGAAACTCTCTAGTGAATAACACTGGGCAGAGATCAAGAGTAATCTTGTTCTCTAACAGAGCGTTGTGTGTGGAAAATGGTGGACTTAGTCAGTGCTCTTGTTTAGAAAACCTTTGCAACACTTAACCGATTATTTAGCAGGTTGATTAAGAAATGCAATTTGAATGATTGGCAGGTTAGTAGATATGAATGTAAATGCAGAATGTAAATAACACAGTTGATTTATGAGGTTCGGGAAACCTCCTACGTCCACGGTCCAACCCAAACTAGAATAGATATCCACTACTAGGATACTCTCTTCTTTATACTCGCTGAGAACGAGCCACAAGTTTCAAGCACAATCTGGTTGAAACTTATGCACGAATAATGGTCGTGTCCCTTTACAACTTACAGAAAACTACTATAGCTGGATCTCTTCACGTTAATCCACTAGAAAGCTACTAGCTAGTGAAGCTCTCCTCCTTCTTCTCGATAAGACAGACTTGAATCGAGTTGGTGTGATTTCGAACACGAATGACTTATAATAGGATCTGGTGCGTAGAAATCTTCTCGAGTGAAAACTTCGATTAGTGAGTTGATTTCTGAGCAGAGTAATAGCTTCTTGATCGTAAAATGATAGTCTTGTACTCTTCCAGTCTTGGTTCCAAGCTTTTATAGGTGTAGAATTTGAAATTCTAACCGTTGGGCTTGATTGGCTTTGAAATAAATGTAATTACCAATCAAGAGATGTGAATCCCTGATTTATCTCTTCTTGCCTTTGGAAAGTTTTGATCGAATCTTCAGAAAAATATGGAAAGCATATCATTGATAGATGTTTCTTTCCTTCTTCGCGTGTTGACTGATTCTCCTTCCAAATTTGATCTCCAATAGATAATCTTTCCTTCTCCTTAAGATCTGCTGATGTGGCAAGTAGTTTGGGATTCTCATCAGTTAATCAGGTCAAACAAGCGAGTACCAGTTAACTGGATCTGATCTGGTATCATCTGGTTAAGAAATAAACGATCTGGTCACACCATATTGATATCGATCTGGTCAACTGTTGATCTGGTCTTTAAGAAATATGCTCCAAAGCATGGCAGAATCTTCTGTGAATGATTTTATAAAAACAGATTGAGTGACCATATGATATATCATCTGTTTGCTGGTGGTCTGCTATTGATCTGCTCCACGAACAAAAGGAAAAACAGAATGACTTCTATAGGATGAGATCCTTTACATACCAAGTCATTTTCTAATCTGGACTAAGATCGAATTCTCTATCAGATTCACTTTATATTATAGTGATCTGGTACATGTAGAACAAAATTAAGACCTAGCAAGACAGAATGAACTCTAAGTATGTTTGGAGTGAGCATCATCAAAACATAAATATTGTGGGGTTCCCAACAATTGACGATGAAGTCAAAGTTGTAAAGTATTTTTTCTATTGCGTGTTGTGTTTTATTTCTTCACACATAGGTTATTCATGTTTATATCTCTGTCTCTAAGGATAGAGATTAAACTTGTGACATCCCTGCGCCTTAACGCTAGGTGGAACAGACCTAATAAGTCCTAACACCAATAGGCAAAGGTCTAAACCCCCTGTGGAAGTTCTGGCAATCCCGGGCACACATGCAGACCTCGTAAAAATGATACTTGTCGTTGGTTTTATGGGCTCTACATTGTTAAAATGTTATTTTTAGAAAGCCTTTTAAGACTGTTGATCAATCTAAAATGTCTTTCAGTAGACTCGAAAGGATGGCAAATCCGTTAGGAGATGATATGCAGATTTCCCATCCAGAAGTGAGTGTACCTAAGGAGAACATGCCCGAAGCATGGGCTCTGCAAATAGCAGCCCTGGTGAACCAGAGCTTAGTAAGGGCAGGGGTAATCCTAGACACCCTCAGTAGTAACTGGAGCTCCAGAGGCATAGAGAGCTAAAGCAAAAAGATGAACAAGTAATTCCTAAAGAGAAATCTGCAGAGGTGGAAGAAAGTTACGATCTGACTTATAAGCCTCTTACTGACACTGTTGCTAGTTTGGAGACACGACAAACCGTGTTGGAACAACAGCAGAGGTTGGAGAAACAGGACAAACTAATAGATGCAATGGGAAAGAAAATCAACGAATTGAAAGACAAAACACTAATTGCGTCGGAATGCTCAAAACAAAACTCTCAATGTGCACATTCGATATCGGAGAAATTACTTCCCCTTGTGAGGAAGCATCACAAGTACATGCAATTAGTCAGGGCTGACAACCCCTTCTCTGATTTAATCCAGCTAGATCCCTTGCCAAGCAACTTCAGGCCAGTTAATTTAGAGTACAAGGGGAATAGCAACCTAGAGGAGCACTTGATGAGGTTCGATAATATTGCTCTGTTACACTAGTATACAGAGGGAGTGAAGTGCAGAGTTTTCTTGACCATGTTGGCTGGTCCAACGCAACAATGGTTCAAACAGCTGCCTGCAAACTCCATTTTCTATTTCGAGGATTTGAGAAAATTGTTTGTGCATCAGTTTGCCAGTGCAAAGAGAACCAACAGGGGTTTGCTACACCTAACAACGATTAAGCAGCAACAACATGAATCATTAAGGGAATATTTGATGCATTTCAATTTAGCGGTGTTAGGGACACCAAATGTACATGCATCTATCAAAGTTCACGCGTTTTTGGAGGCAATGAGAAGTGAATCATTTTTTGATTCATTGGTAAAGAAGCCACCACAGGACTTTGAGGATTTATTAGCTCGGACCGAAAATACATACACTTAGAGGATGCTCGTGTTTTTCGGAAGTCAGAGCAGATCTATCCCAAGAAGGATAAGTGGCTAGAGGAGAGAGGTAAGATTCCAGATGAAGGGAATTACATCCTACGAGAGATTCACGAGGGATGCGTTGGAAGCCATATAGGATATAAAGATATAATCCGTAAAGTTCTGAGAGCTGGTTTTTTCTAGCCAACTACAGAAAAGGATGCCAAGGAAAGAGTGAAGAAATGTGAAAATTGTCAGAGGCACACGAAGTTAATTCATATTCCAGCAGAAGAACTCGAAAGTATGTTCTCGCCTTGTCCATTCGATAAATGGGGGATTGATATTGTCGGAAAATTTCCCGCAGCCTCTGGAGGCAGAGTGTTGGAACCCTTCATAAAATATAGTTTTGATGATGTTCTTTCAAAACACACTTAGATTTAATTGATGTTTTGCTTAACAAACTCAGCCTGCTCAAAATGTAACAGATCACTATGCTATTAAGTGAATCTGATAGAGAGCAGGCCTGCTTTTATTTAGACCAGGTTAGCTGATGACTAATTGTAAAGGATTTAAATACTTTAAGTATTTGGTTCTATAGAAAGTCATCTGGTTAGATAGTCTTCTGGATATTCGAAGCAGACCAACTCACCTGAAGCAAGCAGACCACCTGATGAGGTCACTCAATCTGAACCAAATTTGATTTTACCTAGTCATTGTTACCATATTTTGAAGCAACTTTTGGACTAGATCACCTCGCTGGCAGTGGACCTGATCTGGTTGACCAAACCAGCTTTGAAGAGTGAAACTGTCTCTTACAGATCACTGAGATGAAGACTTGGTAGAGATCCAGATATACAATATGTCATCTGGTATTTCACCCAATCATCTGACATCTATCTAAGTTATCTGGTAGAAAAAGCGTCACCTTATGAACTCAGAGAGAATCCCATCCTTATGCCACGTCATCAGATCTTAAGAAGATGGAAAGATAATCAAATCAGAGATCAATCAAGCTATCTGCTTTCCAAAATCAGAGAGATTCAATCAACCATTCCTACAAGACAAGAGGATGAAATCAGGGATTCATATCTTTGATTGACAATCAACATTTATTACCCGTCAATCAAACACAACGGTCAGAATTTCGAATTCTGCACCTATAAAAGCTTCGAACAAAATCTGGAGGAGCACTGATCAACTGATGAACTAACGAACATACACGCTGAAACTCTACCAAGAAATCTAATCTATCATCGAAGCATTCAACGAGGATATTTCACAATTCAGATCGTGTTCAAGCCATTCGTGATCGAAATCACACCAACCTCGATTTAAGTCTGTCTTATCGAGAAGAAGAAAGAAGATATCTTCACTAGTTAGTAGTTTTCTAGTGGATTAACATGGAGGTATTCTGTAGCAGATTTATCTACAAGTTGTAAGGGACACGACCCATATTCATGCAAAAGTTTCTTTCTAGTTTTGACTGGAACTTATAGCTCGTTCTCAGCGAGTATAATGAAGAGAGTATCCTAAGTAGTGGATATCCGATCTATTTTTGATTGGACTGTGGACGTAGGGGGTTTCCCGAACCACGTAAAAAAATTGTGTTCTTTACTTTACACATTTTACTTTCAGTTATTTATTCTCTAACTCAGCACTTGCATTCGAGTTTGCATTGATTTAATTAATTTCTTAATATATTTGGCTAAATGTTTCAAAGGTTTTCTAATAAATAAAAACTCACTAAATCCACCATATTCTGCATACTACATTATGTTGGATAACAAGATCACTCTTGCTATCTGCCCAGCGTAATTCACTAGAGAGACTCTATCTGGACAGATTACTAGCGACCTGGCAGTTAACCTGGTTAGCGATCTGGTCTATCAAAATTAGCAATCTCCTTTCGAGAAAGCTTAATCTCTCTAGTTAAATTGTCAAGTAAACTGAAAAGTTTGTATTTGATGTATTCCCCCCTATACACCAAACCTTGCTCTTTCAGGACCAACAAGTGGTATCAGAGCAATGGTTCAACAGACCATTGTTTATGTTTCACAAGGTTGAAACCTGCGTGGTCAACTTGAATAGATCTAGGAAAACTTATTTTTCATTCATGAATATTCTATCTGTCATTATGGAATCTTCTGTTAGTAGAGCTTGCAAGAAATTTTCTATCCAAGGATATAGAGAATGGAGTTTCAGAATCAAGACTTGTTTGTTACTCATCACTGCTTGATGTGGAAAGTTATGGAAGAATGTCCACTGGCGATCTATGAAGAGAAGACTCGTATCACTGAAACTGGAGTAGTAAAAGAAAATGTACTCAAAGATCCCAGAACGTATGCATCTGAAGAACAGCGTGAAGAAAACCTGGATGATTTTGCTAAATGAATCATTTCCAGCATAGTCAAAGGAATCCATCTGGCAAAAATCCAAGATTTGGATACTGCTAAAGATACGTGGGAAGCATTGCATGAACTCAGCCTTGGATCAGAAGCTATGATCGAGAACAAGCTTTCAATGGCCTGCAACAAGTTCGATGATTTCAAGATGAGACCTGGAGAGACCATTGAACAAATGAAAAACAGGTTAATTGAAATCCTAGTGGATGTATCTGCTTTCAAGAAACACAAGTATACTCAGAGAGAGAAAAATCTCAAAGTCATCAAAGCACTACCACCTAGCTGGGAGATCTATGCAGCCATGCAACCACTACGAGCTAATTTCAACATTCTTACCACTGAAGCATTTTTTGATCATCTAGTTGGTCATGAATGTGATATGAAGAGAATCCATGGACCACATCACTCATCCAGCAAGAAGAGTGAAAGCAACTCCAAGAAAGAAAATGAGATAGCTTTCAAAGCCAAGATTGCAGCAGAAGAACTAGTTGCACCTGCTGTAGCAGAAGAGAGTTCTTATGACAAACTACTCAAAGAATTTGCCATGATTGAAAAGAGAATGGATAAGATGGAAACCAGATCAAGGAAGTATCGAAGGTTCTACAAGAAAACAAGAACAAATACCAGAAGAGTAGAGACCAAAATCGATCTGATAGCAAACCTGAGGTAAGAAGCTCTAACAAATCTACTAATTCTACTGACTATACTTGCTACGGTTGTGGCATCACTTCAAGATAGATTTCCCTGACCTATCCAAGAGTCAGAGAGAAGAGCTAAGAGCAAAAAGAGATCATAAACTTAAAGCTCAGCGCAAGGCGATGCTAGCAGAATAAGACTCAAGTAGCTCAAGTCTTTCTCAGACAGCTCATCAGAGAACGATGAAGCATTCTATGCACATGATCAAGAAAAAGATTGTGATGAATTCTATATGGGAATTGACAATGGACTTGATGAGAATGAGGTAAATTCACATGTTTCTACTTCATCTAATAAACCTATATATGATTCTTGTAATGAAGATGAAGCTGAAGTCTCTTGGGAAGAGATCAATGAAATGCTCAAGAGCTACATGAGTTTGAAGAAGTTGTTTCAAGATGTCATCAAGGAGAATGACAAACTGAATGAGGTAGTAAAGGTACTTAGTGAATCCAACACCAAGTTTTCTGCAAAAGTGAATGATCTCGAAGGACAGATCAAGACAAAGGATGAAGAGGTCTACTCACTCAACTTAAATGTCAAAGACTTGATAACCAGAAAGGAGGTAGTAGAAGAGAAACTACAAAAGACAAGGGAAAACATGAGCAAGATCAACAAAAGCAGTGAAAGAGTTAACATGATTTGTGAGATGCAAACAAAGCCAGATCAACTACAAGATTAGGCTACACTGGAGAATCAGGTTCAACCAAGTTCGTAGTTGAAAGACAATAGATACAGAAAGGAACTAGGAGATAAAAGGTATTACCAGATCAAAGGCAAACCTGCTCAGTATGTCAGAACATAAAGGAACCAGTACCAGAAGGCTCCTACCAGAAAACCACCAGCAAAGAAGAACAAGATTAACATGGACAATGTCGAAAGGAACCATCCATCTATCTATAAAGACGTCTCAAGAACAGATGACTTAGGGAGACAGATCACCTGTTATATTTGTGTTCCTAATACCAAGTTGATTTGGGTTCCAAAAGGAACATTTACTACTAACCAAGCACCCAATCATTGAAAGGGTTTCTAAGTCTAGGTAATTGCAGGATGGAAGAAATGCAAGAAGAAGTCAAATAGCACGAGGATCAATCTGGATCATTGATAGTGGATGTTCAAAACATATGATTTGTGACAAGAATCTGCTATCAGACTATGTAGAGAAACAAGGTCCACAGGTAACCTTTGTTTGTAACTCAAAAGGTTATACCAGAGGATATGGTAATGTTAAGATTGGAAAGACCACTATTTTTAATGTTTCTTATGTTGAAGGTCTTAGTTATAATTTATTTTCTATTAGTCAATTTTGTTCTAATGGTAATCAGATTGTTTTTTATACTAAAGACTGTTTTGTGAAGAATAAGAAAGGAGATGAAATTCTTCTTACCGGGACATTGCATGACATGTTATATATTGTGCAATGGAAATACTAGATCGAGACATGCTTAGTTACTAAGACTATCTCGGAGATAAGCTGGTTATGACACAAACGACTTAGCCATCTAAATTTCAAATCTATCAACAAGATTGCAAGAGAGAAGCTAGTCGAAGAATTACCAGATCAAGTATATGATCAAGATCATATCTGTGAAGCATGCCAAGCTGGGAAGCAGACCAAGTCATCATTCATTAGCAAAGCAGCTCACTCATCTACCAGAATATTGGAGTTATTACATCTAGACTTATTTGGCCCAGTAACGGTACTAATTATCAACGGTGGAAAGTATACATTGGTCATTATTGATGATTATTCATGATTTATGTGGGTTATCTTTTTGTTTAACAAAAAGGAAACGTTGGAGAAGCTACATAATTTCTTCAACAAAATCACACGACCAAAGGAGACCACCATCATGAATATCAGAATAGATCGTGGAACGGAGTTTCTAAACCAGAAGATCGAAGTATATTGTAACTAGATGGGTATCATTCACCAAACATCAGCCGTAAGAACACTTCAATAGAATGGAGTTTTTGAAAAGCGAAATAGATCACTTAAGGAAGCAGCACGCACCATGCTAAATTAGACAAATCTGCCAAATAAGTTTTGGGCAGAAGCTATCTACACAGCATGTCACACACAGAACAGATCAGTTATCACTCTCAGACATGGAAAGACTCCATATGAGATCTAGAACAACAGAAAATCCAGGATTAAGTATTTTCGTACTTTTGGTTGTATGTGTTACATTCATAACAATGGGAAATCTCAATTGAAAATTTTTGATAGAAAAGCTGACCTTGGAATATTCTTAGGATATTATGATGTTAGCAAAGCTTATCGAGTTTACAATGGAAAGACTCATGTTGTGGAGGTAACACCTCATATTGTTTTTGATAAATCTATTCTTGAATACAGGGAAACATGTAAAGAACAAGCTCACAATCAGATCACTACTAGAAGATCAGGAGGTATACTCCTTGAAGATGTTCTGATCTGGAATTTACTTGAAGACGAAAAGATTGATGTTCAACCTATAGCTGAAACCAGCACACAACAAGGGGGAACAACTCATATTGAACCTGATCAGGACATACCAGTTCCAGAAAGTAGTGAACCTATGGAAGTAGAAGATAGTGAACCTGCTCAAACTCAACCTGATGAATTCAGAGATATCAGCAACAACACGAATGTCAACCAAGAGATAGAAGATGAAAATCCTTTCCAAGAAACCTCAACAACACACCCAGAATTTGAGGAACCAAATGAAGAACCTGAACCTGAGATATCAGAAGAGGAGACGTCTAGGCGCAGAAGTGGATTCAAGATCACCATCCACCAGAACATATTGTTGGAAACCCATCAGATCGTGTGAAGACTAGAAGGATGCATGGAGAGAGCGCACTATTGAGTTCCTAACTATCTCATGTTAAACCAGCTGATGCATATGAAGCACTACAAGATGCAGATTGGATAGTTGCTATGCAAGAAGAGCTTAATGAGTTCAAAAGAAACCAAGTATGGTATCTTGTAGATCGACCTAAATACCAGGGAGTAATAGGTGTTAAATGGGTATTCAAGAACAAACGAGATGAGAATGGAAAAGTTGTAAGGAACAAAGCCAGATTAGGTGCTAAAGGATACAGTCAACAAGAAGGCATAGATTTTGATGAGACTTTTGCACCAGTTGCCAGATTGGAAGCCATCAGACTATTCTTGGCATATGCAGCCTCTAAGAAATTCAAGGTGTACCAGATGGATGTTAAGAGTGCTTTCTTAAAGGTATTCTGCAAGAAGAAGTCTATGTAGAACAACCACCTGGATTTGAAGAAGGCAATCCAGACTAGAAAGTCTACAGATTGGCTAAAATAATTTATGGGTTGAAGCAAGCTCCGAGAGCTTGGTATGAAACATTGCCAACCTTACTGCTGGACTCAGGCTTTCGACGAGGCTCAGTTGACAAGACACTATTCATCATCAAAGTCAAATAACATATTCTTTTAGTACAGATCTATGTTGATGATATCATTTTTGGATCTCAATCTAGTTATCTGTGTAATAAGTTTGCTGATCTGATGAAGAACAAGTATCAAATGTCCATGATGGGCGAAATGAATTTCTTCTTAGGTTTGCAGGTGAAGCAGCTACCTGATGGTATATTTGTGAATCAAGCAAAGTACATACAAGATCTGATCATCAAGTTTGGAGTTAACGACAACAAACCTATCCAGATCCCAATGCAAACCAATGGAAAGATTGATCTAGATCCAGAGGGCAAACCAGCAAACACAACTCAATATAGGGGTATCATACGGTCATTATTATACTTAACTGCTAGTTGACCTGATATTACTTTTGCAGTTGGAGTTTGTGCAAGATACCAGACCAATCCCAAGGAATCACACATGGGAGCAGCCAAGAAGATATTACGATATCTCAAAGGAACATCACACATAGGACTATGATATCCATGTGATGATAATTTTGAATTAACAGGTTACTCTGATTCAGATTATGAAGGATGTAAGCTAGATAGGAAGTCAACTTCTGGAACATGTCAGTTTCTTGGAAACAAGCTGATCTCGTGGTTCTCAAAGAAGCAAACCTTTGTAGCTACATCAACAATAGAAGCAGAGTACATGGCCGCTGGAAGTTGTTGTGCTCAGATACTATGGCTCAAACAACTTAGAGATTATGAGATCAATGTCAAAGAGATACCTGTATTTTGTGACAACTCAAGTGCTATTGCTATTACACAGAATCCAGTCTTACATACGAGATGCAAACATGTGGATGTGAGATATCACTTTATAAGAGATCATGTAGAAAGGAGGCATGTGCAGATCGAGAAGATACACACAGAGATACAACGAGTTGACATTCTAACAAATGCATTACCAGAGGAAAGGTTCAAGATGCTATGTGGAAAACTAGGACTGCTAAGCTTGGATGAAAGAAGCAGATCGATAGCAGATCACTAAATCCAGATCACTTAACATATCATCATAATGTAGATCACCAGACAAAGATTACTATATGCAGTTAACTGGATACAGCTCATTAGAATCTGATCACCTTGCAAATTGTTAGGTGATAATTAAACCTTTAGTACGTGGCGTTGTTTAGACCAGACCCACTGTCCGATAAAGGGACTCAGTTATGGGTACGAGGAATATTTCTGGCCGATATACTTCCAACTTATTTTATTAAATTGCTCGCAAGAGAACGAGTTCGTTATAGATTAATAAGTTGACCCTAAGTCGTATTCTCAAGGAAGGCTAAGCAGGGCTTTATCTATGTTGCAGAACATAAAGCAATTAAAAAAGAAGGGGTTTTGATTTTTAACTAATCTAATTAATCTATCTAGGCGAATTAAATTAAAGAATTTAAAATACAAATTACCTAGGCGAAAATTAATAAAGCAATTAAATCCTAAATCTAAGAATGAAGAATTAAAGAAACTGAATTTAAGCATGTCTTGAATTGATTAATTAACATGATTGAAAGGTTTGGATTAACGAATTGTGAATTAATCAAGAAAAGAACAAGAAGAAAAGAGATCATAAAGCAATAAAGAAGGCAGTAAAAGAACTCACGAATTGAAAAGGGAAATAATGCATTAAAGAATACCGGGTTTGAATCACGAACGAATCCACAACGAAATTGAAAAGACAAATAACGGAATGAAAAATCTAACTATGGTGTTTTCTCTCGTGGTCTAAACCATAGAAAAAGGAATCGCGAAGGAGAGTGTACTTCTGAAATCGCGCGAGGAGGTTTAAATAGGGTAGAAAATCCCACCTGGGTAGCGCCCGCTGGGGGATAGCGAGCGCTACCCTGGCTCGCTGCAAGAATGGCCGAAACAGGGGGCTAGCGCTCGCTACCCTGGCTCGATGCAAGAATGGCCGAAACAGGGGGCTAGCGAGTTAGCGCTCGCTACGGGGGGTAGAGCTCTCTATCCCAACGCTCGGTCCAAATATGATTTTTCTTCTTTTCTTCGTCTTTTGGTCTCGTTTCTTTCTCTAGCGTCGTTAACTCTTTTATGGCAAATTTTACCTACAATGTAACATAAAGAAAACTAAAGTATCAACTCGATCGACAATAATAAGCGATATTATAGACTAAATTACGAGAGAAACTAGACCAAAAATAAATAAAACACAAATCACTAGGAACAGATTGGCAGAAAGCAACTCATTGGAAAGAAAAAATACAAATTACTTCAACTACCAGATCACTTACAGATCAGATAACCTATCTAGAAGGAAAAAGATTACTCATGCCACGTGGAAATTGATTTTCCATCACTAGCTAGTAGTTTTCTAGTGGATTGACGTGAAGGAATCCAGTTACAGTAGTTTTAGGTAAGTTGTAAAGGGACACGACCTTTATTCATGCATAAGTTTCAACCAGATTGTGCTAAAAACTTGTGGCTCGTTCTCAGCGAGTATAAAGAAGAGAGTATCCTAGTAGTGGATATCTAATCCAATTTGGATTGGACTATGGACGTAGGGGGTTTTCCGAACCACGTAAAAACATATGTGTTATTTACATTCTGCATTTTAATTTCAGTTGTTTATTTGCTAACCAACACAATCATTCAAACTGCATTTCTTAACCAATCTGTTAATTTATCTGATTAAACTTTTGAGAGGTTTTCTAAACAAGAGCACAAACTAAGTCCACCATATTCCGCACACAACGCTCTGTTAGAGATCAAGATCACTCTTGATATCTACTAAGGGTTATTCACAAGAGAGTATCTATCTGGACAGACAAGATCGATCTGGTTTGTTAAAGTTAAGCAATCTTCGTTCAGAAAGCATAAACTCTCTAAGTAATTAGTCAAGTAAACTGAAAAGTTTGCATTTGGTGTATTCCCCCTCCCCCCCTCCCCCCATACACCAAACCTTGCTCTTTCGGGACCAACAAGTGGTATTAGAGCAGTGGTTCATAGGACCATTGTTTTTGTTTCACAAGGTTGAAACCTGCGTGGTCAACTTGAATAAATCTAGGAAAACCTTTTTCATTCACTTGCATCCTATTTGTCATTATGGAATCTTCTGTTATTAGGGCTTGTGAAGAATTCTCCATCCAAGGATACAGAGAATGGAGTTTCAGAATCAAAATGTGTCTAAAAGCTCATCACTGTCTGATGTGGAACGTGATAGAGGAAGGACCATTAGTGATTCAAGAAGAGAGGACTCGCATTACAGAAATTGGTGCATTCAAAGAGATCGTGCTCAAAGATCCCAGAACGTATACTTCAGAAGAACGACGTGAGGCAAATCTAGATGATTTTGCAAAAGGGATCATCTCAAGCACTATTAAAGGAGACCATCTAGCCAAAATCTAAGACCTGGATACAGCCAAAGAGATGTGGGAAGCACTGCGAGAACTCAGCTTAGGTTCTGAAGCTATGATTGAGAACATGTTGTCTCTAGCATGCAACAAGTTAGATGAATTCAAGATGAAGTCGGGGGAAATCATTGAGCAGATGAAGAACATCTTCATCGAAGTGTTACTCGAAGTCTCTGCTTTCAACAAGAACAAGTACACTCAGAGAGAAAAGAATCTCAAAATACTCAGAGCATTGCCACCAAGCTGGGAGATATATTCTGCAATGCAACCACTACATGTTGATTTCAACGACCTATCCGTTGAAGCGCTATTTGACCATCTGGTTGTTCACGAATGTGACATAAGAAGGATTCATAGACCAGATCACTCTTCAAGAAAGAAGAATGAAAGCAATTCAAAGAAAGAAAAAGAGATAGCCTTCAAAGCAAAGTGCGTAGCAGATGAACCAATTGTACCTGCTGCATCAGAAGAAGGAGGTTATGACAAGTTGCTCAAGGAGTTTGCAACGATCGCCAAGAGAATGGACAAAATGGAAGTCAGATCGAGAAAATACCACAGATTTTGCAAAGATAACAAAAGTAGATATCAGAAGCACAGAGAACTAGGATCTGATAGCGAAGGAGATACATGTTATACATGTTATGGCTGTGGCAGAACAGGTCATTTCAAGACAGATTGTCTTGATCTATCTAAAAGTCAAAGAGAATAACTAAGAGCTAAGAGAGATCGAAAGCTTAAAGTTCAACACAAAGCAATGCTGGCAGAAGAAGACTCCAGTAGTTCGAGTCATCTATCTGACAGTTCTTCAGAAAATGATGAGGCATTCTATGCACAAGACACAGAAGAAGATTGGGATGAATGTTACATGGGATTAGAAAATGGACTCGACCAGATCGAGGTAAACTCTCATGTCTCTATGTCTTCAAATAAACATGTCTATGATTCAGGAAATGAAGATGAACCAGAAGTCTCATGGGATGAAATCAATGAGATGTTCAAGAGATACACAAGTATAAAGAAGTTATTCTCTAAAATCATAAAAGAGAATGACAAGTTGAATGAAACAGTAAAGTTCTTGAGTGAAGCAAACACCAAGTTCTCTGCTCAAATAAGTGGTCTTGGAGAACAGATCAAAACTAAAGATGCAGAGATATATTCACTCAACTCTAAAGTGAATGACGTAATCAACAGAAAGGATGTAGTTAAAGAAAAACTGAAGAAAACCATGGAAAACATGAGCAAGATCAACAAAAGCCAAGAACGAGTTAGTATGATCATTGGCATGCAAAGAAGAGGAACAACTGGAGTTGGATATACTGGGAAATCTAGTGAAACCAAGTTCGTAGCTGAAAGGAAGAACGTACCAAATAAAGTTAAAGATCTAAAGAATAAAAAGAATCAACCCCAGAAGATGATGATGCAGGAAGAAGGAGACAAGAGGTACTATAAGAAGAAGGATCAACCTACTCACTATGTCAAGACAGATAAATATCAGAAGCAGAAGGCATCTACTAAAACATCATCAACCAAGAAGAAGAAGATCAACTAGGATAATGTTGAGAGAAATCATCCATCTGTCTACAAAGTTATATTAAGAACAGATGATGCAGGAAGAAAGATTACTTGTTACATATGTGTTCCTAACACTAAGCTAATCTGGGTTACAAAAGGAACATTTGCTACTAACCAAACACCCACTCATTGAAAGGGTAGCTAAATCTTCATAATTGCAGGATCGAAGAACTTCAATAAGAAGTAAGGTAGCAAAGGGAACCATCTGGATTATCGATAGTGGTTGTTCAAAGCATATGACATGTGACAAGAACTCTCTATCAGATTATGTAGAAATAGAAGGACCATAGGTAACCTTTAACCCTGGAATATTCATAATAATGGGAAATCTAAATTGAAAACCTTTAACCCTGGAATATTTCTTGGATATTCTGATGTTAGTAAAGCTTATAGCTTATAGGGTTTACAATAAGAAAACTCATGTTGTGGAGGTAACACCTCATATTGTATTTGATGAAGCTATTCTTGAATACAGTGAAACAGGTGACGAACAAGTTCACAAATAGATCAATAGTAGAAGATCAGAAGGGATATTACTTGAAGATATCTTAATCTGGAATTCAACAGAAGGGGGTGAGATTGATGTTCAACCTATAGTTGAGACCGGTACACAGCAAGGGGGAACAACTCAAATTGATCCGGACCAAACCAGATCAAGCCCAGATGATAGTGAACCAGTAGAAGCAGAAAATTCTCAAAGTCAACCTGATGAATCAAGAGACACTAACAATTGGAATAACAATCAAAGTGTTGAGATCGAAGAACCAGAAGAAGAAAACTATTTCCAAGCAACTTCAACGGCACACCCTGAATTTGAGGAACCAACAAAAGAACCTGAACTTGAGATATCAGAAGAAGAGATGTCCAGTAGAAGGAGATGGATACAAGAACATCATCCTCCAGATCATATTGTTGGGAACCCATCAGATCGTGTGAAAACCAGAAGGATGCATGGAGAGAGCGCACTTCTAAGTTGCTATCTATCTTGTATTGAAACATCAGATGCTTATGAAGCACTACAAGATGCAGATTAGGTTATAGCCATGCAAGAAGAACTCAATTAGTTTAAAAGAAACCAAGTGTGGTATCTTGTAGATAGACCAAGACACCAGGGCGTTATAGGTGTTAAATGGGTATTCAAGAACAAACGAGATGAGAACGGTAAAGTTGTCAAAAATAAAGCTAGATTAGTTGCAAGAGGATACAATCAACAAGAAGGCATTAATTTTGATGAAACATTCGCACCAGTTGCCATATTGGAAGCCATCAGACTGTTTCTAGCATACGCAGCTTACAATAGATTCCTGGTGTACCAGATGGATGTCAAGAGTGCATTTTTGAATGGTATACTTGAAGAAGAAGTGTATATTGAACAACCACCTGGTTTTGAGGAAGACAGTCCAGAACAGAAGGTGTATAGATTAGTCAAAGCTGTTTATGGATTGAAGCAAGCACCCAAAGCGTGGTATGAGACATTATCAACGTTCTTGCTGGAGTCAGGATTCAGAAGAGGTTCAGTTGACAAGACATTATTCATAATCAAAGTCAAAGAACATATCATTTTAGTCCAGATATACGTTGATGATATCATAAATGGATCACAATCTAGTTATCTATGCGATAAATTTGTTGAACTGATAAAAAATAAATATCAAATGTCCATGATGGGCAAGATGAATTTCTTTCTAGGTTTGCAGGTAAAGTAGCTACCAGATGGTATATTCGTTAATCAAGTGAAGTACATCAATGATCTGATTACCAAGTTTGGAGTCAAAGATAGTAAACCTGTCAAGATTCCAATGTAGACCAATGGGAAGATAGATTCAGACCCAAAAGGAAAACCAGCAAATATAACTCAATATAGGGGAATCATTGGCTCTTTACTATACTTAACTGCAAGTCGACTTGATATTACTTTTGCAGTTGGAGTATGTGTTAGATACCAGGCCAACCCCAAGGATATGGAAGCAGCCAAGAAGATATTAAGATATCTTAAAGGAACAACACATATTGGACTATGGTATCCATGTGAGGACAACTTTAAGTTAACCGGCTATTCAAATTCAGATTATGCTGGATGTAAATTGGATAGAAAGTCAACACCTGGAACATGCCAGTTTCTTGGAAACAAGTTGATCTCTTGGTTCTCAAAGAAACAAACATTTGTTGCTACATCAACAACAGAAGTAGAATATATGGCTGCGGGTAGCTGTTGTGCACAAATACTTTGATTAAAACAGCAGCTCAAGGACTACGAGATCGATGTTAAGGAGATACCTATATTCTGTGACAGCTCAAGTGCTATTGCTATAATGCAAAATCCAATTTTGCACACGAGATGTAAGCATGTTGATGTGAGACATCATTTTATAAGAGATCATGTTGAGAGAAAGCATGTCCAGATCGAGAAGATACATACAGATGTTCAAAGTGCTGATATATTGACAAAGGCACTCCCAGAAAAAAGATTCAAGATGTTATGTGGGAAAGTAGGATTACTAAACCTAGATGAAAGAACCAGATCGACACCAGATCGATAATTACCGGATCATATAGCAGATTGATGAAACTCAGATCACTAGTTGTGGTAGTCCATCAGATTATGGAAGACAGACTGTCAACCAGATTGACACTCATCAGAATGAGGAAATCACTATTATCAGATTACAACTTCAATACCAGATGAATGAAGTTAATATCATATGGAAGTGAGACCCAGAAGACGGAATTATAAGTAAGACCAGATTGCTTACATTTTACACGTGTCAGAATTTGAAGAATCTACAACATGCCACGTGGAAATTAATTTTCCTATAAAGATTACTTAGTCAAGGGGGAATTCAGAAATTTGTATCGTTTTTCTAACCTAATTACCGCCCTAACTATAGTCTATAAAGCTTATTCTCTGACATAGATTTGCTAAATCTTCCATAATTGTGATGATTAGTACAGTTTTGGGAACTGTAATCGAGGAATATCTCTACCATAAGAGAGAAACGAAAGTTGCAGTAGTTAGAAAGATTTACACGCTCCATCCTATAACCCTAGGATCCAGCGCGTGCATCTGACGTGAAGAGAGGCGGCAAAACAAAAGCTGAAGCGGGAAAATCTAAAAAGAGAGATTTTCATCCAAACCTTAAACTTCTTATCGCTTTCATCTTAGTCGTTGAATTATTTCCTATATATATGAGTCGTACGTGCATTTGCCTATTCACCTTACACACTCAACTCACTGTGCACTACTCCTCTCTAAGCACTTAAGCATTCTCTGTTTTCTCAATTGTTTTCGAAGCTTTTCAAAACTCAAACTCCTTTGAAAATGGCACCTCAATCATCCATGTTTTTGCAACACGTTGTTGCGGTTCAGAAATTTCTGTCTCCTGAACCATATGTTGTCTATGAAACCCATGGCTTCCGTAAACTGGAATAAATTTTCGCCATCTGCAAAGGTTTATCATCGATCATTTGTTCTTAAACTGTTAACGCATGCTTATATAGAAAATTTCTCTGTGAGATCAGTTTCTAGAAACATGGTTAAATTTGTATTTTGATATTCTATGGTTAAATGTTGATTTCTGGATAACTAGACATATATGTTCTTCATGTTCATTCTTTCTATGTGTGATATGGCACGATGAAAAGGACGGCCTGGAAGCAAATGTATTGATGCCTATTGGAGATAGGACAAGCAAAACTACTTATGATGTGATTGTCATGATCAACTAGGCATACCGATTGAAAGATGAAGGGATGACTCTTGATGATATCACTATGGAATAGCTTCAGGAAGCAGTGGAGAAAGTGATGGTGATTCATATTGCTTACACAGGAAGAATGTTCTTGAGGGCACTACTCCAACCATGCTATAAACTGGTCTTCGAGTTTGTGCAGCGCATCTTCATGACGCACAGTGGATCATATGATCAAGTCACCCCAAAGAAGTTCTGAATTTTGACAGCAGTAGTTCTGAATTTGAAAATTAACTGGAGCAAAATTCTCTTCGATTTGCTGAAAAAAGAAGCTTGTCTAGTGAAGTGGAACAGGGATTCCAAGGGCAATGCTGTGTCCGTGGAAGTCATAAGGAATCTAAGACACTCCACCAAAATCAGCTACATGATGGAGAAGTTCTTTAAACAAGAAGTATGGGAAAATGTTGTGGAGTTCAACTCCAGGTTCACCATCCCTAAGGATCAACATCAGATTGAGATGTCCTTGGGAATTACTCCAGCCTTATTCAACAAGGTCACTAATGACGTACACCATGCTGCTCTGTTGGAGATGGGTAGTTCTAATCCTATCTGGATACCACCTACCAGAGGGACAGAGAAGAAAGAGAAGGCACCAAAGGAGAAGGTGCAGAAAGAAAAAGCCCAGCGCAAGCCACCTACCAAGAGGGTAAGCTCTATCGATACTGACACATCTACTAAAACTCACCAACCCAAACAAAAGAGGAGAAAGTTGAGGAAAGTCCATGAGTCACCACCACCTATTGAAGAGGCACAACCAGAGACTACTACACACCAGCCAGAACAAAACATACCACAAGAAATAGAGAAAGCTCATCAACCAGAAAGCTCCATTCCTCCCCAACCAGAGGAACCACAATTTGTGGAACTAGAGTCAAGTTTTGACCCCAATCAAGGCAGAGACTTCTCTCTAGCTCGAACTGTTACACCCTCACCAGACCGTATGCAAAGAATAAGTGAGGAGGATGAAGAAGAAGATGAGGATATCGATGAGGAGGAAGAGAAGAGAAAGCAAGTTGTTGTTGTCATTCAACTACCGGAGAATAAAGT
This sequence comes from Leonotis leonurus, assembly GCA_026898415.1. Lineage (NCBI taxonomy): Eukaryota > Viridiplantae > Streptophyta > Magnoliopsida > Lamiales > Lamiaceae > Leonotis > Leonotis leonurus. The sequence goes on from JAPKLX010000091.1 coordinate 260,837, forward strand.
AGCTCACTCCGTGCGTAAAGACTTTCCAGGCATTCATCTACTGCCTGAAAGCCTTGGTGCAGCACAGAGAGTCAAATTTTACTTGCTGGTCAAGGACAGCGAATACTACATGTTTGATGCCCTCCTTCAAACCAGATCGATGGAGGAATTGAAGAAAAAGGAAGCCACATTGCTGAGTTTACTGCAAGCAAACTCTGTTAGTGAAGTCAGAACAGAGTACCACCAGCTCATACTCGCAATGATGAAGCACGAAGCCAGGCTACTGCAGATTGACCTTAAATCCTTCTATGCTGATAAAATGGATTTTTACTCAAGTGTCAAAGGATTAGATGATGAGGCTGATCCAGATGTGGAAATGGGAGGTCCAGGAGGTGACCAGACTGAGAAACCTACCACATCTGGTGCAGCAAGCCACCCAGAGGAAGCAGCCACCGCACAACCCACTCAAGAGGGAGAGAAACCCAAGAAGAAGAAGAAGAAGAAGAAGATGCCCAAGGATAATTGGGTACCAGAGGGAGACCAAAAGGATTGGGAGCTTATCAAGCAAGGATTCATTATGAATAGATATTTCCTAAAGGAACCTATCTATTCAGAATCCACACCAGATGAAGACTTCAACAGGTACATAGAAAATTTTGCGGAGAAAGAATTGATCCAGAGAATTAAGTTGGCAGCCAAGGACGCTAAAATTCACATTAAGGCACCCGAGCGGGAGTACATGATTTGTCCAACTATCCCAGGAAGCAACATACCAGATAAGACATATATTCTCAATTATATCAATCAAGTGGCCAAGATCAAGGGCTACAAGATTAATAATCATGATCCAAATTACGCCAGAGTAAGGTATGGGATCTATGAGAGTATCTAGCTTACCTCCGATGCTCAACGCGAGAAGATGAAGAAGGGAGGTGCTAGCAGATGGTTCTCTTAGAATTTTCTATCTGTTATCCATCTGTTGTTCTTATTTTTATATCTATCTTGTAATCCACTTGTTCTCAAACTATTATATATACATATGGGTTTTCTGAAGACAAAGTCTCATTGTCCAGAACCATCTTATTGCATATGATTGTTATAACATTAATAACAATCTCTTAAAACCCTTCTGGTTATTTAAAACCAGATCACGCTTAAATGCTTTTACTTAGGGTTATTTTGTAAAGTGTGGTTTCGACATCATCAAAAAAGGGGAAATTATTGGGAACCCCACAATATTTAGTTTTGATGATGTTCTTTCGAAACACACTTAGATTTTATTTTGCTTGCTTGGTCTTAATTTGTTCTAAATTGTACCAGATCACTAATGTATAAGGTGAATCTGATAAGAGAAAATGATCTTAGAGAATAACTTAAAATGTAAGAGATTAAAATCATATAGAAGTTATTCTGTCCTTTTTACTTGTTCGTGGACCAGATCAACAATAGGCTAAGCAAGCAGATGATCTGACACATGGCCACTCGATCTGATTAAGTCAACATTACTCACAAAGTCCTCTCCATGATTTGGAACATTTCTTTGTGGAACAGATCGATAGTTTGACCAGATCGACGTCAATCTGTCCTGACCAGATCGTTATCCAAAGGGAGCCAGATGGTACCAGATCAACTTTAGTCATCTGACATTATGTCCAGATGTACTTAAATGAATCCAAGACTACTTGCCACATCAACAGATCTCATGAAGATGGAAATGATATCTATTAGAGATCAAATTTGGAAGGAGAATCAATCAACACGCAAAAAAGAAAAGAAGCATCTATCAACGATCTGCTTTCCATATTTATTGAAGAGTCGGTCAAACTTTCCAAAGGCAAGAAGAGATAAATCAGGGATTCATATCTCTTGATCGGTAATCACTTTTACTTTAACCCAATCAAGCCTAATGGTTAGAATTTCAAATTCTACACCTATAAAAGCTTGGAACCAAGACTAGAAGAGTACGGATACTATCATCTACGATCAACAAGTTCTTACTCTGCTCAGAAATCAACTCAATCATCGAAACATTTACCTGAGAAGATTTCAACTCACCAGATCGTGTTCTAAGTTGTTCGTGATCAAAATCACACCAACTCGATTTAAGTCTGTCTTGTCAAGAAGAGGGAAGGATAACTTCACTAGCTAGTAGTTTTCTAGTGGATTAACGTGAAGGAATCCAGTTACAGTAGTTTTCTGTAAGTTGTAAAGGGACACGATCCTTATTCGTGCATAAGTTTCAACCAGATTGTGCTAGAAACTTGTGGCTCGTTCTCAGCTAGTATAAAGAAGAGAGTATCCTAGTAGTGGATATCTAATCCAGTTTGGATTGGACCGTGGACGTAGGGGGTTTCCCGAACCACGTAAAAACATATGTGTTATTTACATTTTGCATTTTAATTTCAGTTGTTTATCTGCTAACCAGCATAATCATTCAAACTGCATTTCTTAATCAATCTGTTAATCTATCTGATTATACTTTTAACAGGTTTTCTAAACAAGAGCACAGACTAAGTCCATCATATTTCGCACACAACGCTCTGTTAGAGATCAAGATCACTCTTGATATCTACTAAGGGTTATTCACAAGAGAGTATCTATCTGGACAGATCAAGATCGATCTGGTTATTGATCTGGTTTGTTAAAGTTAAGCAATCTTCGTTCAGAAAGCTTAAACTATCTAAGTAATTAGTCAAGTAAACTGAAAAGTTTGCATTTGGTGTATCCCCCGCCCCCCCCCCCCCCCCCCACAATACACCAAACCTTGCTCTTTCGGGACCAACAGGTGGGATAAGTGAGCCACAGTGAGGGCTAAGTCAGGAGGGCTGGCACTCTTGTGGGAGAAGGAGGTTTCGGTGGTAGTTCAGAGCTATTCCCAAGGGCTTGATCGGGATTGTCGGGAAGCACAGGCAAGTAAGTCAGACCCGTTGGAATCTCGTCTTGACTAAAAGAGGTTGGAGCATTAACAAATTCCTCAGCTCCTCTCTTTAACGCCTCTAAAAACCAAAGGTGGGTGTCACCAGCCTGGGGATCTGCTTCTACCCCAGGGAAATGGTCAAGAATGCATGAAAGTACTTTTTCCCCGTCAACCTCGTTCCATCGGTCAACTAGCCCCAATTGGTCGCAAGTCTCCATAATGGCTTCAACAGCCCAGCTTGCTAGGGGTTCAGCCATTCGTTCACCAAAATCATTAGAATGAAGATAAGCTTCAGGTAAATCTGCCACTAGTCGACGCATCAGGTGTTGACCAGAGGGACAAAGGAGAATATGCTCCCGGCACAATCTGGTGCCTTTTTTTTCTCCCCTCAGGAGAACTCTAATTGGCTCGGAGTTTCCCAAGCAGATGTCATACCTCGGTTGAACGCCTCAGATGCGACAGTCGTAACCGCTTCAAGATGTTTCGAATGTTCTTCTTCAAGAGTAACCTCAACATATTTGATGACATCTTGTTGAACATCGACGCGAAGCTCATATGCTCTCAGAAATCCCTCAAGTTGATTGACTTGGCGCCAGAGAGCTGCTATATCGCGTTTCTGGGATTCCAGCTCTCGTTCGCTCTGTGATTTTCTAGTTAAGGATTTAGCTAACTTATCCCTAGCCATTCATTTTAGGATTTTGGATGGTGAAGACATTTTGTTAGAACTAGCCAGAGAAAGAAGTTTGGGAATGCAAAAGCACAAATACAGTAGAAGAAAGAGGAGTGAGAAATGATGTTAGTTATATAGGAATATAAAGGTCAAGAAATTGTGAACATTTATGGTAGTTTTACAGGTTGAGTGTATTGCAACAGCCTATATGTCAGATCGCAGACAATAGCTATAATGAAAATAAGAGATAGGTGAATTGATTGATAGGACACTTCTGAAAAAGTTGATATCAGTTTTCATGCTTCGAGAAAGATGAAAATTTTGTGTGAAATTCAATAGTAAGCAAGGACACCTTAATGGTGACACAATTACCCAACCAAGAATAAAAGTTTCATGTAGCAAATGCATAGGAAAGCGTACTAAAGAAAAAAGTGTTACATTAACCCAAAAAGTAAGGACAAGTTTCGCAAAACCTAAAATAACAGGTGATTCAATCGTTTAACAGAACAGAAAAATTAAAGCAGCGTTTAAAAAACATTAATAAGTGTCAATAGGACTTCATGATTCTGGAGGAATAGAAGTTTTCTATGCATCACTCTGGAGCACCAGCGCTGCAGGATCTACAGCCTGGACCTCTCCAGAGCTTATGTCCTGGATTTCTGAGCTCGCACTTGCAGGAATAACCTTCTCTGTCTCTTCGCTTATGACCTTTTGGTTCCCCTCTTCTGTCGGAATCACCATCACTTCAGCTTCCTTTTCGGCCACTTTCACGCTCCCATCCTTTACTTGGCCCGTAGGAGTTCCATCTTCCTCTGTTAACTCTTTCAGGGTAGGCCCAACCATCCCAATTGATGGAGGCGCACGAGCGCATGATCCACTACTCTCCTGCAAACAGAAAATGGATACCATAAATTGCAAGTTTTAGTCAATTAAAAGGTTAAGGAGTAAAGCAAAACCCTAACCATCCACCTGCGAGTAAAATAAGGAAGCAAGTTTAAAGAGCAAGAGAAATGATAATATATGTTCGAATTAGAATAGTAGGGTTCTACGTACCCCTGCCAACAGTCAAGAAAGTTTTTCTACTCTCTTTCTCAAAGGTTATCACCGGGAATAGAATAGAGCCCCATGGAGGGTTAGATTCAGCTTGAGCAGGATTCGCCCGAAGGAATTCTTGAGTGCCCTGTTTCAGCACATCCAGATACCAGGGAAAATTTAGGCCTCGCTGTGGATCCCTCTCAAGGGTAGGAGGATCAGTCAGCACCAGTTGGAGAACTTGGTCTATGTTCACCTCTGTCATCTTCTCATGCATGCCAAGTTGATCGCATGTTTCCGTGATAGCAACTAATGCCCAATGTGCCAGAGGCTCAATGAGACGATCACGTAATTGGGAAGAGTGCAAGTAGGCTTCTGGGAGGTCTTTGACAATGCGTTGAAACAAATGTTGTCAGGATGCTAGCTCTGCAGAGCTCGGCACCGTTCTTCTCTCCACTCCAGCGGGAACAACGGTCAACACTGGCAGACCCCTTTTGAAAGGACTCAGAGGTTAACCTATTAATTTCGCTCTGATGAGCCACCCGCTCCCCATCTAACTGCTGCTGAACTGCCTTTGCCATTTCTTCAGTTTTTTGCTTACTTGCCTCTAGCTTGCCATTTCTGTTCTCCAGAGCTTTGAAGCTCTATTCTAGGCGATTAAAAATTTTCTCAAGAACATCAAGGCTCTTCAATTGTTCACGCAGAAGATCTTTCTCTTTCTCGGAAGCGTTAAAGGCACGTCGAGAGTCGTCATACCGCACAGCTCGGCTGCTGAGAGCAGCACGACAAGCTCTGGCCTGCAAAATAATGAGAGAAGGTTTTTACAACGTTATAGTTGTTTAAAAGCAAAAGGAGAATTAAAGGTACCGTATTCTAAGGGTAATGGTAGGGGTACCTACAATTCATACTGAGCGGCGTGGTGGTCTAAGGCGGAGCTGGGTATGGCGAGCATGTTCGCTCAATCCTCCTCTCTGAGTAAGGAATTTAATACCCGAGCCCCCTCATTCCCAGAAACATTGAGGCATGAGCCGGTATACTCGACCAAGAGCCTCTGATCAGTGAGAGTTGACGAGCTCCATTTTGGATAGGAAATATCCAAGGCACGCGCAGCGTCAACAACTCGCCGTTGTTGACGCTCTGGAGGGATGGAGGAAGATGGATTAGGATCTCCCTGAGGGAGCAAGGTAGGAGAAGCAGAGACAGAGGTTATTTCAATCGGATGAGATGGATGAGGAATCCTGGATTTCTTGTTAAGATGATCACCAAACGAAGGAATCATTGTCTTTCTTTTGGAGGCAGAAGAGGTTGGACTATGAGGAGTGGAATTGCCAGGAGTGAGAATTTTTACCTTCATAGGATTATCCCCGGGTTTGAGTGGAGGAAGACTTGCAATGTCGAAACAACAGCAAGATCTGCTGCAAAGCCAGTAGATACAGTCTCTAAAAACATAAAAAAGAAAATAGTTGGTGAAGCAAATGAAAATCTCAAAGACAGAGGATGAAAGAATGATTCATACCATGATCGGAAAAGTTTGATGTAGCAGATCTCCCCCTTGAGGAGTGAGGGGTCCTGAGATCAGTGGGAGTAGAGCTCTGCTCGGCTTGCTGCACGTGGGGATCGCTCGGAGTAGAGCTATGAGCGGCAGAGGCGGGAGGCGTCCGAAGGTCTGTGAGCGTAGAGCTTTGGCCAACGGAAATATTTGAACCTTGAGGGTTCGTAATCAGCGCAGCAGTGCGCGAACCACCTTCCCCCCCCCCCCTGGGCTAGGGCCTCTACTTTCCTTGTCGAATGAGTTGTCATGAACGCAGAAACTCGAGCACGAGCCGCTTTGCTTAATTTATCAAACTCACTCATATCTGTAACATAGCAAACACAAAATCACAAGTATTCAATCATTTGGAGTAGTGAAAATTTAGAAAAGATGAAGGTTTATACCCATCGAGGGATCCCACGGAAGGTTGGATGAAGATCAAGGTAGGAAAGGACAACGGAATTTTTGGTAAAGGGGATTACGAGAGAGTGAAGTAAAGAGGTGTTGGTTATTTCGTGAAGTTGGGAAGCAGTGGCAGCAGGGATACCAGACCCGCCTTGATCAAAATGAGTAGAAGACAGATCTTTGATTAGGGGAAAAATTGGAAAACCCAAATTGTCATTTTCGGGAGGTGTGACGATGTAATACTCATTATACCATCATTTTTCAAGACTGTGATATTTACCGTGAATATCACTGTGATTGATTAGAGAAAAATAGATATGGAAAAATGCAGCTTTTCTCATCGACATGGGATTCAATTGGTTAAAAAGGATCTCATATTGGGTGAAAACATCACAGAAAAAGTAGGAACAGGGAGGCGTAAACCTCCCTCGAACTATTTCCTCCATAGAATCACTGATGGAAAAACCACGTTTTTTGGGCGTTCATCTGCCTCAGGGACACGAATCTCATATCCCCCAGTATTTTTTAATAATTTTTTCAAGGATTGAAGGGTGCTTTTGGTAGCAGAAGATGGAGGAAAGTGCCTAAATCTGGCCCGACCATTTTGAATAAGAAAAATAGGGAAAGATTGAACGAAATACCTGCACGAGGATGAGATGAACAGCCTGGATTAGAATATCAAATGAAGACTCGGAATGGAGAAGTTTTTGTACCTCGGCAATTTTAAAAAGCAAAAAGAGAGGAATGGTGATGGCAGAAGAAGAGAATGAGAAGCAATAGGCGCGTAAAAGTTTTCACAAATCTTATTCACGTGGTATTTATAGAAGCAATTGTAAAGAAACTGTAATACGTGCAAGGAGACGTTTTGACTCCCCGAGATAGAAAGCCCAAAAGGTAGCGTAAACAGGACGACAGTAGCAATATTACTAGATGACTAACAGTTGATTTGACAATAAATGATTATTCACTTTTTACCGTATCGAGATAGATGAAATTACGCTATTACCCTTATTTGAAGCGGGGAAAGGAAGAGAATATTTTCAAAATAATTAATACTATACTGCTTATAGCTATGGCACCTGATTGAAAGTTTCCTCTGAGACCTTTTGGGGAGAGAAGTTGATATGGAGGAATATCAACTCGACTTATGATACAAGCCATCGAACAATTAAGGGATATTAGAAGACATTCATAGTATGTTTTTCCCCAATAAAGAGAATGAAAATGTATCCAGCTCTATGAGATCTACAACACATAGCTTATTTTGTGTAACAAGTCTGCTATATGAAGAAGAGATCAGCTCTGGATATCAGAATTGAGCTAAGGTGTTCAAAGTGTTCTCATAATATAACACATAAGACCCGATAAGGAGGTTTAATTCCTTTTCGGGTCTAAAGCTCTGTTTGGACTAAAAATTATATTGTGAACGCGTACTGACATATGTCAGGTTTTGTCTCACATGTGTACTAAAAAGTTGTTATTTGGATGAGAGGGACTTTAACCTCTGTGTGGTCCCTTAATGATGTGGAATTATGTGATTGGAGAGGATTGCCAACAACTTGTACTATGAATACAAGTTGTTATCGTAGTAATATTATTGTTATACCCTTTTTATGTCTCACACTATATATACCTCATTTATTTCCTTTTAACATGTTTATTGAAGATCATTTTCTACTCAATATTTACAACATATAAACTTTTCTCCAATCGGCATAACACTGACTTGAGCGTCGGAGTGTCTTCTCGGAGAACTCCAACCGCTCTCCGGTGCTGTCTCCAATCGGCATAACACTGACTTGAGCGTCGGAGTGTCTTCCCGGAGAACTCCAACCGCTCTCCGGTGTTGTTTTGCAGGTCCTGACTTGCGAAATTAATATCCGACTGCTTGCGATTGCACTTTAACTCTATAAAAGAGGTATGATCTCCAAACCTGTTGGAGGTTTCATAATCCTTTCTCATTTATCTGTTGTGGATTAGCCTCTAATCTAACACTTTGCAAAACCTTAACCTAAACAAATCCTTTGGATTATAATATAGGGTTAAGTACCACTCTCGAAGCAATTTAAACTCCGAACTCTACATCCAATAATAAAACAGGTACGAATAAATGGTCAAGAATGCTGAAAATTTTGTGAACAAATTATGTTTAATTAACATGTTAAAATTATGAAAAATATGTATTTACTATAATAATTCAATAGTTCTGAGTCCAACTACTAATTAATTGTTAAAATTTCACTATTATTTTGTTTAGATTTTGATTCGCATATAGTTCATTCATTTTAATTTACCCTATATAATTTTGTATATTATTTTAGTTTATCCTATATAATTTTGTATATAGAGGAATGAAGATAAAAAAAATATGTATAACCTAAAGAAAAGTTGTAACATGTAGAAAAAAAATATTACATGCATTTTAATATGTAGCATCTAACACATATTCAATACACTTTTAATCGAAGACAATTTTATTTTGAATAAATAATAAATTATTTTAATGTTGCTTGTACTGACCAATAAATATAATTAACCATACATACATATATTAAAGGTAGGGGTGGATCGGTACGACATACCAAAAAAATTTCACCGTACCGAAAATATTCAGTATGTTGTTTTTGCATACCGTTACCGTACTGAATGTTTTGGTATACCGAATACCGGACAAAACAGTCTAACCTCCGAAGCAAACACCCACTAAGTAGCACTTTGACCGAAAATTCAGTATCGAAAATATTCATACCGATACCGTACCAATTTTTCGGTATACCGTACCAAACTTCGGTATACCGATATGCCGAAATTCGGTACGGTATATTGAAAATACCGTATTTCATACCGAAAAATTATGAATAAACTTTTTTTTAATTTTCATTTTATCTTATATTAATAATTACTTATTAACATAAAAGTAAGTGCATAAATTATAATAAATTTATTCGTATTATGAATTATATTAATATTAAAAAGATTATTGATAATATATACTGATATACCGATATACCGAACTTTTGATATATATATGAAATTTTAGGCACCTCCGTATACCGATATTTCAAAAGTTCTGTATATCGGTATATATTCCGAAGGTAAAAAAAACACTTTCGGAGGTATATACGGAGGTACAAAATATTATCAATATATAATTTTAGGCACCTCCATATACCGATATTTCAATACACTTTGGATGTACCTCCGTATTATGAAATTTTGATAATATATACCGATATACCAAACTTTCGGTATATACCAAACATACCGTATATACCGAAAATTCGGTATAGTTCGGCATACCGCGGTATGGCCAAAATCCATACTGATACCGTACCGAAAAAATCGGTATACCATTAATTACGGTATTTTTGATTTTTTTTTTTTTTTTATCGGTACGGCATGCTCGGTATACCGAATTTTCGGTATATTTACCCAGCCCTAATTAAAGGTGCATAAAATTATAAATGTAGCTATATATATGACCTATATAAGCTAATATTTTTGTAACATTAGTAATTTTAGTAATTGTTACGTAATAATAATAAAAAATAGTAAATTGGTAAAATACCCAATAGAAGACTAAAATTTGTACCTCCGGAATAATTTTGATACCGAAGTCAAATTTAATTGTCTCAATTTTGCTATTGAATGTTAAGTTTATAGCAGCATCAATCTTGACTTTGGGATTTAAATTGCTTGAGATGTACAAACATTAGGTTATATAATATATAAAAGTTTACAGAAACAACTCCAATAATATTAGACAAATTAACTTAACACATCCATCCCATTTACAAAAATGTGCGCACACATGACAATAGATACAGAATGAAAAGACACTTCTTTAACATTTCTACATAAATCCCATTCAAAAATAAATTCGACAACAATACTCTTTATAGCAATGAATGATCTGACAACTCGATAAGAACACTGAATATATTTAAGACCAGTGCAAGAGTAGTGGGCCATATTTAAAACTAGTATAGCAACTGAATTCACACCCTGATAATACATATTATCAAGATAACAGCAATATTTCTCCAGCTACAGAAAGCAATAATATTCAAACCCCATATTTATCATCATAAAAAGATAATCAGTCGGATAGATCATACAACTAAACAACTCGAGGCTCCTTTCAAGACTGCATTGCTTCCGCATGATAGCTGTCGAGTTCCTTATCCAGTTCATCAGCTGATTTCTCAGTCTTCTTTTTCCATTGCTGGCCCCCACGTCCACCGCCACGACCACGGCCACGTCCAGCACCTCCACGTCCAGTGTTCAAGCCACCTCCACGTCCAGTGTTCAAGCCACCTCCACGTCCAGTGTTCAAGCCACCACGGCCTCTTTGTCTGGCAAATCATTCACAATACCAATGCATGTAATTATAACGAATCTTATTCATAATATGCACGCTGGCCGACTAGATAATGATGGTAAAAGGTAGCAGTCAACTAGAAACTTACCCAGAAACACGATTTGCTGCTGCATACCCACCTCTCGGACGACTAGGCCCAGACCTAAGAAAGCAACAAGAATCCGGGTTAGGATAACTCACAACACCCTCCAGAGATTGAAAATAACAGTAAGACAGGATGTGGTAGAGAGTATCAACATAATATGCAAAATAAATTAAATGAAGTTTTGAGAGAGGTGTTACTTACGCCATGACGACAGTCCTTTTCTTTCCATTAGCTCCTTGCACAACATTTATACGAGCTGACAATGGTATCTCCGCTTTCGTGCCAACAATCTCTATCGTCATAGGCTTTCCATCCAATTGGACATTGTTGTAGCGTTTAAAAGCTTGAAATGCATCACTCCGCCTTGCAAAAACCACTTCAGCTGAACCCTGTTTGCCAAATGAAGAAATAAGAATATGGAGTCTTAGAGCATGTGATCAAGTTACACGAACTACTATGAAACTAAAATAGCACGCCATGTCTACATAAGAGGAGTGTTATGAAATAAGCAAAACATTTTCATACATTTTGACAAAACTAAGCTGAGTCTAACTGGATTAGACATTTCAGATGAATACAAAAATATAATACAGAACACTATCCTAGAGAAGAGACCAGCTGCTAGGCAAAGCACCCTTGTTCTATTAGAACAATAGACCTTTTCGATGAAACTCCATGTAAACCCATTGAAAATATTAGTAGAACATTCATGAAACTATTGCACAATATTACTGCATAATATGTAAACTTACACTTGGTCGTCCATTTTTGTCAAAGTGAATGGCATACCGAACCAACTCTCCAATCTCGGAAAAGAGCTCCTGTGCGCAAGTCTTCTTCAGCATATTTCCAAAACAGGCCATTCATAAATAAATCAAACGTCAAATGTGGAGCAAAATTTATACCCTTATGTCTTCATTGGAAACCCCAATGTCCAAGTTTGAAATATACAACTTTGAACCCGCATCCATTCCTGACAGACCAGCTGCCTTTAGACTTTCTTCAATCAGACCACTCTGCCATGGTAAATTCTTGGGTTTGCGGAACGACTGATGCAAGCAAACCAAAACATGTTCGAATTGGGGAAATTGAATGTCAGCATATGACGAGAAAAAAACATTTACTGTTCTTCAAGATAAAAGTAGATATCAGCAAAGATCCAGGAAGGAGTCGCATGGATAAACTCAAAGAAGATCGATTATCTAAGTCCATTGAAAATTCAGATGTGCAAATTAGTCAATGAGGATTGAGATTTGACCCACAGCATTACAGTGCCATAAAATACGTGAGACCTCCAGTTCTCATATTCAGTGAAAGAAACATCTGCAAGATTCCATGACCTGAGATATGACAGAAATCTCGGCACCATAGTACTTCCAGAGCATGGCAATGGCATCCATCACCAAACAGTAGGTACTGTCACAAACTCCCCCCTCTTATGATTTGCAATACAGCTAGAGAGATCTCGATTAATAATTATCTAATCAGATGGGCAAATAGTTTCAAGCCTCATATATTAGGATATTAAATTGGCGAATGATCTTAATTTTTAGGTAAGATGCTCCTCTAGATAAGATGCTAGGAAGACATCCATCGAATCTTCCACTTTTCACTAACATCCTTGCAAAGTTCTTGATAAATCCAACAAGAATAGAACCACCAAGAACTTAGAGCATTCATTAGAATACGACAGCTTTTTTCCTTCCCCAGGGACTGTGGGATCTCCCATGACCAACATATGTCGCAAGCTCTCAAATTGGAAGTAATAAAGCAAAACTAGAGAGCCTTCGATTAGACTCTATGGCATAGCAGATTTGTCTATGTAATGCATAAGACATCGAGCTTGCCTTGGCAATGGAGTAGGCTGAACGTCGAGCATTCACTCCAAGAGGGTTTCTGCGAGGGGCGCCGAACATTTTTCCACCATGGGATGACCCAACTTGACCTCCTCTTCCACGTCGAGCCCTTCCTTGCCCTCTGCCTACTCTATCAGTATTTCTTCTGTTTTTTATTCTGTCTTCCAATGAAATGTCTAAAGAAGCCATTGGTAAAAGTGACAACAATCCTTGCCTAATTCAAAGGAAGAAACTGCAAAAAAACAACAGCAACGTCACAACTAATCAGCACAGCTTCAACACACAAAGATTATCTCGTAAAACAATGCGTAGACAAAAACTGATCAGCCAGGACACGGATGACATAAAATAAACAAAGAATGATACATATATTTTCACGTAAACCTAAGCGACAAACGAAGAACATGAAACTTATTAGCTAAGAAAAAGTCGAACCTAAACATATTATGCATCAAACGAACGGATAATGGGATAAACAACGTAGATATCGAAAATAATCAATTTTATAAAAGAATCAGCTTTTTGAAAAGAACCTATTTTCGAAATGATATAATTTTCCAAAGATTCAAATGCAAAATTTAGGAAAAGTGATCCTAAATTGATGAAAATTAACCAGAAAATTTTACCACGACATCAAATCAAAGCATGAAACGTATAAAGGCGCAGATCGGAACAATACACCACGAGGTGAGACGGAAAAGTACCCAGTCAGCGCGTGAAAACAGAACGCAACGAAATCCTTCGATCTTCCGATATCAAGAGATCCACAACAAATTATTATAAGCAATCGAACACAGACCCAGAAACGAGATGTGAGAGAGATGAGATATGAGGGAGAGTAATGAATTTGTGCAACAATTCGGAGAAGAATTGAATGCGAAACGGGGGGAGTTTTTCAATAGGAGGTAGCTAGGGTTTCAGAGGAATATGAGACACGATACAATAAAATTGGTCAGTGGAAAATAAATAATTTTATAAGCGTCATAAAATCGGTTTTTGCGACTATTTTTTTAGTTCCTCAAAAAATCGAAGGGGGAAAAATAATTTGTTTTAATCATTATATTATATATTATATACCAACCATTTAACTTATTTTTACATCAAATCATTATTCGAATGTTTTAAAAATCAGATCGGTCATCAAATCAGTCTCGTAAAGGGTCATTAGGTAATTGGTTCAACCGATTGAACCACTTTAAAAAACTTGAATGACCCGTAATATATATATATATATATATATATATTGTATTATATTTCATAATATATAGATACGAATCTTTAAATAAAATATGGACAAAAATCATATTTAATTTTACAACTTTATATATATAATAAACTCATAGTTATTAGTTATTAATATTGTTAAAAAAATATACATGTACGGCAAGATAATATTTTAGAAATTTATGTGAAACTAAATGTTGTATAATATCAAATAAAAATTATTAATATCTTTTATAATAATTCTAAAATTTAATTATAATAATTTTAATAATTTTTCAAATCAAATAAAAATAGTACTAGAGTTTTAAGTATTTATATAAAATAAAAATAATACTATATTAAGTTTAATAATTGAATTTCAACGAATAAATTGCTTGTTTAGCTCAGACGTTTACAATATTTGTCTATTGTAAGTGAGGCCAACGGTACAATATGGTAATCATTGTATTTTTATTATTTATTAGTCTTTTTGTACACGAATGTATTATTTATTTTGTTATTTTTAATCGTCCATAAATTTGTTATCCGGTCTTTTTTTTTATTATAAGTGGACTCATCACTTTACACAATGATTCAATTAAATATAATAAATTAATTGAGATTCAAACTCCACTTAATACTCAATATACCTTAAGTTAAATTATTTTCTTAAGAAATGCGTCCCATCAAAGTGTGTAAGAAAATGATGGATCGAGTAAGTATTTATTTATTTTTTTGCATTATTATTTTATATAAATAAATATTAAATTATACCTTAATCGAAAATTCAAAATAATACATTTATATCAAAAATTTATTATTTATCTACGAGATATGTCACATCAGTTACGAGCATGTTAAGTTATGTCTATCGCGAATAGGTGAGTGACTTTATATTTTTCGATAAAAAGTTAAGATTTGTTTGGTCTATTGTTGGTTATATCATACTCCCTCCATTCACCAATGTTTTTAACATATTTTTTTTGTCCGTCCATCAATGTTTTTAACACTAAAACTTTTCATTTATAGTAACTATCATATACACACAATCCAATTAAAAATTATAAATCATGTGAGACTCAAACTTCACTAACTACATTTTTCTACACACATCTCAATTAATAATTATAATAAGTGGGACCCGAACTCCATATCTATAATTTTCTACATAAAGTTAAAACACTACATTAAAACACGTGTCAAGTCAAAATGTTAAACACTTTAATGGACGGAGATAGTATAAAAGTAATTAATTTGAAATGATTAAACATATAATTTGATGAATGAAATATTAATACATATTTTAAATGCTTTTATATACCAATGGATTATAGATTGAACAAGCTTATAAAAGTTATTCACAAGCGAGGAAATTATTATTTCACCTGAGCCAGCAAAGAATAAGCTTATTCCACGAGGTACTGATAAGAGAAGATTGTTGGATAATTGATTTTAATTTTTTTTAATTGATTTACATTATTTAAATTATATAATTGCATCACGGAGTTTTATTATCTGACATTAATTTTATTACTATTATATTAACACATGCATGCTAAATTATATTAAATTAATTTTGAATTTGTATAGTTTTTAATTATTTTAGTGGTAATATATTTAATTGTTTGATAATTAAATAGTTGGAGTTGATCAATTTTTATAGATAACAGTATAATCAATTTTTCAATATGGAATTTTATTTAAGATGAGTGAGAAATGAAATGTTACATGATATATGTAGTGAGTTTTTAATACTTTTGTTTGACTAATTTGATTGTGAATTGTTTTGGGCTATATATGGGGATGGGATCCTATATTCAACAATTGTGTTTCATATTTCATGTTCCATAATTAAATTTATCATTTTAATTAATAATTTTTAAAAATAAAAAATTTATTATGATATAATGAATCATAATTAACAATTATTTAAAAAATCAAAAATTTTAAAATAAAAATTACATACTCTATTTTTTAATTTATGAACCCTAAAAATTAATTAAAAGTGATATTAAATATTAAAAAATAATTATAAACCCTATTTGAGGTGGGATGAACCCTAATATTATGTATAAAATTAAACTAAAACATATAAAGTTGAACTCAAAAATTAAAATTAAAAAATAAATTAAAATATAGCTATGAGACATAAAAAATGGGACACAAATGTGGGACATATGATCTCGTCCCTACGAGGCCACTAGGCATTTGTGACTTGAATTAGTAGCACAAGTAACGTGTCATTGCAGCATTTGATTGCATGGTGTCCGTTTGTTTTTTTATTAATTTAAAGGGGGAATGATTTTAAAATACACCAACTATAGTCATTTTCTTAATTTTAACACGAACTATTAGACATTTCTATAAATATACGAACTTTATCATTTATTCAATTTTTGACATAACGTTAACTTTACACAAAAATCGAAACTGACATGGCACAACTTATCTTACATGGATTTTTTAAATTATTTAAAATACATGAACTTTTAATGTTATATTAATTTTAACATGAACTTTAGTACTTACTCAATTTTTGACATAAAGTTGATTTTACATAAAATCAGGACTTATGATATTTTTAACATGAACTTTAGTACTTACTCAATTTTTGACACAAAATTGATTTTACACAAAATCGGGACTTATGAAGTGAATTTTAAATTATTAATATTTTTGCTTCACTTCAATTATTAATTATTTAGCATTTAAGAATATATCATATTCACGATTATTAAATACAAATCGAATATTTTACGACGCCATATTACACTTCTGCGGCCCCAGCATCTGCCTCAACTTCCCGTGCACGTCCCCGCGCGATTACGGCGCCGCCGCATAGGGTTGTAAACGAATCGAATTAAATCAAATATTTTATATTAAAATTAGATTTGTATTCGATTCGATGTAGATATTCGAATTATTTGATTCGATTCGAATATTCATTTTTTTATAAATATTTATATTTGATTTAAAATCCACGTCATAAGTCCCGATTTTGAGTAAAATTAACTTTATGTCAAAAATTGAGTAAGTACTAAAGTTCATGTTAAAATTAATATAATGTTAAAAGTTCATAGATTTTAAATAATTTAAAAAATCCACGTCAGATAAGTTGTGCCATGTCAGTTTCAATTTTTGTGTAAAGTCAATATTATGTCAAAAATTGAGTAAGTGATGAAGTTCGTGTATTCATAGAAATGTTTAATAATTCGTGTTAAAATTAAGAAAATGACTATAGTTGGTGTATTTTAAAATTATTTCCCCTAATTTTAACAACTAAATTATAGTATCATCATTTTTATATTGAGGATGTCAAGCATTGTAGTGTAATGGATTTCTCCACACATGACTATATAAAGGAGAGTCTGAAAAGAGCTTTAACACACCACCTTCTCTTCTCCAGTCATATTCTGATATCAGTTTTACGAGCTTTATTAATTAGTTGTTCGGTTCTCTCTCGTCAATATTCGTGGGAGCTTTCTGGAACTTTGATGTTAATTTCGAGGAAAACGTTAGTCGTTTTTTATTTGAAGATGATATGTCAAACCATAAGCACTAGTCAAAGCGCATCTTATCTCGCGTAAAAGTCTTCATCGACTTGACTATTCAAACTTTCTCATTGTAATCTTCAAGTTTTGTAATTCTCGTATTTCATTTTATAACAAAGGCAAACTCCGATTATGAGTGAAACATACAAGACGACCTTTGGATGGGACTGTTTTGCGTACAACATTTTAATACAGATTGTGTTTCATGACAGAAAGTGACATGGAACAATTAACGTAGAAGACAAACATTATTCATGCGGGAAGAAAAAAAAATGAAGTTTTTTGAGAAAATATCAAATGTCTCGTCCAACACAACAAACATATTATTTATAGATCTTAATAAATCCTAACTGACCTAAGATCTAATAGGATACGATGTATATATCTCATACGAAACAACATATATCTAATAGAATATGAAATATCTTAACATATCTTAATTAGTAATTAAAACGAAATTAAAAATAATTAAATAGATGAATGAGTTGAATAGCGACTGGATTTGGGCTCGGGGACCCGTACATATCACACCAAAACGGTGAGTCTTGTTCATCTCACTGTTGGGCTTCTGAAAAGAGATCGATTTTAATAGCAATTCTAAGCCCAAAGTCAAAAGTTATACTCATTTCAATTTTAGGTGACGACGACTCTTCTCTCCACCTTAGTCCCCATGTAGTCGCCAGTCACTTGTTCCACATAACAAAGTCGTGAAACTTGTGCACCAGGGTCCAACCGTCCAGGTTCATTTGCTTTGTCTACTGGGAATAGGAAGATTGATTGATAATGCTTGTAATGATCCTCATTCAAGTAATTTGATTTTCCCGATCTGCAAACATTATATTAGCATGCAAACATTATATTAGCATGCACTCAAACATTATTTTAATTAGGTATGGCATATATACTAGTGAAGGCTAAAGTGTAGCAATTGTAAATTATAATACTCCCTCCGTCCCGGCTCAGTTGTCTCACTTACCATTTTGGGGTGTCCCCCATTAGTTGTCTTGTTTCCTTTTTTGGACAAAAATTGTGAGTGTAATAAAGTAGGTGGAAAATAGTGGGAAGTAGTTGTGAGAGGAATAAAGGGTGTATTGGTATGCGAGCCAAAAGCAAAGTGGACAACTGAGGTGGGACAGAGGGAGTATATCGTTTCCTTTGTTTTTCCCCACTTAATTATGTTGGGACTTGGGACCAACTAAGTAGAGCTATATGTATTAAAGTCTCCTCTTCTAATAAACAATACTTTATCATGGCAGGCTCTCCGTTTTTCTCTTGTTCCAAAACATTTCCTAAGGGTAGTAGATAGACCTAAACATACTACTAGTTGTTTGACCCCTCTTGTCAATTGAGTATGAGCTTTTCTATGTATATATCTCATGTCTTTTTCTAGAACTTGATTATCATGTTTTGACTTTGCATTCTTTGTCCTCGTGCTGGAATGGTGATAGTTCCACAAAACTTTCCTGTGTTACACGACCAAGTTTGGATGAGAATCATGTGATTCAGCATCTACTTTGGAAAGTCAGGAGGGGACACATGTTTTCAAATTTAAACATTTTATGTTCCTTTGATTACTCAAATGAGTAATTATATAATCACTCTTTAGGTATAAGGTATAAGAAAAGGTGAAATTCCTATTTCCTAATGATAGATTATGGAAAGGAATCGAGAGATTTAAAGGTAATTTTCTTATTATTCTATCAATCTTATCCGCTAAATGAAAGGATTCCTTAAAGATCATTGGTTCATCTAGATATATCAAATGGTGCTCTTTTTGGTTTGTTGCCTTACTCAGTTTCTTTATAATTAATAATGTCAGGTTTGTCTCTATTAAATATGGTCTCCTTGAAGTCTGATTGATGCTGGCAATTTAGAGCATATATATATATAGGAGGGAGTTCAAATAAAAATGAACATTAAGGTATAAAATAAGAAATCATCTCAGCCTTAGATTTTCATGATCGGACGGTTGAGATCTTGACCGAGTTATGCATTGCATTTTAACTATTAAATGCATTGTGAAAATGTAATTGAGTTATGCATTGCATTTAACTATTAAATGCATTGTATTTAACTATTAAATGCATTGTATTTTGAACGCATAACCGCCCACTTCAAATTTTACCAAAATAACCTTATGCATTGTTATACTACAATGCACGCGAGTTTTTTATTTTAATCATGGCCGCCGGATTGTGTTGATCTAATGGCCCAGATCATTTCCTATTTTATACTTTAATGTCCCTTTTTATTTGAACCACTCCCTATATATATATATATATATATATATATATACTGTTTAGTCTTATTTTGTTCGTCTAAACTTAGATTTTTCGTAATTTTATTCGTATTATTTTCTCTCGTTCCGTGATGTTTTGGCCCGATTTATGTTTCATTTTATATTTCAGGATCATTGGCCTAAACGAGCGTTGAAAGTGGAAAAAAAAATGAGAAAATACGAGAAAACGAAGAAGTGTGCCGAAGGACACGCGATAGACCGTGTCAGCGGCCGCTGACCCATTATCAGCGGTCGCTGACTAGCCAAACTGACCCAACGCCAAGCCAGCAGCGAGCCAGCGGCCGTGCCAGGCCACGGCACACGGGTCAGCGGCCGCTGACCTATCTAAGCGGTCGCTGACTCCATGTTTTTCGCGCGGGCCGTTGCAACGAACCCTAGCGCCACTCGGAACAAACCTAGTCAGCGCTCGGTGACTTCCAAAGACCGCTGACCTTCCTCTCGCTATAAAAAAACACGTCGTGCCATTCATTCGATACATCGCAATTCTCCACTCTTCGTCCCGACTCCTTTTGGCACGAATTCCTACACTAGTTTTCCAGTATATTTTTATTATTTTTAGTTCGTCTCGATCCCGCAATCAAGGGTCGAGACTTAGCATTCTAGATAGGATTTTTCGTTCCCTTCTTTATTTTAGAGTTAGTCGTTTACAACATTCGAACACCGTTATTTCCAGATTTTTATTGTCGTTCCCAGACGTACTTCAAGTATTAATTCAAGTTCGTTTCTTTTCCTTTTAATTATTGATTTGTTTATTTACTTTTATCGTTCGTTTTGTTTTGTGTTTTCAACTCCTTTCATCGTTTTTAATTTCCAGATTTCTTTCTGTTCTTCTTTCGTTTTCCAACTTCAAGTTCTTTACTTTCCTAGATTAGATTTAATTTTCGTTCTTAGTTTAGACTTTAATTGCTTTCTTATTTACTTTCTTCGCCTAGTTATAAAAATCCAAGTCAAATTCTTTAATTGCTTTCCATTTTTACGAACAAAGAATATAATTGCCCTGCTAAGCCTTTCTTGAGAATACAACTAGGGTTAACTTATTAATCTATAACGAACTCGTTCTCTTGCGAGCAATTTAATAAAATAACTTGGAAGTATATCGGCTGGAAATATTCCTCGTACCCGTTACTGAGTCCCTTTATCAGACAGTGGGTCTGGTCTAAACAACGCCACGTACTGAAAGTTTAAAATAAGTTGAAACAAATTTTGGCGCCCGTTGTCGGGGAAGACTTTAGGCGATTTAATTCATTGTTCTTTTTCTTTTTCTTTCTATTTTTCCTTTTATTTTATTTTATTTACTATGTTTACTTTCTTCTTCTATATTGTGGTACGCATAACGTTTTTGTCGAGTGTTGTTTATGCAAGGTCGCCGCAGTGCTAGAAAGCCATTGACGCCCTTCATTGATAATATAAACCGGAAACGTGTTATTTTAGCATCCGTAGAAGAAGACATTGAGCACATTGATGAATTTTTGCTTCCGCGTTTATTCGAAGAGATGGCCAATGAGAGAGCGGACGAGAGGCTGCGTTATATGGGCGATTTCACTAGGCCCAAGTTCGGGACAGCTTCTACTTCAGCCATCGTTCTCGACACCGCAGTCCGAAACTATGAGTTGAAGCCACATCATCAATCACTACTTCCGACGTACCATGGACTCCCGAGTGAAGACGCTTTGACTTTCATCCGAGAATATTGCACGGTGGTGCAGACTTTCCCGCTTCACTCTTTGACGGAGGATCAACTCAAGTTGAAGTGTTTCCCTTACACATTGAAGGATAGGGCCAAATCTTGGTTCTTATCTCTTCCATCCGGAACACTCACTACTTGGGGATCTGCTTGTGAGAAATTCATGTTAAAGTACTATCCGCATCACAAAACTCAAGCGGTACGTACTAAAATAATGAATTTCGCACAAGCACACGACGAACCATTCCATGAGGCGTGGGAGAGATTTCAAGAGCTACTTCAACAGTGTCCTCACCATCAAATGGCACCAGAGATGCTCTATCAATTTTTCTATGATGGTTTGCTCCAAACTACTCAATTCATGGTGGACAGTTCGGCGGGAGGAAATATTGCAGTCAAGACGGCGGAGGAGATGAACGAGATCTTCGAGACCCTAGCTGCGAGTTCGCATCAGAAATCCACACGCCCGAGACGAATGAAAGCCAGCGCAATAACCACGAGCCCCGATCTCAAGAAACAAATGGCGGATATGATGAGGGAGCTACAAGAATTGAAGATGAACCGACCCCCATCACCGTCTTTCCAACAAGTTGCACCTGAACCGTGCGGTATTTGTGGTGATTTTGGTCATGTTGTAGAGGTATGTCCGCGAATGGGAGAGATGACATCCGAAGGGCAAGCCGATGTGTACGCAGCACAGGAATTCATACCCCAGCCTCAGCCTCAGCAAAACTCGGGATGGAAACCCCAATTCCAAGGGCATGGAGCATAAAATTTCCAAAATAGACGGCCACCGGCTCCGAATTTTCGTCCTCAATACCAACAAAAGCCGTATTATCCACCACAACCGTCACAACAACAATTCTTTACACCACCGCAGCAACAATTCTATCCCCCACCGATGCCGCAATATCCACTTGCTCCTCCTCAAAAATCATCAATTGATGATAGTTTTGCCACGTTCATACAAGAGAGCAAGAAGGTTCGAGAGGCTCAAGATGCCACCATTAAACGCCTCGAGACGGCTATAGGGCAGATTTATGGCGCTGTCAATCAATTGCAGCAAGGCCAACAAACGGGCAAAATTCCTGCCCAAGGCCAACAACCTCATCAAGTGCAAGCCGTGTCTGTTCTAAGGGATGGTAAGGTGGTGGATAAGAAAATGGAGATGAGATCTTGTTATAAGATCAACACGATGGATAAATTACCACCCGAAGTGGAAAAAGAGCACTCCTACGAGGAGCTCCATAAGGCGGTCGATCCATACGTTCCGCCCATTCCTTATCCTAGCAGGCTAAAGGATGTTAGAAGCGAGCAGCAGTTTGCGGATATTTACAAGATGCTATCCAAAGTAACAGTGAACGTTCCACTCCTCAAAGTGATCAAGAATATTCCATCTTACGTCGAATTTTTCAAAGAAGTAACATTAACGAAGAAGAGACTTGATGATCAAGAGTTGGTGACTATTTCCGAGGTAGCAAGCACAATCATGCAAAAGTCTTTACCTCCTAAACGACACGACCCAAGTAGCTTCGTTATTTATATCATGTTAGGTAACAATAAGGTAGCTTCTGGCATGTTAGATTTAGGAGCATGAATCAATCTTATGCCGTATTCTATTTTAAACAACTTGGTCTAGGAGATTTAAAACCTACTAGCATGAGTTTACAATTAGCGGATAGATCGATTCGTCATCCTAAGGGAATAATTGAAGATGTGCTTGTTCAAATTGGTCCATTAATCGTTCCCATTGATTTTGTTGTTCTTGAGATAGGGGATGTGCATGAGAACGGAGTCGAGCATACACTACTCCTTGGACGATCTTTTATGGCTACCACAAATTCCATCATAGATGTCAAGAATAGTACCATTACAATGTCTATCCTTGAGGAGGAAGTATTCATTCTCCACACAACAAGACCACCCCACGACCTCGGTTGACTTAATCGATGCTTGTTCTATTAAATTCACTAATCCATTATTTAAGGAATCTACGTTATAAGATTTTAGTGAGATAAAGGAAGTCACCCGAGATATCGACAAGGCCAAACATAAAGAGACCGATCGTGTGACGGTAGTTGAAGGAGTACAAGACACTAAACGAAATTGGATTCACCCAATTAAGCATCCTACACCGAGACTGAGGCATCCAAACACCGTACCTTGTCACGCTCATTCACTCACTTATGCGGGAGCCCTTATGCATCCAATCATCAAATCCGTAACTCCTCCTGATAAGATCAGACCCCCTAAGAGAGGGTGGCTCATTCTCCGGAAAATCTCACATTCAAAGGATGACACACCACATCTAAAGAAGGAGAAGCCGCCATTTAAAATAAATTGGCATCGGGTGAGATCTTACATCAAGAATGACTACATGCCCGAAGTTGTGGAGTCGAACACCAATTCTTACACTCCCGATTGATTGAGCGGTCTCGTCGAGCTAACGACGTAAAATAAAGCGCTTCGTGGGAGGCAACCCACGCTCGTTTTTCCCGTTTTTCATTTTTTATTTTCATTTTTTTATTTTTTATTTTGATTTTGAGTCCTTTATTCTTTTTGGTATTTTTCTATGTTCGTAGGTACTATCGAGTTGGGAGAAAACCGAGTCGAATGCAATTCGCAGAAGAAAATATGACGGATTTGACGAGGACAAGGTCAGCGGCCGCTGACCTCGCACACCCCTACGCGCCAGCGCCAGCGACCGCGTGCCACACCGAGTCAGCGGTCGCTGACCTATGTCTCGTAAAATTCCCCAACGCACCTCCACCAGTTTACGTAATATCACTCAGTGACCGCTAACATGTCAGCGACCGCTGAGGTGGCCGATTTTCCCCTACTTTTACCCATCTCACCTTATTTCTCCCACTTTTCCCCCATTCTTCATCCCCAATTTCCCCAAACCATAACCCTTCTCAATCTTAATTCTCCAATTACTCCTCCCATACTTCATAATTTCATCCAATCCTTTGAATTCACCATCACTTTTCCATCCTCTACCACTCTATCCGATCAAATTTTCTTTTCATCCACAAATTCAACCCAAACCCCAAACCCTCATTTCATCTCTACTTTTGCACACCAAGTGTTTGTTAAAAGTCCAATGGGGAGAAAAAGGTCCAAGACTAGTGAAGTGGGGCAATCTAGCCACCACGGTGACGGCGACGAGGAATTTCATCCCAACCTCAATGGGGTACTCAATCACAATGGGGCGGACAGTCTCAGTGGGGCACTCAACCGCAATGGAACGCTCAATGGGAGTTCACTTCCAAGATCACCACGGAGATACGCGAGATGCGATCTGACATCCGCGGCCTCCATACTCGCCTCGACACACATCAACAGCAGTGGGAGGCCCAGAACCAGGCGATGGAGGAGCAAACCCGGCTACTCCGAGAGATGCAACAACAGTGGTCCTCTTGGACCCTTGGCGGTGCACCCACTTATCCGCCTCCCGACCAACAGTGAGCCTTTGTCTCACTGTTGAGGTACCTTTATTATTTTCCTTTCCTTTTCGTGTGAGTGTGTTTTCGGCTAACTTTTGTTTTTTTTTCCTTTGTCTCTTAGTTTATGTTTGCAGGTTTTCTTTCCGTTTGTTGTCACGAATGCCGCATTTCAGGGACGTTTCTCTATCCCTACTTTTTAGATCTTTACTTTCCGCAATAAGGGCATTGCTCTATTTTTGTAGGAGGGGGAGGGGTGTCTTCTTATGCGTGCATTCGTCGTTTATATTCGTGTCTTATGAACATGTAAAATTTTGATTATTTTTGAGCTACTTGGTCTTTATATATCGTGGTAAATCGAAGTATGATTTATGTTTGAGATGAGACATGATTTGAATTCCTTGATTGATTGGAATTGATTTATGTTGTGAAACATAGATGAACTAAGAAAGTGTAGAACATTATGACTGGATTGTAGATCTTAGTAGAATGATTAAAATAGTGATGCATGATGATATAAATTGATTGATTCAATTGGCTAGTTGTTTATGACCACTTGTTGCGTATCCGTGTTTTATTAAATGAACTTTGTCAAAAGGTCTCTGCTCCTATGGGAACCATGAGCACGGAAAACCGCGTGAGGATACATTAGGGAACCCCTGATTGTTCATACCTCGCGACAATGACCATATAACTTGACATCGTTCTAAGTGATTTTCTTAAAAGTTCTTACAATATAGGAATTCAAAAAGAATTCTACCCCGCTCTCTTAAATCAAAAATATAAATTTATAAAAGAGATGGGTATGGGAAACCACACCGGGAAAATCCGATCGTTTGGAGTACTCACCCGGTGAATATTGTCCTAAATATTCCTCATGTTGAAAGAAAGTAAAGAAAAGATGAAGATACGCTAATTAAGATGGATAAAAACTCTAGCCGATTATGTGATCTCAATAACATCTTATGCATCATTATTTTGCTTTATTCGAATTGATTATAATCTAGTCTAGATGGTCTATTTGCTTCTATGATCTCTATGCGACATGATGTGATGATATGATGATCAATTTTGGAATGATTTGAATTCTTGTCAAGAACACATGCCGTAATTAGATTTTTCCCTAGCGATAGTTTAGACTAAGTTATGCTTGAGGACAAGCAAAGTTTTGTGTGTGGAGGGGTTGTTTAGTCTCATTTTGTTCGTCTAAACTTAGATTTTTCGTAGCTTTATTCGTATTATTTTCTCTCGTTCCGTGATGTTTTGGCCCGATTTATGTTTCATTTTATATTTCAGGATCATTGGCCTAAACGAGCATTGAAAGTGGAAAAGAAACGAGAAAAGACGAGAAAACGAAGAAGTGTGCCGAAGGACACGCGATAGACCTTGTCAGCGGCCGCTGACCCATGATCAGCGGTCGCTGACTAGCCAGACTGACCCAGCGCCAAGCCAGCAGCGAGCCAGCGGCCGTGCCAGGCCACGGCACACGGGTCAGCGGCCGCTGACCTATCTAAGCGGTCGCTAACTCCATGTTTTTTATGCGGGCCGTTGCAACGAACCCTAGCGCCACTCGGAACAAACCTAGTCAGCGCCCGGTGACTTCCAAAGACCGCTGACCTTCCTCTCGCTATAAAAAAACACGTCGTGCCATTCATTCGATACATCGCAATTCTCCACTCTTCGTCCCGACTCCTTTTGGCACGAATTCCTACACTAGTTTTCCAGTATATTTCTATTATTTTTAGTTCGTCTCGATCCCGCAATCAAGGGTCGAGACTTAGCATTCTAGATAGGATTTTTTGTTCCGTTCTTTATTTTAGAGTTAGCCGTTTACAACATTCGAACACCGTTATTTCCATATTTTCATTGTCGTTCCCAGACGTACTTCAAGTATTAATTCAAGTTCGTTTCTTTTCCCTTTAATTATTGCTTTGTTTATTTACTTTTATCGTTCGTTTTGTTTTGTGTTTTCAACTCCTTTCATCGTTTTTAATTTCCAGATTTCTTTCTGTTCTTCTTTCGTTTTCCAACTTCAAGTTCTTTACTTTCCTAGATTAGATTTAATTTTCGTTCTTAGTTTAGACTTTAATTGCTTTCTTATTTACTTTCTTCGCCTAGTTATAAAAATCCAAGTCAAATTCTTTAATTGCTTTCCGTTTTTACGAACAAAGAATATAATTGCCCTGTTAAGCCTTTCTTGAGAATACAACTAGGGTTAACTTATTAATCTATAACGAACTCGTTCTCTTGCGAGCAATTTAATAAAATAACTTGGAAGTATATCGGCTGGAAATATTCCTCGTACCCGTTACTGAGTCCCTTTATCAGACAGTGGGTCTGGTCTAAACAACGCCACGTACTGAAAGTTTAAAATAAGTTGAAACATATACATATATATATACATATATATATATATATATATATAAAAGAACGTATAATTATAACCTCTGAACTGGATTGTAAAATATAAACAATATTAGGAGGATGTTGCACATTATTGATATTGAGTTTGCATGTTGGAAATAATATAACAGTTGAAGATGGCACTATTTATAGATAGACATGAGACTTTTATATTGCATGAGTTAACTTTTTTTCAAATCAACTTATTTAGATCATGGCACCTATGAATTTGTTGTGAGCTTCAATTTCCCAACATATTCTTTTAATTTGCCTATATGTATTGTTATTCGTTGGTACTTAGATTTGGGTTTATAATAATAGATGTTTGCAATAGTAAGTTTGTGGTTAACAAAAAAAAATACGATATTATATTACTCTCTCCGTCCCGCTAGATTAGACGTGTTTTCCTTTTTGGGACGTCCTGGATTAAACGCATTTATATTTTTAGTAACTTTTACAACATAAAAGTGATGTGGGCCAAAATTGCCAAAAATAAATATAAAACAAATATTGGTTTACGATCCTAAAACAAATGCTTCTATCTAGCAGGACGGAGGGATTATAATCTTGGGAGAAAATGAATATATTATAAATTTATAATCTTGGGAGAAAACGAGTTTTGAGAACCAAAGAAGCACAATCAACATCATCATCACAAATATAATCAAAAAACAGTTTCCTAAAGAGTATAATTCATTACAAACAACTTAACTTTTAGTAACCAATTGCACTTTGTACCCACACCTACAATATTTTTACAGAATCGATTGTATTACTATTACGATTGTCTTAATTTGTCTCATTGAATGCCAATAAATATGGGACCATACAGTTGCATCTGGTCCTTCAACTGCTAGACTGTTAGAATACCGGGCAGCAATGTCCCCACCACTTCACATTTCACATTTGTAGATACTAGATAGAGAGAGAGAGACGACAACGAGCTAGACATTCGATTAATGGTGGCGACCTACGACGTCCAACTTAAGGTTGTAAATAAAAAGAGCTACTCGCGAGCTATTTGAAGTCGGTTCAAAAAAAGCTCGTTCGGATCTACTTGATTGTAAACGAGCCGAGCTCGAGTCGGTTTTGAGCTCGAGCCCGAACCGAACTACTCATGAACATGTTTGAGTTCGTTTATTCACGAGTATGTTACCAAGCTTGTTCACGAGCCTTCTATTAAACCTACCTTCAATGGAGCATAAGCCTTAAGCTAAAATAACTAATTTTTAGAATTTATACAAGCTTAGGCTCAATCTCGAGGTCAAAAATCATTAATATGAATATTAAATGAGCCGAACTCGAACATCCTAATATTCTAAATGAGTCGAGCCGAACCTAGTAGTATTCGGCTTGGCTTGGCTCGTGTACAGCCTTAGTCCCACCAACCACAAATTCCACATTTATAGATAGACAAAGAGAAAGTAGAAATGTTGCAACATCTTTACTAACTTCCCTATCAATGACTCAAAAATCTGATATAACAAGTCCATATTTAAGAAGAGTAGAAAAGGGCCACACTATTCACACAGCAAACTGTTGACAAATCAAGATTCCATGGTGGGCCTAGATAAAGAGAAAGTAGAAATGCTGCAACATCTATACTAACTTCCTCATCAATGACTCAAAAATCTGATATAACAAGTCCATATTTAAGTAGAGTAGAAAAGGGCCACACTATTCACACAGCAAACTTTTGACAAATCAAGATTCCATGGTGGGCCTAAGTTTGTCAAGATAAGGACATCATAATTACACATGTACATACAAGAATCTAATGATTAATGACTTAAACTGTCCAAGGAAACTAGCACCACACATGAGTCATACCAAGCAAATCTCTTCAACAATGCGCATTTCTTTATCTGAGATTCCAAATTGCCAACCCTTCACTATTAGCTGCAGATTAAGCTTCAATCATAGTGCTTGCTCATCATTTCTTATCAAAACCACTCAAATTAGTTGATAACATAATTTGTACAACTTTTACCTAAAATGTCCAACACATTATGGTACCTCAGTAGGAAACACAAAAGTAGAATTTTCTCCCCACAACAATAATAATTAACAGTAGCTAGATTTATGCCAACATATGTAACAATTGAAATTATCAACAGTAGCCAACAAATGCATCCAGTTAGGCAAAGTAAGGAATCAATAGCTGTAAGTTTCCTAAACTGGCCACCTTTGCAAGAGAAAATGCACTACTTCTTGATTACACAGAAAATCCACATACATTACCAATGGTTATCGAAAATGGCATGTGATGTAAATATAAAAGTACAAACAACACCAGAAAATTAACTGAACCCCATAAACGAGATCAATCATTTCTCATGTTCAAACATCAACTACTAACAGACAATCACATACCGAAAATACATCCAAACTACACTACATACAAGCAGTCGAGCACTAAAAGTTACTGAAGAACACAAACCTCTAAGTTAAAAGAACCAGCGTAGAGTTGCCTCCAGGTCATCTCAGGCCTCGACTCCAGTCTGAAATGGCTGTAGATTCACCTTTCTAGGCCTTCCCCTTGGCCTCCCAGTCTTGGAGATGCTCGGGTGGGCTGAAGGGGGCTTTGGCTTCTTGGGGACATGAGGTGCATTGGGATCCTTCCTGGGGCGACCACGAGGCCTAGGAGGGGGAATAATGGTGCCCGGGGACAGGGGTTCCTTTAACTTTGGGGGTCGGCCTCTACCACGCTTTAGAGGTGCATCGGGCCCAGGCTTCATACACTTGTTCTTGATGAAAAGAAGCTCCCCATGGTCCTTCATTGCATTCAAGTGATTTGACAACAGTTCAGCATGCCCTGGAGGCATTTCGCCGTACTTCGACTCCATATATTTGGATATAGATGACTTGTTAGCACCCTCATATTGTTTCAGTGCTTCTAGTGCTTCCATAATCATCTGGAGAGCAAAAATAATTTCGTAAAAACGGGAAAGCATCACTTTTTAACATGGATCAACTCTTGAAGGTTTAATTTTGCACAAAACATACAAAAAGATTAAATTTTGGACATGAAAATGAATATGGGGTTGTCTTACATTATAATTCTCAAAACTTTGTGAAGGAAAAGGAAACCTAAGAACTAGTTGCTTAAAACAATGTCTTCTCGGAGAAGAATATGCATCTCAAGAAAATATAAGGAAAAAAAAAAGAAGTAAAATTACATATGAAAAAATATATAGAGATTACAAGGTTGAGGATGTTATATCGAAGAAGGAAACGTCAAAAGGCAAACAATAAAATGAGGGTTTCAAACAAATTGAGTTAAAGGGTTTCTGAAATAAATTTGAAATTTGTTGTTATTTCTACGACACAAAATAAAAAAATAAAAAATTGGAATCTCATGCACCAAAAGGAAGAAACAAACAACTAAGATGATATATATACGTTTGAAACATATAAAATACGTAATGGAATGAGAACATGAAAGGGAACAAAAATTAAGGATAAATGATTTGAAAAATTGACCTGAGGATATGGTGGAAGCGAAGGAAAATTGTTGAGTTGTTGTGTCGACATTGAAGCTATGCTAGGTGTCGAGCTATGTGAAGGAGGTAAAAGAAGAAGGGTAGAGAGATAAACAGTGAAATGTCGGGATCAGTTCCCTATAACAATACACCACATTCTGATTTTCTTTTATTACATTACATTGCATAGTCAATTCTTCTTCTTTTATTTTCCTTTCTTTTATTACCTATCACTACAAGAAATTTATACATACATTGCACTGTATAGATGACGGTTTTTATTTAAAACTGTCAACTGTATAGATGACGGTTTTTATTTAAAACTGTCATGTATGAGCATGTGTTTATTTAACATAACGCTTCTCTTATAAAATGTCAGTGTCATGTATATTACTACTTATTATATAAAATTAAGACCATAATATAATTAAAATTTTCTTCTAACAAACCTTCTCTCCCAATTCCCTTCTCCCCCAATTTCATTCAAGTCCAAACTATTTTTCTCTAGAGTTCGAACTCCTCCCATTTCACCGCCGTTCACACAGCACTAACAAATTTAGCTGCGTCTCCTCCGTACTGAAAAAGGACGCTCAGATCCTCCGCATCGCAGCCGCGAGCAGCCTCATATACATGCGTGCATTTGCCGACTGCAAGATTAGGGTTTGGCGCCGCACTTGTGAGGAGGGTCGTCAAGCACGTGCGCATTGCCACCGTCCCCGCCGCTGGGAGCTTTTTAAGGGGGCTATATCGAGGACCATGATAAAATGGT
>JAPKLX010000091.1:312526-407371 GCA_026898415.1 Leonotis leonurus
AATAAAAATACAACACTTCCCTCTTTCTTTTTCTTCTCCCACATGAACCTGCTCTCTTTCGAAAATAAAAATAGAACTAACACACACTCTATAATCCGTCCGTCATATATATATTTCATACCAACACCCTAGTCAACACACATTTCATTTTAGTCTTGAATTTAGTCCTGACACCTAGTCCCCCATCAATCTCCTTTTCAGTGCTCCTTCCCACGCCAGGTAAGACTTTTGTCTTTATTTGGTTACTTTTTTGCTAGATTCAATGTAGTCTGTTGTCACATGTGCATAGTACATTTTTATTATGGGTATTTTCGTATTTTTGGGTATCTTTAACATAAAACTTACAAAATGGGCACAATTCATTTTTTAGTTACAAAAGTGGGTATATTTCATGTATAGCCCAATTTTTAATATCATTAAGAGTGTCCACAATGGTAGTTTTTGAAAAGGAAAGAAACTATCATTGTAGATATTAAAAAGTAGCTTATAGATTTATGCACAATGTTTTGCTTCTTTTTTTTTAATTACTTTTAACTTTATGGCTATGTCCTATTTGATGGATAAATTTATCCTTTAAAATATAAGATAAAAATATAATTAGTCTTTAAATTCTTTTTTTTAATTCATTCCTCCTATCTAAATTATAATTTATCATTGTTTTTACCCTTCATCCCATTTTAAGGTGGGATAATATTATCAATCCAAATTTGGAATGATAATATTATCACTCTTTAAAGTGTGATGAATACGAAAAAATAATGATGAATTTATAATTTATATATGAGGGAGAAATAAAAAAGAAGAATTTAAAAACAAATTATACTTTTATTCCACATTTTTAAGTAATAAATTTATCACTAAAAAAGAACACAACCTATGTGTTTTGTGGATATCTTTGTCATTTATTTTTCTTTATTTTTTATTTTTAGAAACTAATTTATTATTGTGGAGATGAGTGAGTGACAAAATAGGTATATTTTCAAAAACTGAGGTAATATATTAAAAATTGGAAAAACTAATTTATGATTGTGGGTACTCTAAGAAACGCTGCTTAAAAGTAGGCGAATACCACACTATTTGTAGATCAAATAACGACGTGGTAGTTGGGATTTAGTACCTTATAATTCTGCCTAATATTAATAAGGATTTATTTACCTTGTGTGAGTGCACAGCCGTGCATATGTTGACAAATTTATGTTAAACGTCTTTGTTATCTCGGATCTACAGTTCGTGCAGCCTGTTTTAAGAGTTGTTTCAAGAAAGAGGGACTGTCCCTCCCAGCTGGCGAATCTTTTATACATGGTAATTTTCCTTATTCATTATCATGGTCGTTTGGAAATTCGCAGGAGACGTTTGCTGGAGATATCCGACGATTTATAACCTTCCAAGAAGATCTAAAAAGATATATTCAAGATATTCCAAAAAGATATATTTGGAAATCAAGATATGCAAGATCCAAATTATCTTGGAATGAAGCTTCTGCCATAAGAATTTTTCGTCTACACTCTATATATACAGGCCATGAACAATGGCTACATTTGAACCTCTCGAGCATATATTCATACACACCATACATGAGAGTTCCGGCCAGTAGTACGGTTACTGTGTGATTATCTGAGCTACTGGCTCCTGTGTTTGTTTCTGCTACGCATACACGCGAGCGAAGATTATATACAACACACTGAGTGATAGTTATTTTCATTGTGAGAGTTATTGGTGAACGCCTATACGCATTCCCCGTGCATGTAGAGCAACCTATACGCATTCCTTGTGCGTGTAGAGGATTTCTTCGGCGATCAACGTGAGGTTGAGAGTTGTGTTGACTGATATTATAATTGAGTGAATTATAAACTCAAAGGGGTAATCTTAGGGACTTGCGGGTACTAGGGTTGGTTAATCTAGTGAGAGGTTAGCTTCAATTACTAGAAGAGCGTTGGAGAGTGAAGAGGTTTCTTATGGCGTGTGGGAGTCCTTAGAGAGTAAAAGGTCATTTGTAACTCGAGGTTCTTGATTAGTGAATTGATCCATTGGGCGTGGCTCCCCAGACGTAGGTGTTGAGCACCGAACTGGATTACCAATTCCTTGTGTTCGCTTATTTGTTCTTGTGTGTGTGACTAGTTGTTTGGTATGTTTTCATCGTTTTTAGTCGTATTTTCGAGTCTCGTTTCATGCTTTTAGTTCATGTTATTTGGTATTTTGGTTCTTTTTTATGCCTGGTTACTATAATTGCATGTAGGTTGTTTGGTGTGGAAATTGGTGGGAAATAGAGTTGTAACGATGAAGCTTGGATAGCATAGGATTAAAGTTCATCTCGATAGGAGTCCGTAGTCGCAAACGGATCCAAAATCGAAATTCAAACGATGGAGACGGTCGAAACAAAATCGCTGCGCGCGAAGGCCAGCGCCGGCTGGACCTGCTGCTCGGCCAGTACATAAACCTGACCCCTAGCGCCCACTGGACCCTTTGCGGGCACTAGGCGCGACTTTTAGACGCGTAATTTGTTATTTAAAGTCCTTTTTGGGCGTATTTCTATCCCCAACTTATATTTTCTCTCTTCCAAACCCTATATACACTTTTATTATTTAATTTTTTTGTAATTTTACCTCCAAACGAATGATTGAGGGCGAGTTTGACGCTCAATCCAAAATTCTTTCTTAGTAAGTTTTATTTAATTTTTATCTTTGATTGTTTTATAAATTGAATTGTCATTCTCCACCTGGGGTTTAGAAAATTTTGATTATTAATTGATTGTTCTTAATTTATGCTTTGTGATTTAACTCGTGCTTATTTAATTGAGACGATTGACCACCGTTTTTGATTAATTGTTTGTTAGTTAAGATTGAGAGATAATTCCAACATAGAACTTGGTTAAATCATTAATAATTCCAAATCGGAGACGTATGAATTATATTCGTTATTGGTTTTATGATTTTCCTATTGTGTGATTCGAATACGTAAGTTAGAATTGCGACTTAATTATTGAATACGAAAGTTAGTAATTAATCAACTCTAGGAAATCATTTATTAATTACGAACCATTGTTTTTAATTGAGAAATTCTTCTTAGGGCAATCTAATACGAGAGTCATGGTTACTATCTAATTAAGAATACGTAAGTGATTAATTAGGCTAAAAATTAAGAAGCTCTTTATGAACGAATAATAACATGAATTTAGGAGCATGATTTAATTGATTTTAGATTTTATTAACCTTAGGCCCTTGAATCCAAAATCCCAGCTTTTTATTATTTTATTTATTTATTTATTTCTTCTTTTCTCATGCTTATTATTGATTAAAGTGTTTAGGATTTTGATTTATTTGTTCTTGATAACACTTAGGATTAGATTGCCCTGCTAAGTTTTTCGTTGAGATTCGACCGGGATTAACTTGCCACGTGCAATTGATCTCGTATATTTGCGAGAACCTAGAGTACATATTTTAAGTCAAACACTAGTCTCACAAACCGTCTCACTATTACATAATGACACGAGATAGACAAATCTTCACCTTGCATTCGAAATAGTGTCCCTCATAGTTGTATGCGTCTTTGTTTTAATTTTGATAGTGATTATTGTAGAGGGTGATTCCTACAATTGAGATGAGCAGGGCGCCAGCAACCTGCTCAATCAGAAAGCAACCGTAAGAGTTCGAGGGAGCACCGATGGGGTGTCAGCCAAAGAACCTCCGACGGTCAAGTCAGTACGTACGATTGATAACAATATGATAAAAGAACGAAGTATAAAGCAACAATGTGTGCTAAAAATATAGGTAAAGAGAGTGTAGATGTTGATCGGCCGATCGTGCCGGTCGGGTTGATCAAGGTTGGTGTGCGCCGAATGGGTCGAGGGATGATGGGATAGGTCAAAGCAGTAGAGCTGTGAGTGAGATACCAGAAAATATTTGTCCCCTTTGAATAGGTAGGGTCAGCTTTATATAGGGCGACCCTTCTTTCCCTTAGGGTTTTTCAGGATAACCGATCTTGCCTATCTTTTCGTTCATCCCTAGTGTAGTTAGTTGCGATATTATCGGCTTGGTTCAACCGATTATTGTTATCGGTGGCCATAGCCGTTGTTGACCGTACTAATAGGGTTATGACTGATGTTTTGGGCCAGTCGGGCCGTTTGTGGGCTTATGAGGCCTAGCCTAGTGCATGAGCTTTTTGGCCATAGTAAGTCGATTTGGGCTTTTTGTCCAGACTAGGCTTGCCTATTAATTTGCGTTTGGGCTTATTGATAGAATACGATTTTTTTCCCACTACAATTTGTCCCCAATTCTTCAACTAGAGTTTTTATAGTTGAAGAATTTAAATAAAGTCGATAATTGTCGATGTCGGGCGTTTAATAGTATTTTCCATTCGATCGATTAGATTAGTCGTACGACGTATGTCGACGTGTCTTCAATTTCCCGCTACGAACACATGGGTCTTTAATGTCGGGGCCCAAACGGTACGCAATGTTTGAGCCGCAACAAGGGGTCAGCGGCCGCTAAAATGTCAGCGGTCGCTGACATGGCCCTCGCTGCCCACTCAGAGTAGGGCTGGCCAATTGGTATGGTTGGTTCGGTTGGGATGCTCGCGTGGCATGAGGTCAGCGGCCTCTGACATATCAGCGGTCGCTGACCCTCTCCTTTTGGCTGAATGGATCGCTCACGTGGCACCTGGTCAGCCGTTGACTTCTCCGTTTACCTCTCATGTGGCTTTGGTTTGGCCGATTGGCCGATCGGTTGTATTGGTATAGTTGGAATTATCGAATACTAAAACTCCCTTAAGAGATAGAGGTGTTCTTGGTAGGGTTGCTCTTTAGGAGCACTCATGGAGGTAAAAGTGAAAAAGGTGCGCTTATGGCAGGTCGATTCAAATTGGGCCGATTGGTTATGTTGGACGAGTGGCACGTGTGATCGTGACCTTCATTGTCTTATCTTTCTATACTTCATGGGTGTGATGCGCCACTTGTAGTGGATTTATCTTTTGTGCTCTACCAAATGATAGACCTTATATACCACACTTTGATAAATCTTTTTCTTACTCAACACTTAGAAGAATTCTTGGAGAAAAGGAGGAGAGTGGAATTACCCATTGTCAGAGCCATCCGCACAAAGGTTGGTTTATCTCACCCATTCATCATTTTCTTCGTGTTCTTCGCGTTCTTCGTGTCGTATATTAATTATTTCGTGTGTCGATCATGTTAATTTCTTGAGCATGTGTAGATAACAACTTAGTGACTTTCCACTTCAATTGTTAGCATGATGGTCCCGCAGGCTTGGTTGGTATTGTTGGTCCGTTTGACTCTCGTTTTCTTGCTTTATAATATAATGTGTAGGACCGTTGTAGGCTCTTCCATACTTGTTGGTTTGGTTGAGCATGTCGTTGACCCTCAAGTCATATTTATGTTTCGTGCTATGGGTTTGTTGGGTCCAGTCGGTTCGGTCGGTTCGATTGAGCCTCATACCTAAGTTATTTTACATGATAGCTTAAATGTCGCTTGGTCGTGTTGGATCGTCCGGGTCGTCCGGAAGGAGCAGGATAAACAGGGATGGAGAGGATTATGTTTACTTTCCTACGGCTCTTTGAATTTGTTCTCCAGACGATGGGGACGACGTGGACCGCGCGAATGTCGGTATAGACTCGGTTGGGCCGATCATGGGGGGAGTGCATGGGAGTTTCTTGTTGAAAGGCAACCCGGCTTCTTCAGTCCAGTTGGAGCACTTGCCCGATTTGCGTCATTGCCTCAACATCCCGAGTCATGTGCATTTGGTTGCTCCTTCTCCGACAGAGAGAGCCGATTGGAGAATTCCGGGTTGGACGACCATGCATGCAATATCGATGATGGATGGGGTGCGGTTTCCACTCCCTAGCTTGGTGCTGCAAGTTTGTAGTAGATATGCTGTCTCGCCGATCCAGTTGATGCCCAATTCGTGGCGCATTTTGATGTCGATACAAGTTTTTTACGAGTTAAGGGATTTGGAGTTTACTCTTCTTGATGTAATCAAAGCATAACATATACATCCATTGAATGAGAAAGGTAGGTTCAGTTTGGTCAGTCAAACCGTGCCTCCTCTCATACTCGGTTTGAAGGAGGCTGACAAAAAAGGTTGGAAGAAAGGGTATTTCTTTGTCCCTTTTAGTGCGTTGGGCGTATCGGAGGGCTCGAATGTTCCACCTCATTGGTGTTCAATGAGTGAGTGGTCGAGTTGGGTCGGTTAAGACATTCAGTTCACTTGTTAGTGTTGTGATATTAACTCGTTTTTATTTCTTTCTTCCAGGTGGGTTTGGGTCGATCGGCTGCGGGGAGCTTTACGGTTACAAGGCTAGGTTGGAGAAGTTCTTGAGCTACCTTCCGGAGGAACGTAGCTATAAGGTCATCTTGAGCGAAGAGAATTTGAGCTCATCCTCGCTTTGGAGGCCGGTTGGAAGTTCTCACCCTACGTCCCACTCGGAAGTTGCTGAAGGTATTGTGTACTATCTCTATTTTGTAAATTTTGTCAACTTATATACTTACATGGGTTCTGTAGGTTGTGTCATGTCTCAACCATCCAAGATACCACCCCTTCTCCGTAAGAATGCGGTGTCAGAATGGCGGGCATGCAAGAAGAAGAAGAGGGTGGTTGGTTCTACTTCGGCCGAAGGGGCCGATAGGGTTGATGTCATTCCCCCTCCTGTTCAAAATGTTGATAGGGGCACGAAGAGGAGCGATCCGGTCGATGTGGAGGAGTGCGACGAGTATGCCTGACGATGGGCCTTCAACTTTCCGATTGATGCTGCTGCGCATTCCGACTTCGGCCCTATTATGGGCGAGGTCGAGAAGCTCATCTTTCCTCAAGATCGTGCCTACTTTGAGCATCAAGGAGAAATTTCTCTGATGGAGGGCTGCTTTGCTAATGCCTTCAAGGTATGTTCGATTGAGTTCTTTTTAGTTCGCCCTTATGTTCTACTTGTTGCTTATTGGGTTTTCTTTGTTTTATAGGTGACCCAGGTGACAGGGTATCTGCTGGAGAGGTTAAGGTCTTTGATGAACACGATCAAAACCTTGAAGGCCGAGAAGGCGGGTTGGCAGGTCGAGCGGACGACCCTCCAGGCCGAAGTGGAGGAGGCTAGAGCATACAAGAAAGAGGCATCCAAGATAATCAAAGATCTGGAGGATGCGAGGGACAGGACGGTCCCTGAGGCAAGTCAAGTACCGGGCGCTTGAGGCCAAGGTGAGCGATCTTAAGGATAGGGTCTTTTCCACTCAGTTGGATACCGAGATTCGCTGCAATGGCGAGTTTGCCCTCGAGTACCTTCAGCATCATCCTGAGGGAGGGATGGACGTCTCCCATTATATCGATGGGTACGAGGAATGGAAGAAGGACAAGGAGCTCGAGGAAGCTGAAGCCTCTGGTCTTGCTGACGACATGGCTGAGTTGAACACGGTCGAGTTCACTTTTGATGACTAGTTTAGTCATGTCGATCTACTTTCTCAAGAAAATTATTTCTATTTGGCGTTGTAATGTTTTAAGTACTATGCTTGACTTGTCGGATTGTTCGGGCGTCTCATTTTCCCCTATCTATTGGGTGCCCGAGTCGGTTAAATGATTATATATGCTAACTCCTTTTGTTATCATATTTTCACTTTCGTATCAGTCTTCTTTGATTTTGATTTCCGTTTCGACCGTATGGTCTTATTGTGGATGCTTTTAAGGGCCTTTGCCAGTTGGATGGATCATGCCGATAGCGAGAACTTAGTTGATTTGAGAAGACATAAGTTTCTTCTCTAATTGGGTGGAAAGGAGTCTATCGAGGCGATTGGAGTTTCTTTCTCCGATCGGAGAGACTGGTTTGATTGGGAGGAGAAGGTTCGTTTCTGGGCTGCGCTCCGTGGAGCTGCCTACATACCCCTTGAGGGGATCAAGCCCAAATATAGTTCTAACAATGTCCTGCATGGAAGTGTTAGAACTGTGTGGGAAGTCAGGTCGGTCCTTTCGGGCCGTCCATCAAAATGAGTTAATCAGAAAGGTTTTACCACCATGGACCGATGTCTTCAACACAAATGTGGAATGTCAGTGTTGATCCTTGTGGCAAGGTTGGTCGTGTCGGTATGATGTCCTGATGTGAAGAGAAGCATGTTCTTTCTCTTTAGAACGATACGATTGGTGGTGTTGTTGTTTGGGCTGGGCTCCGGAGAGCTGCCTACATACCCCTTTCGAGGATCAAGCCCGAATGTAGTTCTAACTTTATCCTGCGTTGAAGTGTTAGAACTAAGTGAAGATGGAAAGGTTGGTCCTTTTGGACCGAAAGAAATCATACTCAACGTAATGTAAATAGAGTTAGGGGTGATACTGCTTTAGGTGTATTGCATTCCAGCTGTTTGCAATATGTCGGCCGTCCGTCGCTTGGAGTTTGTAGGCTCCATGATTCACTACCTTGCTAATCCGAAAATGCCCTTCCCACGTAAGGGAGAGTTTACCGGCGCCAGCCTCCCTTGTATTTTGAAAGACACGTCTGAGCACTAGGTCGCCTAGTTCGAACACTCTTGTTGTAGTGTTTGGCGATGCTTTGTTGGTATGAGGCCAGTCGGATCCGCGCCTTCTCCCTTTTCTCGTCTAAGGTATCTAGCTCATAGCACACGCCTTGGGTATTTTGGTCATCCGATGTCAGTTCATACCGCGCTGTGGGTACTTCACTTTCGGTAGGAATGACTGCTTCCATCCCGTAGGCCATAGAAAAAGGTGTTTCTCCAGTAGAAGTTCTCGGTGTAGTTCGGTATGACCACAGCACGCCAGGCAACTCGTCCGCCCACATTCCTTTAGCTTTTTCAAGCCTTTTTTTTAGGGTGTTCATTATGGTCTTGTTGGATGATTCTGCTTGTCCGTTCGCTTGTGGATATCTTGGAGTGGAAAAACTCAACTTGATGTTCCAATTTTTGAAAGAGTTTTGAAAGTCCGTACTTATGAATTGCGAGCCATTGTCCGTGACGATCTCCTTCGGCACTCCGAATCTGCATATCACGTTCTTCCATATAAAGTTTTTTACCTCCTTATCTCTGACTCGATGGAATGCTTCTGCCTCGATCCATTTGCTGAAGTAGTCTGTCACGGCTAACATGTAAACTCTTTGTCTGGGAGACGTCGGTAGCTTCCCTGCTATGTCCATCCCCCACTTCATGAATGGCCAAGGTGACGTGATTGCAACCATAGGTTCAGGTAGGAGATGTGACACCTGGGCGAACCGTTGACACTTGTCGCATCTCTTGACGTGGTTGGTTGAATATGTTCTCATGGTTGGCCAATAATATCCGTTTACTAGTGCCCTTTGGGATAGGCTCCTGCCGCCCGAATGGTTTCCGCACTCGCCTTCGTGTAGCTCCGCCAGAATATACTTAGCCTCTACGGGGTTAACACACCTCAAATATTTACCTCGGATGATCGAGAACCGGGCGGATTGTATCTTGATACGTCGAGCTTCATTTCTATCTTCTGGAAGGATATCTTGTTCTAAGTATTCGATTATCGGTGTCATCCAGTTCCTTTCGTTTGATATGTCTGCTATGCATTCTTCGTCTTCTTTCCGAGTGGCTGGCCACTGTAGATGGACGATTGGAATGCTTTTGGGTTGTGTCGAGTCGATCGAGGAGCCTAAGTTAGCCAATGCATTAGCTTGACTATTTTCTGTTTGCGGGATTTGACTTAATGTGAACTCCTCGAACGAAGCTTGCAACTCTTTGGTCTTGTTGAGGTATGCTGTCATCCTGTTGTCCCGAGCTTGATAGTTGCCTTGCATCTGGTTCACTACTAATTGGGAGTCGCTAAACACGTTGATCCTTTTGATCCCCAGGCCTTTAGCTAATCCAAGCCCCGCTATCATGGCTTCATACTCGGCTTCATTGTTGGTCGCCTTGAAGCCACATCTAACGACTTGTTCCATTATGTCTCCTTGGGGAGAAGTAAGGATTATACCAAGACCGCTCCCTCGCACATTGCTCGATCCGTCGACGTGGAGCTTCCAAATTCCGGCGGATTGCCCTTCTGAGAGGCAAATAAGTTCTTGTTCTGCCTGCACTTGCAAGTTAGGCGTAAAATCAACAATGAAATCTGCAAGTACCTGAGATTTTAATGAAGTTCGGGGTCGGAAGATTATGTCGTATTCGCTGAGCTCTACTGCCCATTTGGCCAACCTTCCCGATAGCTCCGGTTTGTGCAATATGTTCTTGAGGGGAAATGTAGTAAGTACTACTATTGCGTGACATTGAAAATACAGTCGCAGCTTCCTTGCGGCCTGGACGAGTGCTAATGCGAGCTTCTCGAGCTGGTTATACCTGATTTCTGCATCCAAAAGAGATTTGCTTACATAGTAAATTGGATGTTGTTTACCTTCATCCTCTCTTACTAGAACGGTGCTAACGGCTGTCTCCGAGATAGCTAGGTAAACAAACAGGGTCTCATTATTCTTCGGCTTTGCCAGTAGTGGTGGTCTAGTTAGATACAGTTTAAGTTGTTGCAAAGCTTCCTCGCATTCGGTCGTCCATTCGAATGACTTTGACTTTCTTAATGTGTTGAAAAAAGGTTGGCACCGTTCGGACGACTTGGAGATGAATCGACTCAATGTGGCGATTCGACCAGTCAGCTTCTGTACTTCCTTTACGCACGTTGGGGAGGATATTCGCTGGATCGACTCGATTTGAGCGGGGTTAGCTTCAATCCCCCTACGTGTCACCAAGTAACTTAAGAACTTCCCTGCAGTCACGCCAAAAGAACACTTAATCGGGTTAAGTTTCATGTTATATTCTCTTAGTATCTCAAATGCTTGTCTGAGGTGCTCGATATGATCCTCGGTTCGTAGAGATTTGAAAAGCATATCATCAATGTAAACCTCCATTGTCTGCCCGATTTGGTCGGCAAACATCCGGTTGACTAAGCGTTGGTATGTGGCTCCTGCATTCTTTAGTCCGAACGGCATAGCCTTATGGCAGAATATGCCCATGTTGGTCATGAAGGCCATTTTTTCCTGATCGTCTGGATGCATTGGTTATATCTCGAGTACGCATCCATGAAGCTCAAGAGCTCATGACCGGCGGTGGCATCGACCATCATGTCTATGTGGGGCAGAGGGAATTGAGTCTTTTGGGCACGTCTTATTGAGGTCGGTAAAGTCTACACACTCTCCATTTGCCATTCTTCTTCCTCACGACCACTATGTTAGCTAGCCATTCGGGGTAGTGGACCTCTCTTACTAATCTGTTGTCAAGAAGCTTTTGGACCTCTTCATTTATTATCTTGTTTCGCTCTGGAGCGAACTTTCTTCTTTTTTGCTTCTTGGG
This sequence comes from Leonotis leonurus, assembly GCA_026898415.1. Taxonomy (NCBI): domain Eukaryota; kingdom Viridiplantae; phylum Streptophyta; class Magnoliopsida; order Lamiales; family Lamiaceae; genus Leonotis; species Leonotis leonurus. The sequence goes on from JAPKLX010000091.1 coordinate 323,817, forward strand.
GGGGTAATCTGGGTCGACCTGCAGCTTATGCACAATAACGTTCGGATCAATCCCTGTCATGTCTGCATGAGACCAAGCAAAACAATCATAATGGTTAGATAGAAATTGGATTAGTCGTTCTTTGATTTTGGGTTCCCATTGCGCTTCAATCTGGACTTTACGATCCGGAAAGTCTTGATGGATCGATACTTCATCTAGTTCTACCATGTCAGGTTCGTCTTGTTGGACTGGTTGGTTCGGTTGCAGGTTGGCAAGTCCCCCTTGCTGTAATTGCTATAAGATGACTGTTTTTCCCTTCATTGTGGTTTAGTAGCATGCTCCTGCATCTTTCTGTTGTCCAAATATCTCCTTCACTCCCCACTTGGTTGGGAACTTGATGACCTGATGATAGGTGGATGGGACGGCTTTCATCTCGTGGATCCAAGGTCGGCCCAATATGACGTATGCTGAGGGAGAATCTACCACTAGAAATTGAGTGCATGAGTTTACTCCTTCTGTATATACGGGAAGTTCAATCTCTCCAACCGTGCTCTTGTGTTCGCCGCTGAACCCGATCAGGACGGTAGCCTTCTTGACGATCTTTGACTCGTCTATTCCCATTTCCCTAAAAGCATGAAGAAAGAGGACATTGGCAGAACTGCCATTGTCAATTAGTACACGTTTGGTTAGGCAATTCGCTATATAAAGAGAAATGACAAGTGCATCATGATGAGGGTTAAAGAGCCTGGTTGAGTCTGTTGAGGTGAAACAAATAGTTTGGTTGGGATGAGCTGTCGGTGTTCATCTCGCTCGATCCTGCTCCGTTCCGCATGGCTTGCCTGGTATGTCTCCTCGCAGCCGAATGCATGACTCCACTGACTTTCGATCCACCCGTGATCATGTTGATCGTTTGTTCATGGACAGGCGGAGCGGGTGGGATAGCTTCTCTCTCTCCGCCTCGTCGGTCTCGTCCCTGTTGGAACATTTTCTTGCCTTTTTCCATGAAGAGGTCGGTAAGGTGTCCCTGCTTCAGCAGTTGGGATACTTCGAGTTTCAAGGCGATATAGTCGTCGGTCCAATGTCCATGATCGGCATGAAACTCACACCACTTGGATCTGTTTCTTTAATCGGTTGGCGACCTCATCTTCTTTGGCCATTTAACTTTGTCACTGAGACTCTTTAGTGCTGCAACTGCTTCGATGGGAGAGATGGATAGGTTGTATTATGGTACGTCTGTCCTCTTTCGAGTTTGGTTGTCAAACGTTTGGTTATAGTTTCTCCTCCTGTCGTCTTGCCTGCGGTAGGTAGGGTATGGCTCTGGACGCCTGTCTGTCGCCCTTCGGTCCGACCTTGATTCTCTTCTTGAGATCCTCTGAGGCGATGACCTGTGATGGTTGTACTGGTCTTCCTCCCATTTGATTTATGCCCATGCTTTGGAAAGAATGTCTTCCATCGTCTTACACGGGTACTTGGTTAGCTCCTTATACAAGTCGGAGTCGGGTTGGAGGCCTTTGCGGAACGCTGTGATCGCAGTTTGAGGGTTGCAGTTGGTGATTGACACTTTTTCTTTGTTGAACCGCCCTACATAGTCTCGAAGTGGCTCTCCCCTCCGTTGAACTACGACGTATAAGTCTTCTGAGATCTTCTCTAGTTTCCTGCTACTAGCATATTGCTGCACAAACGTATCAGTCAGTTGAGCAAAAGAAGATATGGAATTATTGGGGAGATTGGTATACCACCGGAAGGCCGGTCCTACAAGACTAGAACCGAACCCCTTACACATGCACGCCTCCCTCAACTCGCGAGGGACAGCTACAGTAAACATCCTTTGCCGATATTGAGTGATATGATCGTCTGGATCGGTTGTCCCATCAAAGGTCTTCATGTTAGGGAAGCTGAATCTGCTGGGCATCTCTATTAGGGCGATATCGTTCACGAAAGGAGAGTCAGTGTAGCAACTTGCGGCGCTCTTCTTGATGGGTGCAGGGACTCCTGGGATTCGTTGTATTGTCGCTTTCATCTCTGAGATCTTCCTAGCCAACTCCACTTCAAGGTTTGTGTACAAGCTACTGATGGCTAGTTGCGGCAGTTCGGTAGCAAGGGGGTAAGCCTGGCCTCCGCCTGGCTGGGACGGCAGAGTTGTCTGACAGTCTGCTCCCGATGTTAGAATGGGTCCCGTCGGCTGGGGATTTCCACCTTGCGGATGACTTGTCAGTACGGCCACGATCGTGCCTTCGGCGGATACGGTACTGGCGGTGGCCCCCGACGTGACATGCACAACCGCAGGCGTGGTGGTCTTATCATTCACACCAAGCGGGGTTGTTAGGGACGGTTGTACCAACCCGCCCGTGCTGATCGTTCCGGGTGTTAGTGTTGTCCCCGAAGTTGAGATGTTGTTTACCTACAAATAGAGTAACACGCCCAGTGTTAGGATGAGTGTAAACAATATCAGAGTTCCTTACCGCGTATGACGGATCCGTAATGTGCAGTTCGGGGTCATCGTCCAGTGGAGTCAGTACGCCATCTTCGAGTGAACCCATTGGAGCAACCGGGATTCGAAACCTCGAAGTTGATCCCCTCTGATTATGGGTTGCCGCCTCTAGTCGGACAAGTAATTCAGCGTTCTCTTGTTCTAACTTCTTTCTGTTTTCGCGCTCTCGGTTCATCTGTTCAGTGAGAGCGGCGATCTGCTCGGCCAGGTTGGGTTGGACGGTAGTGTCAGATCCGTCAACTTGCCCTGACATGATACTCCGATTGAACTCTGGTAGCGTCGCTCGCTGAGTCGCTTGATTGCTAAGCCCCACAGTGAGCGCCAAATTGTAGAGGGTGATTCCTACAATTGAGATGAGTGGGGCGCCAGCAACCTGCTCAATCAGAAAGCAACCGTAAGAGTTCGAGGGAGCACCTGTGGGGTGTCAGCCAAAGAACCTCCGACGGTCAAGTCAGTACATACGATTGATAACAATATGATAAAAGAACGAAGTATAAAGCAACAATGTGTGCTAAAAATATAGGTAAAGAGAGTGTAGATGTTGATCGGCCGATCGTGCCGGTCGGGTCGATCAAGGTTGGTGTGCGCCTGATGGGTCGAGGGATGACGGGAAAGGTCAAAGCAGTAGAGCTGTGAGTGAGATACCAGAAAATATATGTCCCCTTTGAATAGGTAGGGTCAGCTTTATATAGGGCGACCCTTCTTTCCCTTAAGGTTTTTCAGGATAACCGATCTTGCCTATCTTTTCGTTCATCCCTAGTGTAGTTAATTGCGATATTATCATCTTGGTTCAATCGATTATTGTTATCGGCGGCCATAGCCGTTGTTGACCGTACTGATAAGGTTATGGCTGATGTTTTGGGCCAGTCGGACCGTTTGTGGGCTTATGAGGCTAGCCTAGTGCATGGGCTTTTGGCCATAGTAAGCCGATTTGGGCGTTTTGTCCTGACTGGGCTTGCATATTAATTTGCGTTTGGGCTTATTGATAGAATACGATTTTTGCCACTACAATTATCATGAAAATTACCAAAACATTAAACAAGTGAAGTACCTCCTCCACTGTTTAAATAAGCGTCCTATTTTGATTTTGTTTTTATTTTTTAATATGTGTTTTATTTCAAAAATTTAAATTATAAATATAACATTTTTTTCATTTACCATTATTTAATACATTTATAATATTAAAATAAAGTATATAAATGTATTTATAAAAGTGTAAAAAATTAAATAGAACACTTATTAAAAATCAAAGATAGGAAGATTGTGTGCTCTTTATAAGACATTGTGATGTTTTAAAGAATTGAAACATTAATGTTCTCCCACCCTTGGGAATGCTCATAATATTTTTAATTTATTTTCTTTTGAAATGTAAATTCGAATTAAATTCAGGTTCTGTATAAAGAAAATATAATCTCCTATCAACGATCAAAACTAATTTTTGTTTTTGTTTTACTTGAATGTGTTTAGAGCCTTTTCTATGTCGTCCATTCGGATCCCTTACAGACGAGAACATGCGCTTTTTTCCATTTGGACAGCTACCAAGCACCACCGCTATCTATGGCAGGGTCCCGGCAGGCCTATGTTCAGGGATCACTTGAGAGAGTGTATGACCCTTCAAATGCAGGTGATTGGTTTTGATCCACCTAACCCTCTCTAGCCAAAGGTCGCCTTTACCAATCGATATGTTTTCGATCTTTTATAACCGATCGGCAAGCAGAGGTCAGAATCTAAACACATCGATTTCGACATTACTTAAGAAATTTATCAATCGGTCGATTTCAAAGGATGCTTGTTAAATAACGCACGATTAGCACATTATCTTTCTTCACATTATTTTACAAGACAATAATGATACCATATGAAGAAGCATCAAATAAAAATTAGTTATGTCTTTTGACATAAAAAAGTATCAATTCCTAATAATCAGTATTCACTATTGTCAACACCCTCTTCATTATCTTCTATTTGAGTTTTTTGGTTCATCATGAACCTCCAACTATCACCTTCCTCTATTTCCCACTGTTTCTTCAATTCATAGATGGTTTTGGTTGCTGCCACCGCAATCGCAGGGTTGGTATCTTCAGCCAGCCTCTGCAACCAAACATTTGCACATAAAACGCCACCGCCTGTGTTCGTATTTCACAAAAAATGATCTCAAGAGACTGTGCCTAGGAACACTACCTGCAGTGCTCCCATGCCGGCATTTCCTAGAGTCCACATTGATGGAGCAGTTGATAATGCATTTGCTAGCGCTCTCCTAAACTCATCAAGAATATGCCAAACCCAGAAACACGAGTTAGTCTCAGATCATGCAGAGAAAAAATAAAATTTGCGAACTTCACAAGTTGATGTTGAGTCTTCCTAATTGACTCTCCATTAAGAATTTTCTGCCTTTCTTGAAAGGGGATAATGGTATTAGATACCTGGTGCTGACATCAGGAGAGCTTGAGCACTCCGCCAACAGAGATACGCTGCTTTTTCCATCCATTGCATCGAGATCAATAAGAGCTGCCACAAGCAACTCCAACTGCTCCAAAAAGAAAATGAGTATACATGAAAAAATGGCAAATAGGGGATCTACTTAAATATGTTTGCATTCATTTGAATCAGACCTCTTCAGGGTCAGTATAGTCAATTCCATCAGCTTCAGAAAGTGCAGAAGCCATGCTCTCATAAGCTTCCTGTATTACAAAAACGTTAAGAACAGTATAGACTTGTAACTTGATTGCAATCTCTTTTTTTGTACAGATATGGTCTACACTGACCTGAATAGCATTAATACGATCCTTGGATACCTCCCATGGGATAAAGTCAAGAGTTTTACCATTCTTTTCAAGCGTTACATGCCTTCTGTCCTCACTAACATCTGTAGGATCTCTTTTCCTGCATATAGATAATTATATTTTTTGCCAGAAAGATTCATATATCTTAAACGAATCAGGAAGACTTGCTGTTATTAGAAACTTACGATCTCTGAGTTTTGCTCACCATCATATCATGAATGTTTTTGAGAAACTGCCAATCCAACAAACAGAAATCTGAACTCTCAAATGATCAATGTGAAAAGGAAGGGTGTATTATTTGTGAAGGGCAACTGAAGTTTGTGAAAATAACAAATAACAATGTGTCCTTGAAATGATTATATGAGGAGGGGTCAGCTCCTATAAAGGGAAGCAACGAAAGCACTTTTTCTCTGATAACAATACCTCCAAAGCCATCAAAGAATCTTCCATAGCACGTCGTTTCGCAGCAAAGTCAGCCCGCTTCAAATCAGCCTGAACAAGAGCATACAAAGTCAGTCGCGTCGTCTTTATTATCAGTATGCAGAGCACCATTGTTCCTCATTCTAAAATTCTATATCAGTCTGCAGCCTCTTAGGATCTTGGCTGTCTGGAGCATTCCAAGCAATTAATTTTGTGATATAATTCTTTAGGATACTATGCCTCGTTCAAAAAATTGGGTTCTTTCTGACAAATAGAGCAAAATGTCTTATGGAATAGTGTTCCAAAATCTCACACGATGTTGTTCAAACAAGATTGTATCAGTTCGAGGAAGTCCATGAACCAAATTGGATGTATTTAATGAAAGATAGAGGTAACAACCTAAGGAGTCATATAAAGGTATTCTATAGACACCATATATGAGTTTCATATTCCAGAAATCATGTATTTCTCATAAATAATCTTTAGTAGAAGGCATTCAACATACCATGTTATTCAAATTCAAGAAAAAGCACAACTACACTATTAAAAAACCATATTTTAATGGAATGCTAATGCAACTCAACCTGAGGAAAGGAAAGTTCCCCAAACAATATAGAGGAATTGTGCTCTATAATGCAGCTTAAAGAACCAAACTTACCTCTAATGCACCATCACTCCAGTGCTTGGCAGCAGCAGTTTTCAGTCTTGATTGAGCTATATTTTTCAGAATCTGAACCAGCAACCAGAAAAGAGGTTGATCACAGATTTTCTTTCCTTTCTGTTTTAGGAAAGATTTAGAAATGAAGATTCCTTACTGTGGCAACATGATGAAGCCTTTCAGCTCTTTTCTTCACATCATGATCAATTTTCTCGGTATCTTCCCTAGCACGTGCTACCAAATAAAAAAATAGTTATTAAAATGATAAAATCATTTTTTAAGGGTACGAATGATAAAATCGTTGAGTTCATCATGCTGTATATTTTTTAGCATCTTTTTTCTGAACTCACTATGTATCAGTCTAGTATATTGTGGCTAAGAAAAGCTTACCATCAAGCTTGAGGAACTCTGAACCAAGAAAGGCAACATCTTGTCGTGCTCGAGCATCCAACTTCAGTATGCCCCTGAGAATGTATATTATTTGAGGTGTTAGTGTTACTGAGTGGATATGAAGTTTACTCATCTGAATTGAATTGAAAATAGCGACGCCCTAAACCAACCCAAATAGTAAAAAGGAAAATAAAATCTTATATAGCGTCAATTATCTTTTCTAGAAGCAAAAATAAAATGAAGTATAGAATGGCGTGACTCTTGATTATTTGCCAGTGCTGAAAATTTTGGACAATTATTATACCGTGAAAGAAGTACAATATCATTTCTAGCCCTTTCATTCATGAACTTTGCATCATTTGAGACAAATTTGCATGCTTCAGCTAATCCTTGACTAGACGAGATGCTTTTGCCAGTCTCTATGGGATGCTTATCTCCACTTCGAGAGCTACGCAAACAAACAGATAAAATTATAAAAATTAACTATTAGTTATGAGAAAATCTTTACTATACAAAAATAGTATAGTGGCACAACTGGTGCAGTATTTGATTTTCAGTACCACAGACCAAAACTTTTAAATATTACAATGCAGGACAAACATCTAAAATCTCTAATATAACATACGACATCTGTGTGAAAAGTGAAAATTGAAAGCTCAATTAGTCAGCTGAAATGTATGATTTGTACTTACTTCTATGTGAAGAATCTCACTAAAGCATTGACATCCCAAATAGAAGATGGCAATCAAGATATGATATTGTGTCGCATAGTTGGTTACTTATAGTTCTCACACAAATAAATGTATACCTGGATACATTTGAATAATCACCGTGCCTGACACGCTCTTTTGTCTCTGTGTTCTTCGTTTCTCTTGACTGGCAAACCAAAGAAAATCCTCGCGATTCAGTACACGCATTTAATTTTCGACCTAAAGGCCAGAATCTCTTTGAACTTAATTTCAGGTTAGACAATGATAGATGTCCTGTTCCCTGTGTATGATGGTTTGTTCCTTGATTTATGATATACTTAGGGTGCTGAGGTGATTTTGCTGATGGATAAACAACCCCATTTACTTTAGCCATGGGTTTGAACCAATTGAGCTCCAGTTAAAGCTTGGCTTAAGAGGAAGAGATTGAGAAATGATCAATGCAGAACTTTCTCCCAAGCTATCATTTCCTCGGAATTTTTAAGGCTGCAGAAATAGAAAATGGACATTAGGGAAAAAAAATATTATTTTCATGCAGAATCCTGAAATGTGAATATAATCATGGTGATGTTTATTAATTTAGACCAACTTTTTGTCATGTAAGAGTCAGAAAATTTATTGCTGATTCTTTTCATATAGGAATCTCACTTATTGATCAAAATTAGCATTGTATCAAGTATTCTAATTGAATTTCCACACCCTGAAGACCTCTTACTGTTCGTAAATCAAATGAAGAAACTTAGAACACCATTTCTGCATCCAGCAATGCAACTATAACAAGAGATAAAGGTTGCTTAAGCTCAGTGAAATAAAAACAATAGCAAAAACAGTCTTACTTAGGGAGACACACATCATTTCCTTTCAATATAACATACTTCACAGGGGGTATAACATTTTTGAAAACAAATTTATTTTCTGGAAGGGGAGGGACGCTGAGCATATTTAGTTGTTGGCAAGGATAGCTAATGACACCAATACAAGATCCCATGTTTTTCAGTGACAGAGCAATCCCTTTTCTTGAAATGTATAGCACTTAATTCACTTTATATACACATAAACAATGAATATAGTTACAAATTGGATAAAGAACCCCATTGCATGTCCTTGCTGAAAGAGCTTTACAAGACGTAAAGCTAATCCATCTATATCAAACCCTTTAAATAATTCACATGCCAATTCAGGTAATCAGACCCATTCCTGCATGTCTACTAAGTAAAAAAATTTGAAGTCATAACCCAGTCATAAGCATCTAACACTATAATTTAGTATATTCTCAAACATGCCTACTTACACACATACACAGCAGACAATTTCCAATGGAAATTGCTCCCCATCTCCAGACACTAAATTATCAGTTTAAAGTAAGGTTCCCAAAATTCGCAAAACAACAATTTCTCAAATAAATGAGGGAACCAAACAGTTGAATTCACAGTGGCATTCGTAACAAAAACTGGAAAATTTAGTCCAGATACTGTAGACAGAAACCCCTAAATCAAGAATCCCCAAATTAAATCCCTCGCATGGAAACAAAGTATATATTAGCAGAAAAAAATGTGATTGGCCAAGCAAGACGAAAAGAATATACTCACCACCTGAGTTGGATTGAGGGAGAGATAGGGGAGAGTGAGGTGTAGCGATGAGATGAGTGAGAAAATAATAGGTAGAGTGGAGTGGAGAGAGAGTGAGGGAAGGGGTTGAGATTTGAGAGAAGATTGAGATGAAATTAGAGCCACAAAGGAAGCATGTGGCCCCTCAATTGCCAACGCTAGACAACAAAAGAATGTATAAGAATGAAGCAGACGTCGCCTTCTTCGCCATGCTCGCTCGCTCATCCCCTCAATTACGCCCTACTTTAATTTGCCACTAAACACTGCTAATCCATAATGAGATTATGTAATGTAATGCAAAAATCCATCTTACATTCAGAATCAGAAGAAGAAGAAATCGAATAAATTAAAATATATCAACTCCATTCTATCATGTTTATTTTATAGTGATAATCGTGTTGAGAACCTCGTTATCTTCAGTTCTTCAAATGCCAATTGTATGAAGAATAAAATATTTACCAGAAATGCTTTGAAGTTGTTCATAACTTCTCATGCACTGTGTTAGAGAACAAAAGCTTATTTTAAATTATTTATCCAAACTAGAATTCTACCTGGAGTTTTTTTTTTTTTCAATTTTTATTATATATTTCAAGAGTTAAATTCTAGATAAGGAATTAAATTGTGTGCATACAATGGAGGGAAAATATGGATGAGATTGACTATTTCATTTTTTATATCTCACATCTAAATTTATTATTTTCGTTACATTTTTTTAGATTTTTTTTTACGATATAATGAATTATAATTAACATTTATTTGATATTTTTAAAATTATATTATATTTTTAAAATTTATCAATCATGTAAATTAATTAAAAATAATATTAAATATTAAAAAAATTATTTACTCTATTTAGATAAGAAGGAATTAAAAAATTAAATTAAAATATAAGATTGAAAAACTAAAAAAATATTATAATTTTAATTATGTAAAATAAAATACGAGATTAAAAAAAGTCACCCAATCCTAAAAAATATCTGGCAAAAACAAAAGACGAGATTAAAAGAGAGACAATATTTAATTGAGTCAAACATTATCTCGAGTCTCAACCGGTATAAATATTTAATCTAGCTTGCATGTTTTGTGAGAGTTTTCATATAACTATAGCAAGAACTATAATCCGAATAATCATAGGATTCCCTTTTAGAAATTAAATCTGCTAAATTTCCGCAAAACTAGAATTATAAGTCTGATATCTTGAAAACTAGAATTATAAGTCTGCAAATAAAAATATAGTACAAATTCTTTTTTGGGATTAAATACTCCAAATTTTAGTGGAAACTAAATAAAGGAAAGCTCGAGTCTTCAAGTCTTGGTCATCAAATATCTAGATTAATATCCATTGGATAATCAGGTATTTAATTAAGTTGCATATTTTTTTCTTCGAACGTGATTCAGGGTTACCAAAATCTCATGTAGAGGCGTTTGAGAATTTGGAATCGGGATTTGAGACTTTCCCAATTCCGATTCGATTACGACGGATTCAGGATTCTGAGTCTCAAATTTTTTGGGATCGAGATTGAAAATTTAAAAATTTTTAGAACTCGGGAGTCCCGAATCCCAATCGGGACTCCGAATCTCGACCGGGACTCAGGATTTCACGAAATTAATTTTAAAATTAAGTAATTAGGTCTCATTTGGAAAATTTTGGTCTCGTTCGGGACTTCGGGACCAATCAGGATTTTTCAGGATATTTTTTTTTGGGATCAGGATCGGGACTTAAATTTTTCAATTTCGGGACTCGGTAATCCTGAAATCCCGATCTGGGAATCCTGAATCTGTTCTTTTGAATATACTCCGAAAGTCGAAGTAACCGCGGGTTTTGCTCTGACCGGGACCATGACAAAAAATTAGTTGTTTTTCGAAATCGAAACTTTGGGATCGAGTTCGGGACTCCCGATCCTGTCTCAATTCTCACCCCTACCTACGACAAGATCCATCATCTTGGCATGAATTCCTTTAAAATTGAGAACCTATTGCTTGGATGTCGCTTTTTCACCTTCTCTTCGCTCCGGACACGAGCGCCAATGGACATATGGAGGGAGCATACAAAGCGTGAATTGATAATATTCTTCCAATTCAGATTGAGGATATGCCAATCTAACGTTTACTGTCTCCCCGACCTCGTTTTGGTGCACTATTTGAGAGCTCACTCGATCTTGTTATAGTGTTGTATTAGCCTATTAGGAGGTGAGGAGAGAAACTCTCCACACTTCATATCACACAATCAAATTTTATCATTTAATAAATATTTTTAAAAATAAAAATTTATTATAATATAATGAATTATAATTAATAATTATTTAAAAAAAATTATAAAATTATATACCCTTTTAAATTTATGAATCATCAAAATCAATTAAAAATGATATTAAATAAAAAATAATTATGTACCGATTTGGATGGAATGATGTAAAACTTATATTAAAATATATAAATTAAAATTTAAAATTAACAATAAAATAATTAAAATTTGATTGTGAGAGATGAAGTTAGAGAAAAAAATAAGATACTAAATCACATTTGCATTATTTTTCGAAAAATTAATTTGAGGGTGCGTTATTAATTGAAATGGAAAGAGAAAAAAAGTGAGAAAGGGAACGGACCTAAACGTAGAACAAATGAATTAGTTGAGTAGAATACAAGAATAATGAGAAGTGTTGTGAACAAAAAAGCATATGAAAGGTATGGGACGTACGTATGATTCCCTAACTAGGATTAACGACCATATATAATATATGCATGTGAATCTATGATCACTTCACATGTGCCCACTTGCATACTGCCAATTTTTTTAATCTTATGTCCATCAATGACTATATTTCTTAATGGCTGTAGGTGTCTACGGTGTACCCTTTCTTAATTTGAATTTTAGACTTCCAAAATCATACAATAAAGAATCTTGTAATTGAGGGTATGAGTGTAAAGGGAGTCGAGTCGAGTATTGATTTGTTCAAGCTCAAGCTCGCTCATAAGTGTCAAGTTTGAGTTCCAACTGGACTTGATATTATAGAATTAATTTCGAATTCTTCTCGAATCAATCTCATGTAAACTTATGAACTGCCTCAATAATTATACTTCTTATTGAGGGTCTTATATTGACCCTTAATAATAATATCTTTTCGTCCTATTAACTTTGAAGTGTACGAAATTTCATATATGATTTTGTAACCGGATGATAGATACTCCATTTAACTTCAAATTAAAAACCACAAAAAAATCTTGTGGAGAAAATTATAAATATTAGATACGATCCTATATACATACATATATATATATATATATATTTAATATTTACTATCTTCATTATAACGTTTGTTATATTTTAATAGTTTGAATTGTTTATTAAATCATAGTTTAATATGTTGTAATCCTTCGTTATTTGGTTAAGCCAATTATATAATATTCAGTTTATGAACTGTATGGTTTGTATTCATCTTGCATAATTGTGGAATTCAGAGTCTTTCTTGAGCCGTATCAAGGATTATAGATTCGATTTTAGAATGAAACTATTTCAATCTTGTTTTGATTCTGGATTCATATCCCAAAATATCCTTTAGAATATGGTATAAGTCAAAATTTGAACTCCGTGACATCTATATATACTCTTCTACTGAAAATTAGACATTGAAGTCTTACAACTAAAAATTACATGGAAAGTCAAAGATTGCCAAAAGTGAAAAGACTAATTGCTAAATCACATACGAGGATTTCTTAGCTCAAATCATAATGTCAAATTAATCAAGCACGTGTTAGCATTCCTATAATTGGAAGATTTCATAGCCACGTACAAGGATCACTTACCATTTTAGGAAATAAGGACGATGACTTTAATAAGAAGAAATTAAATGTTCAAGACTTGATATTTGAAAAGGATACTTCAAGGGTTGAGTGATATAGTGGAGTGATTAAATAAAAGTTTATTACATGTTAATTAAAATTAAATATGTGAAATTTATTTTGTTAAACTAATAGTTTAGATTAATTATTTTATAAATTTAAAAAAATTAAGACTATATAAAAATTATCAAATATCTATAACTAATTTATTCCTTATTTAATTGAATTTTATTATTTTATAGTATAATTAACTACAAAATGATTTAAATATAATTTTATATATTTAATCTATATTTATCGCTTGTTTCTTGTTTTTTTCTTGAAATATAATACTGGTACGCAAATATGAAAAAGTAATCATTGTTTAATTATTATTCTTTTGTTGCTTTAATCATTATCATTTATTGTTTATAATTACAACTGATAAATTAAAGAATAGAAAATGTTAACAAGAAATAAAATATGCTTAAATGAGAGAATAATTAATGTTTAAATATTTGAGTTAATTATACAAACTAGCCAAAGAAGATAGTAAAAAACAAATAATAGCCACAAACATAACACTATTTAAATTCTAGCCATTTTGAATGTGAATTATCATAAATACCCTTCTACTTAAGTTTAATTGTATGAATGGTACGACTGTATGAAAGGTATGAATAATATTCATTCATACGATTCATACGTACGTACAGTTTAGTAAAATTAAGTATCACGTATGAATCGTACGATTCGATACAATTCATACGATTCATACGTACATACAGTTTAATAAAATTAAGTATCACGTATGAATGGTACGATTCAATACAATTCATACTCAAAAATGTAAAATATAATTATAAGGGTATTTTAGTACAAGAAATTTATAAATGGCTAGAATTTAACTATTATTATGTTGGTGGCTATTATTTGTCTTTTACAATCTTTTTTGACTATTTTATATTATCACTCTAAATATTTTTTATTATCTGTATCATTATAGTACTGTAAAATCTCAAAAAATCGATATGGTTGTTTGAAAATTAATTATTATTAAGAAAAGTTTGTTGGAATATATTCAATTTTTTTAAGCATAATTACAAACATTAATTATTTTAGATTAAAGTTTGATTAAGATATTATTTGTATACAATGGTAACGTTTACGCATGAGTAACTTGGAAAATTAATTTTTCTTGTCACATACTTATAATACCTAATAATAGAACTAGTCGAGACGAATCCGTAGTCACCAAGATCGTAAAAATTGGACATCATTTGAGCCCTCGGTGAATTTTTAAAGTTCAAGACGAAGTGGGTATAAATACCCTTCCTTCTTCTCTCCAGTCTCCACCTCATTTTTCACTCACACATATTTTAGAGAGAGAGTGTAGAGAGAGGTGGTCTAAACTCCACGGTCGGAAGCTGTCGGACGGCCTCCGGACCACCGCCAGCCGTCACCGAAATTTTTTTCCGGCGATCAAATGAGCCCAAATTTCACCCCAAGCTTCCTTTCGACGTGTACATTCCATTTTCGGGGTCCGATCATCCAAAAAATGGTTGGAAGGCAGCCATGCAAGACCAAAATCTTGGTCAAATTAAGTAGTAAGTTGATCCTTTTCACCTTCTCTTTTCTTCATTGTCATCCTTCACTTCTCACCCCTTCTCTCTACCCTTTTTACAACTATCTTCCAACAAGACGAGAGCAGCTCCGGCGAGGAGAGGGAAACTTCGGCAAATCCACCATGAAAGCTTCACCTTAGTACTTCCATAAGGTAATCATTCTTTCTCTTTACCGATTTAGACCGGAATGGGGTAAGATTATTAATTATCTTGATTTAATATGTGATAGTATAGTTATTTTATTTTAGGATTAGTAGTTTGATATTGTGTTGGTAATGAAACATGATGAACTAGGGGATTAAATTTTGTTTTACATTCTTATGTTGAAAGCTTCCTTCTGCCTCGTCATTTTCGTACTGTATGAGTATCCTAATTTTTGTCTTATTAATATAATAGAATACTACATCGAGTTAGGACTAATCTCCAATTTGAATCAGTCAATTTCGTTATGTTTTCAATTTACTATGATTTTTACAAAATGGTTGCGCAAACTGTGAAATATTGCAAAAATTTGGGTATTTGTCTACCTTTGAAAATTCGGGAAAAATAGAGATTAAATGATTTTACGTGTTTTATTTTTGGAACATACAAATTTAAGACATTGTTTATCTTAAAATTTTATTCTTATAAATTAGAGTTATTTTCAATTTATCCTGATTTTTCAAAGTCGACTGCTCATATGACATGAATAAATGTGTTTGTGAAAATTATTTCGAAACTATATGATTTTATTTTGGATTATTGACTCAATGAAACCCAAAACTGTTTTTAAGACATATTCCCTATGATTTTTGTAGTATGTGCGTAAAATTTCACATTCATTAGAGTTCGTTCGATAGAGTAACTAAAATTCAACTTTTAATCGTTTTAAAAGGTCTTGAAAGTAACCCCACGTTTTTATTCCTTAAGTGATATCAAAAATGAGTTTTTGAATATGTTCTTTTGAAAAAAAATTGACTTTGTAATTTTGAAAAACTATTGTTAAAATTTCACAAATTCATCATTAGTGGTTTGAGAGATAAATTTATAAATGTGTGTGTGCATAGGTTTTCACTAAATAAAATCATTGTTGTAAGTCCAAACATATCTAAACTCATTAGCTATTACGAATTTCATTCCTTATAAATGAAACTTATGACATGATTATTTCGAAGAAGTATAATAAGAAATTCATAATCCTATTAAGTTTGAGCGAGCCATTACTCGAAGTTGACGGACGATATAAAGTATTCATGTAGTCTAGCCAAGTGTTACTCCTTCTATCATGACGTTCGAATTGACTACAAGCGGATTGAAATTGATTAAGTGGTTGGCAGATAAGTCTTGTAAATGATGATCATCGGATAATTAATAAGTCAATGTTATAATGGTTATACATTAAGTTCGGGAAGCACTAGAAGTGCTTAAGGTTGGAGAAAAGGTTAACGCCTATCAATTTGTACTTAACCATGAGATTCATCTTGTACGGTATTACCGAGGAATAATATATATCTTATGTAATGGAATGTGAGCTCCATACATCGGTGACATGTGTTGGTCTATTTACAGTATGTTATTTTGAGTTAATAAGCTTGAACTGCTTTTTCTGAAAATTTGAATTTACATGCCAAATGTTTTTATTTTGCTCATGTGTATCCTATATGTGATGGATCGATATTACCGTAACCATTGATTGGCGCTACCAACGATGTAAGTTAAAAATTGTGCCTTGAGCCGGATCCGGCCAAGGTAGTGTATACGGAAAGTCCGGATCGAGTGAACTTGGCCAGCAGGTTCTCCGGTCTTGGCGAAAGGGGATTGTTCGCGGAAGACTTCGGTTTTCCCTGTCTAGTCGCAATGAGGAACACTGTGAATGAGCAAAGAATGATAACGAGTTTGATATGATGGTAAAATGTATGTTTTCATATGTGTATGGTGGATTTTTGTTTTAAAACGTCATGCATCATATGGTTGGACATGTAATATTCTTTAAATAAAGATTTATGTTGTTTTTCACTGAAAAAGTCGGGAAACGACTCACACTGAGTACACTAGTACTCAGCCCAATTTTTTTTTTCAAATATTTTAACAGGTTTTAGGAGGACGGTGATGAGCTGGCCACGAGGTGGGCCTGATCAAGTGTCTTATTCGTAAATGTCGATTACCAAGGTGATGGTAATGTCATATTGATGTTTATTTTGTTGCCATTTGGTTACACCTTGTGTATGACCTTCTATATCCAAAATTATGGTCTTATCATGTTGACCGTCAATATAAAACTTTCAATTTTTGATCATATTTATTTCACTGTTTACGATTTAATGTCTTCATACATTGAACTCGTGTTGTATCCAGTGTGTCCAAAATCCTAGAGTTTATCTATCTTCTTCAATTGTTCATCATTATTGTCGTATTGAAAATTTTCTCATTTATATTACACTAAATCTCAATTCCGTGTAGCCCCCTCTCCTGCGGGGCGTTACAAGTACACATTATTAATATTTAAAAATAAAACGAGGGAAAATAAAATATTAATATTAAATATATGCAAATGAAAAATACGAATAGAATATTTGAAAAAGATTTATATTGATAAAATTAATATTAAACCATCTGTATAAATGTATGACAATCAATACTCTACAAAATTTCAAAATCAATAACTTATATTTAAGTCTAATATAGTGAAATAATTATAATATAATCATACTCAATTGATATATATACACACACACATAGGAGACAGAACAAATAAAAATGATTCTTTACAATTTAACTAAAAGTAAATTTTAACTGTTAAATCGTTTAGATGAATAGTACATATTAAAAGATAATCTTATAAATATTCATACATATAGGCTTTGGTTGGTACCTAAGTTATGATACACCATCTAATATTAATTACCCTATAGTTCTACCTTATATGCCTACTTTGATGTGGGTAATATTTCTTTAATAATTAATAATTTGAGAAAAACAATATTGAATATTTAAAATAAGTAAGTTTTCAATGCAAAATGTAAAAATTTAAGTTTAATAAATAAATATAATAGAAAGACATACATAAAAAAATTATTATAAGTTTTGAAACAACATATATAAGGTATGTTATCTACATTATTATCTTTATATATTAAAATTTTCAATCTTTTTTTACTTGAAAAAATTTAATTTAATTGGTCGTGAATAAAAATTGACTTTGTCAAAAATAATCCAACATGATTCAATGACTGACTCTGACTTTTGTTAATAGTCATATTATAAGAGATGATAAATGGAAATTATCATCGTTGAAATTTGAATGACAATTTGGAATCCGATTAAGTTAGTGACATTTTTGGAATTAACAATTTGTATCCTGCATTTTGACCAGTGATAATTTTTTACTTCTAATACATGACTACTAAATCTTGTAATTAAGATGAGTTGTTTTCTTTTATAGTAAAAAATTGTCAAACAATTTATAAAGTTAGTTTATTATAAACTCATTCCAAATAATAAATATGTAGGAATCGTGTTTAATAAATATATATTTTATATATATTTATAGTGGTCAATGAAGTTTGACCAAGATTTAAGTGACGTGGCATTTAATTTTAAGAAAATTAAATGACCTAGGATCGTTCTTCATTCCGAGTAGATGATCGTGATATATTTATTTTCTCTAAACCGATTCCTGGTGAGTGAGAAATAAAGGTTTAAAATGAGTATGAAGGAAAATACTTGTCCCACATTGGTTATAAAACCAATATTCATCATGTATATAAGGAGATTAAGAAACTTATAATTTGATAAGTTGGGTCAAAGACCATCTGGCACGCGCCAGCTTAATGTTCTGGGGCTAATTTTTGCTAGCGGGCTTATATTTTGTAATAGAATACCATTTTATTTTATTATATTTTGTAATAAAATAGCTTTTGAGATTTGTAATTTGGAACTACTGTAATCTTCATTTTTCTTTTCTAAAATATTATTTTTATTTTTCTCTTTCCAATTATTTACCAACAAAATATACATTTCTTAATTTACGTGCACGTTAACGTTTCGTTTTAGATAAAATGGTGATTACCTCAAAATCATGAATTAATGCATTTCAAACTCTCGATTTTTTTTGTATTGCTGAACGCACGTTTTTCATAGACACTAACTAATCCAATTTTTATACTGCAAAATTATTTTCAAGTTGTCTCGAATGCAAAATCACATAATAGTCATGATGACAAAGAATTGCAAAACGACGAAAGATTTTAAATGTTTTTATTTGAATTGGAAGAAAATAGAAGTAAAAAATGAGTATTGTTTAGTAATTTATTGGCTTATAGACGAAGTGATTATTTAATACGTAATTAGTAATTTAAAAAGACTTTGAGGTACTATCAAATTCTAATAAGTAAAAAACATTACTATTGCTAAATCCAACATTAAATAAAAATCAATCATTATCAATATATTGTATATCTAAAATAAGTGGGAGCATATTGCGATACTTCTATATCAATTATGATACCAAATACATATTGCTTAAAATTCAAAATTAATAATTCATTCTAACCATCAATGTAACATTTGAGGTTGTAATGACCAATTTGTAAAAATCAGAATAAATAAAAAGAGGAAGTAACAAAAACATCAATTTTCAGATTTACTAATTTTAAATGCATCTAAATTATTGTTCACGGTTATAATTTTGAACCGAACTGTCGGATTATAGTTTCGAAAATTCAAAATTATAATCGAATCGTGAAGGACGGTAGTCACGGTTCTAAATCTTCGGTTACAGTTACGATTATGAATTGTCCAAAAAAATATATTTGATAATATTAAATTTCTAATTATTTTTATACGTACTAATTTATATCACCATTTAACTTTTGAGTTTTTCATTATTAACTCGTTATTTTTAAAAATATAGTGATTACAAAATAAAAATAAAATATTGATCTATCATTCTATGAAACAACAAAGTATCATTAGTCTTCAACTTCCAAATTCAAAGTTTTAAGTTTTATGTTATTTCATTACTAGTGCATTTATAAGTTTTAAATTAGGGAAAATGATGTTAAAATATACGAAATTTTGTCGTTTTATTAATCTAATACGAACTTTAAAAAATTATTGACAATACACAAACTTTGTAACTTACTCAATTTATGACATATAGTTGACTTTAAGTGAAATTGAAGCTGACATGACATATTTTATCATACGTGGGCGAGACACAGCTCCACGTCAAATAAAATATGTAATGTATTGTTAATAATTTTTTAAAGTTCGTATTAGAATTAATAATACGGCAAAAGTTCGTGTATTTTAACATCATTTAAGAAAAAATATTATTGTGTCCTCTTTAAAACGTAAAACGATGTCGTATTGTGTCCTACGTGGGCGAGACACAGCTTCACGTCAATGAATTATAATATCCCAACATGTTGTTATTTTTATTAGAGTAACCTTAATTCTCATTATGTATATATATAATGATCCAGATCACTTCCTATTTTATATCCAAAATATAACTTTTTATATGAACTACATCCTATATATATATATATAGGGATATGATTTGATGAAAACCAAGTCTTATATAAGAACTAAAATCTATGCATATCATGTATTATATTGATGCATTACACTAATATACAATTTCATAACATTATGATGATTTTTTTTATTCATTAACCAACACATTATAATTTTAATGTATTTTATGCATAAATTTAATATATTTTATGTATTTTATGCATTATAATTCATTGACGTGGAGTTGTCTCTCGCCCACGTAGGACACAATACGACATCGTTCTACGTTTTAAAGAGGACACAATAATATTTTTTCTTAAATAATAGGGAAAATTATGTTAAAAATACACGAACTTTTGCTGTATTATTAATTCTAACACGAACTTAAAAAATTATTGACAATACATGACATATTTTATTTGACGTGGAGTTGTGTCTCGCCCACGTAGGATAAAATATGTCATGTCTGTTTCGATTTCACTTAAAGTTAACTATGTGTCATAAATTTAGTAAGTTACAAAGTTTATTTATTGTCAATAATTTTTTAAAGTTCGTGTTAGAATTAATAAAACAACAAAAATTCGTGTATTTTAACATCATTTTTCCTTTAAATTACTATTATGAATCATTAAAAAAAAAATACTCTTTGTATTATAATAAATAGAATTGAGTAGAAAAAATAAATAAGTTTTACGATTACTTTTACGAACTTTCAAGCACAATCTATTTGAAATAGTTATCGATTCGTTTTCTACACTGTTACCGTTCGATTTTAAATCGCCAAGTACGGTTACGATTTTTGAAATTTTCAATTACTATATGCATGGTTACGATTCGATTTTGTGATTTCGATTCATTTAACCATCTCTACATTCAATGTTGAAAAATAAAATTATTACTTTGTTTTTGTTACGCAAAACTCGCTCAAATCAATTTAGATACGCATTAAAAATACAAATCCATTACCTAAATAATAATAACATCGAATAATTTTTTTTTTATCATTGAACATGAAAAATGTAAACGCATTATAAAATATTATCATTTGTCTATTCAAATGATTATGAATCACTATATTTTTGTTTGAATTTTTTAATAAGGCAATGAAAGTTTATGTAATAACTTTATTTAATAATAAATGTTGACCAATTATAAAGGACACTACAAACATACGGAATAGTGATGGAAAATTTTTTTGTTTTTAAATTTTAATCTATTAACAACGGAATTGTTATGGAATTTGTTGTTCAACTTTAGTGACATAATTATCCGTTATTAAAATTTAGTAACGGAAATTTTCGATACAATTCTGTTACTAAAATTGAAAAAACCATTTTAGAATAAAAAATTTCGTTACAATTTCGTTGTTATATGGTAAAGTAATATATTCTGTTGTTAAATTTTTTTTAGCAACCATCGATATTACTACGAATAAATTCGTTACAAATTCGTTAGAATTTCTTATTTTAGTAATGCAGAATTCCGTTGCTAAATTAACTTTTTTTTTTGGGTAGTGAGAGGGAAGAATCGTCCATCACTAATGCATAAAGAATACAATTGCATTAAGAATACAATTATAAAATAATAAAAATAAAGTTAATTTTAATTAAAAAATAATTAAATGAATTATAAAAGAAAATTAATAAAAATTACAAAATAATATTTATAGAAGGGAGTACTCATTTCTCAATGTGTTAATTAGTATAAATGCCCATTTTAAAATTGTGGATGTCAAAAATACCCAAAACATGAAGTTACATGTCAAAAATGTCCATTTGGTTTTTTAAATATTTAAAAGTACATTGATTTCAACAATTCTTACACTTACACACTTACATATTTAAATTGATTTCATAAATATATTCTTACACATTTACATAGACCTCCCACAAGTATTTTTCTCTCGATTCCCATCAATTTCTCCTAGTATATGCCGTCCAAATGGTCAAATTGAAGATATAAATCAGGTAATTGTCTTCTATATACCACTAAAAACATATTTATGGAATGACCTCTCGCAAATGTACCATGGACCGCCCACGTGTGCATTGCGCACACGTGGGCGGTCCATGCTACTTTTACCAGAGGTCCATGGTCCATTGTGTTTTAGATGCTATTTATGATGATTTTACAGATTGATAATATATTTTTAGGTAATTTTAAGATACATATTGCTTGTTTATTGTTTGTATGCTTGTAGTAATTGCATGTTTTGTTAATTTATCAATTTTTTTTTTGTTTTTGGGTGAAAGAACTCACATTTCACACATAAAGCCATGGACCTCTGGTAAATGTACTGGTACTTCTTCCAGCGGTCCATGCTATTTCTTGCATATATAACATATGTGATTGCATATATATAGTTTATACTTCAAAAAAATATCTTATGTATTAATTAAGCTTATTGCCGAATGAATTTGTGCTGAATTTGTAATTTTAATTTGTAGATGACGGATTGTCAATTTGTAAACGTCAAATTTGGAGGTTATTGGGTTGATTGCACCTATGTGAATGGACGAGAGCAGATTGCACCGCTTCCAAGAAACGAAATTTCGTTATACAATCTTAGATTATGCATTAGCAACATGTTGATGTCGTCGGGGATAGACTATGACATGTTTTACCTTTTGGCATCTCGTAGTGGTCAAACGATAAAATATCGTTTGACAAGTGATGCAGAATTGGTTGCTTTATGCATGAGTTTCGCAAGTCCAACGGTATATGTTAGTTATGTCAATCAATCTTCATTCGATATGGGTGGACCATCGCAAAGCTCAAATATGAATGATGAACTAGAAAATATCAGAAGGTTTGCAGCTTCGTCAGATTGGTTTGATGATGCATATGGATATGGACAGGGTCAGAGTGAAGATCAGTATCAGGGAGATTATGAGGGTCATGGTGAATATCAGTATCAGAGCGATTATCAGTATCAAGGTGATGATCAGTATCAAGGTGAAGAGCAATATCAGGGTCCGTCACAAGAAGAGGAACATGAACATGAACGGGGACCGGGACCGGGACAAGAAGAGGAAGATGAAGAGGGTGATGACGACGGTGATTATGTTCCATCATCTGAGAGCTCCGAATTTGAGGAAGAAGCTGATTTCACCTTTAACAGATCTGTTTTTGCTGAATTTGCTGCGTGGATCCACGAGGAAGGAGGTATGCGTCATTTACTATAAATTATGAATCCTACTTCGGGTGATAATGCTGACATACGGGTCCCAGAAGAATACTTGGACAATTGGTTACTTCCAATGGTACCTCCTGATGCTACAGCTTCAGATGTGTTTTGTGAAGAAAATCCGTTACTAGAAGAGTTGGCAGAAGGATCTATTTTTGATGATAAGGAGCAGCTTAGCCTTATAGGTGATTTGTGGAATCTCGAACATAAAGCAGAATACCGAGTGACCAAATCAGACACAACTCGAATGTATTGGAAATGCAAGTTAAGCAGCGATTGCTCATTCAAGCTGCGAGCATCTTCTCCAGGAGGGCCGTGGATTGTAACGAAGTTTTGTGGCAAGCACACATGCGGAGATGGTATCACAAACATTGGACCGAAAAATATCCACACAAAGGTGATCGGTGCGTATTTTGCAAAGAAAATGCGAAACAAAAATGAAATCATAAAGCCCAAAGTTATCCAGAACGAGTTGATGACTATGTTTGGTATGCAAGTGTCGTACGATGTGGCGCTAAGAGGTAGAAACCATGCTGTTGAGATGATATATGGTAAATATCATGAATCATACCCACTACTGCCTGGTTATTTGCATATGTTAGAGGTGACAAACCCGAGCACAATCACAGATATCGACATCGGTTCAGACAACAGGTTTCGTCATTTATTTGTGGCTCTTGGTGCATGTAGAACAACTTTTGGCTTGTGCATGAGGCCGGTAATAGTAGTCGACGGTACTCATTTGAAGGGAAAAAATAATGGCATTATGTTTGTTGCAGTTACAAAGGATGCAAATGAGCAAGTGTATCCGTTGGCTTATGGAATCGGCCCAATTGAGAATCATGAGTCTTGGGTATGATTTATGACACGACTACGAAGAGCATATGGGAGCACGCCTCAAACATTGATTGTATCTGATCAACATGTGTCAATTGAGCATGCAGTGAGAGTTGTATTTCCTGAAGCAACTCATGGCCTTTGTTACTACCATCTTAGTAACAATTTAAAAAGATTTGGTAAGACTACGCTGGGGTTGTTTCAGAAGGCTGCATACACATATGAGCAATCCGAATTTCAGAAAAGAATGAATATGATTCAAGTTGGCAAGGTGCAAGCCTATAATCATTTGATGGATATTGGACCTGCAAAGTGGGCTCGGTCTATGTGTACTGTTCGAAGGTATAGCTTCTTAACATCTAATGTAGCTGAGAGCTTTAATCGTGCACTTTTATGGGCTCGCCGTCTACCTATTTGTGCTTGCATCGAGGGAGTAAGACTGATTTGTGAGGATTGCTTCTCTAGCATGCGTGCCTCGGCCTGCTCCTGCCTCTCAATAATACGTGCCTCCATGGCAGTCAGCGCACGCTCTCTCCTGCCACCACTGCTGCTAGACGCTGAGTCGGGCATCGGCACCCTAGCACACTTCCCCGTGTCTCTGCGCCGTCGTTGTTGACGCTCTGTCTGTGGCTCGGGTGGAGGACACTCGGCCTCAGGATGAGAGCCGTGATAAGATGAGTCATCCGGCTCCGACTCATCTACATGTAAGGGCTCCACGTTCCTCGTAGCTCGCCGACTGCTAATAAGCTGAGCTACGACAGGTGGCACTCTATGCCTCGGTGCACGATGCTCGGCTGTCATGCCCCCCCAGGTAATGGGATTAATCAGAGACATGTACTGAACATCCAGGGGGGACTCACAAATTGTGGAGAGGTAATATGCACAACTCTCCTCCTCCTCGTCGACAATCAGATTAGATATATTGTAAGCCTATAAATTGAAGAAAAATATTAATACAATCTTATCATAATGATAATAAATAATTAGATAATGATTGTAAATGAACATAAAACTAACCTCAGTGTCAAAACACTCATAGAGTTGCTCCACTGTCCCGTTTAGATTCTTCCAAAAATTCCATTTGAGACAACGGGGATATGGTGAAGGGATGTCCCGTTGCCTACCAGCGAACGCCTCGAATCCCGGGATGACCTCTAAGCCCCACACCATCACTGTCCAAGCCGGGCTATAGAAATGATATTTTGGATTGTCGGAAATTTTCCTAATATAATTCCTAAGAATTTTATAAGAGTATGCGCCCCAAGAAAAATTATAAAAGGTGTCTAGGTCCTCCACCAAAGACCATAGCCACGGGAAAATAGGTTTTTGTGAATCATGGCCAAATACGAAGACGTAGGCCATGAGGACAAGGGCGGTGTGAAAATGGATCTCTCCATCAGGATCATGTATGCTGCTACGGGAATTAGAAAAACGTGATAGGAGATCAGCAACACTCATCTGAATGCCATTGCAGGCAGACATAAAGAAGGACGACCGAGTAGGATCGTGTAGGCATGTACTATCAAAATTAGAGGGTCCGAATCTCAACCCAGTGATCAGTGCATGATCACCTAGGGTGTACTCAATATCACCCCCGCAGATGTGGAACCAAATCCCACCCCTAGTGTAGATTGCCCTGCACAATATACTGTGCAGAGCTGGACATGATAGGTTACCCGGACCCCAACTAAAGAAATGACCAAACGGCCCATGTTGAAATCTTAGAAAAAGCTCGTTCCCACCTAATTACAGTAGTCTAGACCTAATTTCATCTACGATACCTATCTTATAGTAAGTGTTGGGTTTACATTTCCGATTAATAGAGTTAGGTCTTCGATACCAAGGTTGGGCCGACTCCTTCAACATTCAGTGATTACAAATAATTTCAATCAGTTCATAAAACATCAAATTAAATTAAAATTAAATCATATAAATCAAAATTCTAATAATCTATCTATATCCAAAAATAAAATACATTAATCGTTATTCAGCAGTTATTAAGTTACAGTTTTTAATTAGTTTTTTGGAAATGCCTTTTCACGTAAAAAATATTTTACAATCAGTTATTTTGTGGAGAAGTTATTTAAAATGAATTAGTCTTTTGAAATTAACTAGTTTATATTTTTGATCACCTGATCACTACTCATCCTAACTAATATTTTAAAAATTTTCGATATTTTGATTGATGCTTTTAATAAAAGATTAATGTTGTCTGATCTAGTTGTTCAAATTTGAGTTTTCATTTTAATGCGATAACAAAATCTACTATAAATAGATTAGGAGTAATTTAATTGGAGACATATAATATTTATTTAATATGGTATAGTTTGAAGTTTTTTTTATACTATATCAATAGTCACGTGTATAATTATTTACCAACATCAAATATTTTTGAAAGAGAAGAATGATAATTATCTACAAATATTAATTTTATATTGATATTATTTTTATATTTAACGTAAATATGCATTAAATTTATTATCTCCATAAAATAAATTACATTATTTGTGAATTTTATTTTTCATGGTACTAGTTTAATTAAAAAAATCATAATTCTCACAATTAATGACGTAAATCACCAAATCACATGCATATTGAACATAATTTTCACATAAATGCAACAAAAATAATTATATCATATAAATAGATGATGGACCGTTGGTAAAACCTTGATGGACCGCTGGGTTTGTTGTTCAAGCACCAGCGGTCCATCACACTTTCTCCACCGGTCCATGTGTGCGTGTGATCTACATATTTTTCTAAATCCAAATATCATATATTCTAGTCCTAAACATTCATAATTCGAACAATGCAATTCAATACATCATAATATAAACTGAAATTACCAAAATTCAATATACATGCACGTAAAAATTATTTTTATATCACCAAAAATATAAGAAAAATACATGTATCCATAAACAAGATGGACCAGTGGTAAAATTGTTCGTTTCAAGGATGGACCGGTGGGCATAGTGCCGGCCGGTCCATCCATATATTACCACCGGTCCGCATACCAACATGCTCAGGGAGTGATTTTATACCTGAATTTGGCGTGGAATATCTTCCTCGCTGTCCCCCATTGCTCTCCGACGAGCTTCAGCCTCCACCGGTCCAAGATATCACCTCCAATTCCAGCCACACCTTCCACTGGTCCAAAAACACTTGAATTCCAGCGCAATCGGTCCAGGGGAGAGATAGAGATAGAGATAGACAGTGAGGGAAAGAGAGTGAGGAAATAATGTGGAGGAAGAAGATGCCGCCGATACAGGGGAGAGGGAGGGAGGAGAAGAGAGAATGTGAAAAAAAGAGTGTAGAGAAAAAAAGGCGGTCCACACCTAAATTACTTCAAATTTTCTTTTTTTTTTAATAAAATATTAAATTTTACATAAAAGAACGGTCCACGTTACTTTTTGCAGAGATTCTCTTACCTTTTACAGAAATAAATGTTGAATATGATAGATTATTTGGAATTTTAAAAGAAAATGGGCATTTTTGACATGCATATTAAAATTTTGGGTATTTTTTACATGTATTATTTCAAAAAGGGTATTATAATTTTTCTCCCTTTCTCAATTTTGTAGCTACATTGGGAAAGTAACTTTTTCTTACATGGCAATAAGAAATAAAAGATCATAAAAGATAACATGATATATGAGTAATACTTACGATCAACATTCAAGGCCTTAAACGTGTATAAATTAGGCTTTTGACATAAAATTTTCGCAAACTTTTGGTATTCTTCAATTTCATTGCATGTCATTTAAGCGGGAAAGTATAAATTTACATGATATTTAGGCGGTAAAATGCATTGCAAGTGATTATATTTAGGATTGTCAATTTTTGACATGATATGATAACCCAACACGAATCCGCATGCATAAAATTAATGGATTTGGATCAGACCTTATCATGTTTGCATCATTATCAGGTCGATCTGATAAGGTCACGAAATTATCGGGTCGGATACAGGATACATGTAACCCGTTAAAATAATTATAAAATATTACTACTTTATTTTTCTATTTTATGAGCTAGGATTTTCTTTACCTAGTAACCACCCCTCCCTTTCCCCATTCTTTCTCTCAAGTATGTAATTGTCTTCGCCATTTTTTCTCTCTATTTTTTTCACTCCACCACTTTCAATCTCGGAATCTCCCCGACGCGGCCACTTTCAATATCTTATCTTTCGAAGTTTGTAGCAAAATAATGATTGTAAGTTCTTATTTTTTGGGCAATCTGTCTATTTTGTGCGTGGGTGTGAGCTAGCTTCTGGAGTCTCCTGAATCAGAACAATTAAATAAAAAGACTGTACCACAAATGAATCTCTACCATTAAGCCCTACGAATATTTAAGGTACCAATAGTGCTTTCTTTTTTAATTTTTAAGCTTTCACAGGAAGGAGTTGGTAAAGTTTTCAGATTTGTATGTGTACGGATTGTTTGAGATTGATTCCCAAACATTAAACTCTAATGTTTAGTTAGTTTTTGTTAATTTTGTTTTTGTCTTTGCACTAAGATGGTATGTTGAAGTATAATTGTCATCTATGAAATTGTATACTTAGAAATAATGTATCTGATCTTGAATGTGATGAATATTTAGAAATGGCAGAGATTCGTTTGTGGTTGATTGTTTGTATATAAGTTTTTATTTTATGTGTACTTGTATTGGATTGGTGATTCATGTTTTGTCTTTAATTAATTTAATAATATTTTTAAAGTAAATGAGTTAATAGTAGAACAGGTGAGCGGAGGTGGGTGGACACTAAACTCCATGTTAGATAAGTTACTACTAATTAAAGGGTTCAATTTTAAAAGGTACACCCTCCGTCCCGCTAAAAATAGCCACAAGGGAATCGATACGGAGATTAAGAAACTAAAGTGTTGTGTGTGAATAAAATATGAGTGATGTATTTTAAAGATAAAAAAATTTTCTTTTTAGAAAAGTGGCCACTTTTAGTGGGACGGCCAAAAAAGAAAACATGACAATTTTTAGCGGGACAGATGGAATATGATTTAATAAGAGAAAAATTAGTCAAAGTAAAAACACAATCAAATTTTGGATGGGAGTAAGTTGGGTTTTGTAACATTTATAATTATTAGTATATTTATTTATTTTTAATTCTAAAATATAGTTGAAGATTTCTTTAATAAAAATGGTGGAAATCAAGTAGAAAGTTTGTCTATTATTCGCCCAAGATAGTTTGAAAGGTAAATAATGTTTGTTGAAAGTTGTGATTGATTATTTTATAGTTTATTACTTTATTATTGTGTCTTTTAAAAAGTAGTATAAATAATTAACTGTTTCGTTCATATTTTCTGTAATACCCCGTCTTTTTAAGTTTCGAAATAAATGATATTCGAACGCGAATATTATTTACATATTGAAAATTTTAGTCAATTAATGAGAGTTAATATAATTGAAGAGGAGTTTTTGGTTTAAGATAACCAATAATTAAAGAATTTTTGAAATTATATCTTAAATAAATATTAATATTAAAGTATAAGTTTATACTTTGGGATATACAAGTATAGGTCTATGTTTGAATTTTAGAACTTATAAATGATACATGGAATGCTTACAACAATTTAGTTGTAGGGATATGTTATATGTTATATATATGTCTTGACAATTTAAAATGGAATGCATAAGTTGCATACACTATAAATAAGTGGTATAAATTTTATTTAGGTATATATATACATATATAACATACGGTTGCTTCATCTATATTTAGGTTGCTACAATCAAATTTGTATAAGCAATATAGAACCCACACACAACATAAATATATATATGGAACATGCAACATGCAACTTGATATGTAAGAAGGATTTAAAACACTCAAGTTGAAAGTACATACTATGAATCTGTAAAGATTATGTTATGGAAGAAAGTGAGATAAACTCAAGTATGGATAAGTACATACATGCATCAATATAGTAAAGTAAGGAAGGAAAGCAAATAAATTTAAACACTTGAGTAAACATAATATCTTATATATAGGTGTGTTGGTACATAGGTTGCCAACACCAAACTCTATATAATACATGACATTAAACAAAACAACCTAAAAGCTAAACTAGCAACCTACAACTGCATAAGCAATAAAGCAAAACAGAAAGAAAGGAAAGAAGGAAATATGAGTATAACAGTGGTAGCAGTGGACTGCAGTTCGGTGGAGTAAAGGAAATAGGAGACTTCAATGCTATGATCCATGCTTCATCCCATACCCTACAAAACAATAGAGTAAAGGCTATTAGTATAGCTATCTTACCTTAAGCACTAAGCTATCAATAACACACTTCATCAAACTATAAAAAGGGGTGCAGGGCTGCCCTTTGAAATGTTACCACACCCCAAAAATACACACCTAAACACTAAAACATTGCAGCAGTCTTATTTATCACTCAAGAAGAAGAAGTAGTTGAAGTTGAGGTAATGAAACCAAGCTCTAGCTCTACTTTCCATTATACCTCTTATAGTTCAACTTACAATCATATATCTAAACTATATTCTGCCCTAATTAAAACCTGAAAACAGAATACCAACTATACAGTTTCAAAAATATAATCAATTCTGCAGTATTACAAAGACCAGTTTATATACATATCCATGTTTTAAATCCAGTTTAATGTCCAGAGTTTAAACTTAAAAATCTATGTTCATAGTTTGAACAACAAACCATAAGTATCTATAAAACATAAATATAGTTTCAGATGGCAGAAAATAAGAAAGATTCATGCAGTTTTCCCAAGTCCAGTAAATATATATATATACAGATTTTGCATAACAGTTAAAGGTCAGATTATACACTTATTATGCTTCATTGGAACACCAGAAACTGAGCTTAAAATATAGGTTCATAGTTTGAATAACAACCCATAAGCATTATTATCCAGAATTTAGAAACATAGTATGAATATATATTTACTGTCCAAGTTAAGTATTATAAAGAAAACAGAGCATTAATTCCAGAACAGAAACATAACTTCATTATATTAGCACATAAGAGTACATTCACTATAAAATCTAAAACAAAAACTTGAAACAGTGATTGAACTTTCAGTAACATAAGAGCATGAATAGGCTTCATAATAATGATCCTAGAGATGCAAATAACAAATGAGATAGTAAAATTTTAAAAGAAAACTTCGACCCAATCACTGTAAATCTGAAAGCAGATTCAGAAATTTTGGAATGTAGATTACATAGAACCAGTTCGGATTTAGAACCACAGATGTGTAATGGCCCGCTCTTTTCATTAGACCTATTTTGTATCAAGTATGTAGGAAATTCCTAAAGTTCTAATTAAGAATAGATAATAAGTAGCAATTGTCAATATTATTCTCCACTTATGTTAAATTAAAATGGTTTAAATTTTTAATACCAAATGAGAGCTTAAAGGAGATTTAATTTATAATGATTCGGTGTTAAGAATCCTCATAATTAATTACCCAACTTAATATCATTTCTAAGAATCATTAAGGTCATTATTATTATTATTTATCATTTATATATATATTATTAGTTGCTATGCATATTATACGCCTTCATTGTTACGATATATATGTGATAATAATAATTAGTGTGATAATTGTATTAATCTGTATCATAAATCGTTTAAGAAGTATTAATAATCAACTTGTTATACATTATATGTATGGGTTATACAATATATGTATGGGGGAAAATAAATCACTAAGATTTAATGTATATACGTAATATATATATATATATATACAAATAATAATAAAAGATTTGTCAAATAGATATTGCAAACGGATCAGATTTGTTGCAGTACAAATCTGTTGCAGAACAAATCATTAATCTAATGATGAAGAAAATTTTTACAATAGGAAAGAAGGTCGTTAGCGTGTAAATAACAGAAGGAAAATAAAGTTACTGTACAGCCTACTCCCTACTAACGGTAGCCGCATCAGTGATGCATCAAGCTTCGATCAATCACCCCATGACCTGCAAGTCTAAAAGAAATAAGTAGTGCAGAAGCAAGTAGAAAGTATAGAGATTTCTGCCTATATATATATATATATATGGTAAATACTAAGACTTAAACACACCAAATCTAACAAATCTAACTCACACGAAGTGCCGCAAAAATTTAAACCTGGAAAGGAGCACAGAGGGTGTAACAGAAGAGAAGAAGAAGTAGTGAAATTGTAAAGGTAAATCACTCCTAACCGTTAGAAATAAATGTTCTTGTTCAAGTCTTCGCAATAAGTATATATATCTAGCTTAATAGGACTTTTATAAACTGCATAGCTCCATTTCGTCCTCTAAATACTAGAATATACAAAACTGAACGCGATCAAGAACTTTAAAGCTTAAACTTTTTGAACGAAAGGACAATAACTTTGAACTTAGAATGCTTAGACCTTGAACTTAAGTACTACACTTTGAACTTAGAAGAGCACGTTCAAGCATACGTGTAAGCCTTATGTAAATATGGATATGCAACTTGTACAAATCTGTAATCTACATGACAATAAGAAGAAGAGAAATAAGAGAATTTACCTAATGAATAAGGAAGTGGTAGTGCACGGCTGTTGCACCGGCCGTGAGCTTCCTCGAACAGGCCTCGAACCACCTCGAATCACTTCGAACAAGTCCCGAGTCACCCCGAACGGCTGCGGACAGTTCTGGATAGCCCCGGACAGCTTCGCAAGCCCTTGAACAGGTCCCGAACAGCTCCGGACAGCCACGGCAGACCTCGGACAGCTTCGAAACAGCCCCGAACGGTTCCGGCAGACCTCAAACCACCCCGAACGGTTCCGGCAGACCTCAAACCACCCCGAACGGCTTCGGACAGTTCCGGATAACCCCGGACAGCCCCGAAACCACCCCGAGCCATCCCAAACGGCCTCGAATCAACCCCGAGCAACCCCGAGCCATCCCGAACAGCCTCGAATCAACCTCGAGCAGCCCCGAGCCATCCCGAACAGCCTCGAATCAACCCCAAGCAGCCCCAAACCAACCCCGAAACCATTCTGCAAACATTCATTCCCTCATAAGATTCAATTAAATTCAAAGAAGGAAATCAGAATTTAAAACCAGCAAACTGCACATTCCATAACACATTCTTAGGACAATCGATCAATCAAAACCAAAACATGCTTTAGGAAAGAAAATAATACCCAGACTCCTAACTAAAACTGGCGATTAATCAAGAGTAGGAGAAGAGGAAGTAAATGCAATAATAGATAAGCGAGAGAGGTTACGGGGGAGGGAGAACTATATCGCCGGAGAGAACTTACCAAGGGATGAAGGGCGCGGCTGCGGGGATGGGGTGGCGCTGCTGCATGTTCGTGGAAGTGCGGCGCAGGGGCGGAGCTCGAACGGGGAAGAAGGTTGGCGATGCGGAGCTGTGGAGATGATGAGCAGCGAGCGAACAAAGAGACGGCAGCAGCAGTTGCTGCGCGATCTGGAGAGGCCAAGAAAGAGAGAAGAGCGGCGGCGGTGCAAATGCGACGAGCAGGAGCACGGCGCTGCGCTGTGGTGGAGGTGTGACGTGGTGGTGATGGTGCGCTGTGGTGGTGAAGGTGCGCTGTGGTGGTGATGGTGGTGCGACGTTGTGATTTCAGACGGAGGAGAGCCGAGAGAGAGCGACCGGGATCAGAGGGGCGGAGGAGAGACGGCGAGAGAGAAGAGGAGGGAGGCGCCTGTGATGGGGAAGAAGAAGAATGAGACTAAGTCTAGGTTAAGTCATTAGAAGCCTCTAGAAACTGGACCCGGGTTACGGGCCGGGTGTTGGGCCAGGTCCGAATAAATTGATTAGGGCCGGAATTATTTCAGTTGGGCCAGATAATTAACTCTATGTATGGGCCGAATTGAAGATTAATGCTGGGCTTAGAATTTATTTAAAACACTGGGCCGGATCAGACACAATTGCTGGGCCGAAATAAAATTTGTTATGGGCTGGGTTGGGTATAATAGTTGGGCTAGGAATCTAATTATAGTTGGGCCTTTGATTTATTTCTAATTGGACCTAAGTAAATAAGAATGGGCCGAAAATTTATTAAGAAATGGGTTTATTTAATTGGGCTAAATTAATAGGTAAGAGTTGGGTTAATTTAATTATTAAAGTGGGCTATTAACAATCCTATTAAACCAAGAACTTATTTATTTAGATTAAGCCAAAGAAGTAGAATATTAATTAATTTAGATAAGTAATTTATAATTAACTAGCTAGAATTTAATCTTAATAATTGATTTAATTATAAATCATACTTAAGATATATATTAACTAGGTTATTTTAACCTATACGAGACTTTTAGATATTTTGACTTAAGAATCAAAATATTTAATTAGAGATTATTTATTTATTTATTCAATAATTATTACTTAGATGTAATAAAATGAATTATAAAATTTTAGAAAAACATAGTTGATTTGAGAAATCAACGTTTCTAGACAAGTTCGATATTTGAAAAAAAATAGTCGAGTAAAGATCCGTTAATAAATTCTCCGTTATAATAATGGATGATATTCCTTACACTTAGAAAATATTAAATGCACTAGAAGATTATATCTCACTTGAGATTTATTTAAAGGTTTCAACAAGAGGTCGGATCCTCACTCCGAGAACGAAGCCAAAACAAGTCGAGACTATTCAAGTAGGCTTTTCTCACTCTATAAAAATATATGTGCATGTCTTCAGAAATGAAATGAGATATTTTCAAAGCGCTGTCTTGCCATAAATGTTTTCGATTTATGTATGATGTCTATTTGTTATATTATAATCGAATTCGGGTTCCAGTGGGTTAGCGGCTCCACTCGAACTAGTGTACACCATGGACTGTGAGTCAGCGCAAGGTTGACTGGTCAAGTGTCTGTGGGAAGTGGCCACTTCCCCGGCACAAATAACGTTCGAATATGGTTGATTACAAAGAACTAGGACTGCAGTCAAGCTAGAACTTTCTAAAAGAAATGATTTGTGAACATAGGTGCTTTAGAAACAAAATCCCTATGATTCACTTGCGAATGGCATGACAATTATATATGTACGTGTGCGATTTCGGCACGTGTCTACTGAGTACAGTTTGTACTCAGCCCTGCATGTATTTCTAAACGTGCAGGTTAAGAATGAAGAAGACGTGGGTGCTATGTCGTGATTTTTTCGGGCTCCGAGCAGTTGACTCTTGGGGGTTCTACGTGTCTTCATACACGTAGGATTTTATTACGCGATCCTGCGTATTTCGCTGCTAGACCTTTTTGTAATAGAACCGAAACTAAACTCTAAATTCTGTTAAGTAATGTATCGAGTTTATGACTCTGACTTCCCGATTTACGGGATAAGTCCTTACTTTATGTTATGAAAGGAATATTTATTGTCTTTCTCTTGTCGTTTATTCCTTTCATTGGTCATGTTCCCGACTTTACTAGAATTAGTAGAAAGCGGGCGTGACAAGATGCATGCACACAAGTTTAGACTTCATGGCATAAGTAAATACGGTAAAGCAGAATGCAAATATGAAAGATAATAAGGAAATAAAAGCAAGAGGGTAAAGGAAAAAGAACTTAGCTGATGTCAGTGAGAATTGCCCCAAAATGTAAAACTGAACCCTCTTCATACTTAGAACCCAACCCTCCTCAGGAATCAACACTGAGAACAATTAGTCCAGAAAATAAATTGGAAGCATGCATATAATGTCATTAAACAAATATTAAGAGATTTACAGAATGATAATCTAAGCAAATTAAAGCAAAATCGAAAAATAAGTAAGAGCAGAAATAAGGAAAGCTAGGTTTTACCTTAGGATCTCATTTAGCTTCCATGAGAGAAACTGGAGCTAGGAAGAGCTCTACTTTCCTGCAGAAAATAGTAAACGAGAGAGTGAAAAAGAAGAGGGAAGGTAGAGACAGAGAGCGAGAGAAAAAGAAAAAAAAAGTGAGAAGTAGAGAAGGAAGAACAGAGAGGGAGTGAGAGAGGGACTGGCGAGGGAAGGAGAGAATGAGGAAGAAAGCAGATGGGTGTCATCTGGTTTGGGAGAGGGAAACAGATCGAGAGCGAGGGAGAAGAGAGTTGTGTGTGTTGTGTTTGGGGAGGAAATGAGTTAGGGTTAGGATAGATTTAGGGTATTCTAGAAAAATAGGAGTATTGGGCCGGGTTACGGGCCAAGTCATGGGCCGAAACTAAACAGATTTTGGGCTGGGTATTAATTGGTTGATGGGCTTAACTGAATAGAAATTTTTGGGCTGAAATTTAATCCCACTGGGCTAAAAAGAAGTAATAAAATACTGGGCCGGGTTATAGAAATTATTGGGCCGGTTAGAAAATCAACTGGGCCAGATTGATTAAGACTGCTGGGTCTGAATCAATAGAAGCTATTGGGCCGAATTATTTAAATTGAGTGGGCCGAAATTAATTAGTCAAGTGGGCCCAGTGTATTAATATTAAGTTAATTAATACTTAAACCAATTAAATTAATTGGTAAGCTCACTTAATTAATTTAAAGAGACTAGTTTAACATGTAATAAGTTAAGACTTAATTAAATGGAGCTTATCATTTTAATTAAGGTTGAGCTACATCAAATTAGTGATGCTAGTAATGGAAGAAGAGATAGTATGATATCTATACATTTAATATTTAGAGCTATTAATTTAGGTAATTAAAGCCTAAGTATTAAACCAAGAAGATCCAATTTATTTAGTAATTGGGATCTAAATTAAGAGAATGAATATCTCTAATTATATGGAGGATTTATTTAAAGGAATTAATAGTTGAAGTTATTTAAAGAGTTAAATAACTAGAAATTAAAATATTAATTGAATAATTAATTGTTGAGAATTTATTTTATCATTAAGTGTTAATACACTTATTGCCCTTAAAGGCAAATACCGGAGTAATTGAATCGATGATTCAACACCGTATAGATAATATTGATCTGAAGTATCAATATCTCAATTAACGGGTCGAAATAAGAACCAAGAATGATATATACTTACGATTAAAGGTTTCAAATGCACGAATGACATTTTAATTTATACGAGTTTTTCTAAAGGTTCGTACGAGAGACCTGTTTCGTGTTTCGAGATCAAAGTCAGTGCAAATCGAAGTTATCCAAGTAGGCTTTTCTAAACTCTATAAAAATTATGTGTGCCGTATGCTATTTATGTTGTTTTCGAAAGGATCTCAAATTGAGGAAATATGTTTCAAAGTATTGTCTTGCCGAAAATGATTTATGTTTTGTATCAATGCCTATCTGGAAGGGTACCTGAATTAAAGATCCTGGATGCCTGGTTTAAGGATCCGAAGAATTTAAATCGAATTCAGGTTCCAGTGGGTGGTGTAACCTACTCGAACTAAATGTGCACAAATAACCAGGAGTCGTTGAAGGTATTGACCGGTTACAGTGGATCGTGAGTCATCTTAGCGGTTTGGCCGGTCCGGTGTCCGTAGAAGGTGGCCACCTTCTCGGTACCATAAATGTTCCATAAATTAAAAGGGCAGATATGGCTTGAATACTAAAGAAAATGAGACTGTATAGTCAAATATCAGTATTCATAGAAAGGATTTAGTGAACGTAGGTGCTTTTAAAGACAAAATCCCTACGTGTCACTCTTACGGCATTGACAATTATATATGTATGAATGTGATTTCGGGCAATGTGCCTACTGAGTACTTTTGTACTCAACCCTGCATGTATTTATAAATGTGCAGGTTGAGACGTGATGATGAGAGATGCTATGAAGGGCTTGTCGGTCTTTAAATTAAATCTTGGGTGTCTACGTGTTTTCATACACGTAGACTTCAGTCGATCCTCATTCCGCTGCGTGAGTTTCTATCAGTTTTTATCAGGCGTAGGTGCCATCTATGTAAATTAAATCTTCGGTTGAACTGAACTCAATTATCGAATGATCAGTATTCAATCAGTTAAAGTTCTCAGTGTTCTATCAGTTAAAATTTTCAGTGTTCCATTTTATTCTATCCTTCATTTAAATTTTATCAATTAGTCGCGCGCCCGGACTCTGCCGGGGAGGGCGGAGGGTCGGGGCGTGACAACATCTCACATGAAAGTAATCTCCATTACACAATAAAGAGTTTTGTAAAAAGTCTTGATTTTAACACTCTTACAATATGATTACTGCCAGAAGCATTATCTAAAGTTATGGAAAAGATTTTCCTATATATTTATCAATTTACCAAACAATCGTTAATTTTTTGAGATAACTCTAAACCAGAATGTGGGGGAGGCATTTCACAAAAGACGATTATCTTGTTATTCAAGCTCCAGTTCTTATCCACGTAATGTGCAGTCACACAATATAACTCATATTAGTACAAGCCATCCAAACATCGGAAGTTAAAAGACATCATTCAATAGTTTATGTTCGATCCAATTTAGAGTAAGATCATGTACAATTGAAATCATACTTATGCATTCACGACAAGTTTTGTGATCAATAAGTTTGTCCTTAGCCCTCAATTTCCCTTCTTGATCAATAAACATAGCACAAACATCACCAAATGATGACTTAAAGTAGATGTTCCGTAATTAGTACCTTAGTAAGTATAAGTTTTGCCGCAGTAATTACATTTGGCACACCCCTTTCCATCCTTATGTTTATCAAGGGTAAAATTCTAAACATATGAGGATTTTCTTTTCTTGATAGATTTTGAATCGCCTAAAGCCTCCAACTCATTTTCAAGTACATCATTTTAAGACGGACCTACCATTTGAATGTGAAAATGATAATATAAATAATTACAATGATAATGTATTCTAGATTCTAATACATATAAATTAAAGGAATGGACTACAATATTCGGTTGATCATGTTTGGTATATTTATTATTATTACTTTTTAAAATTTTTAATAAATTGATCTGTAAATAAAATTATTAATTAAAAATATAAATCTTAATAAGTACTACGTTTAAAATCTTAAATCCTACATTCCAAAACCTTAAACTATAAATCCTAATTATAATTCATAAATTGAGAATTTTAAATTTTAAATCTCAAGTATATTAGTAGATCAATATTATTTATTAAATCCAATTGATAACTAATTGTCATAGTTAGATATTAATAAATTATAATTGCATAATTCACTAAGTAATGATATTGAAATATATAAATGTATAAATATATAAATAAAATTCAACAAGAGAGAAAGAAAAGAAAATTTATGATGAATAATAAACATATAAAAACACATAATATATATGTGGAGAGATGGAATCATAAGAAAAAAAAACATATTATGTCACCCTATTCCATTTGTTTGTCATTCATGGATATATATATATATATATATATATAAAAGCCTTTCTTCCCAGGATTACACCATTGATTTCCCCTTTCATCCAGATAAGAAACCTTTATCATATCAAAGAAGGGAGCTTTTGCGGCTCCGTTTGTGGAGAGTTCCCCCTATAACTTAAAAAATTCATGGATTTTGGAAAGAGTATATATATATATATAGGGATAGGATCCGGTGAAAATTAAATTTTATATATGAACTAAAATCTATGCACATAATCTATTATTTTGATGCATTACACGTATTATCTTAATGCACAACATGATAATACATTTATATTCATTAATCAACGCATCATAATTTTAATGCATTCTATGTATAAATTTGATGTACAATTAATCTGGAACATAAATTATATATATATATATATATATATATATATAGATGGTTTCAGGTAAAAAAGAGGGCAATTGGTAAAAAAAAAAAAGGAAATGATCTTGTCCCTCCGTTACAATAGATCTAAAAGCTGTGATTGATCCCTTAATTTTCGAAAATTAGGTTTGAAAACGTGTTGCATCGTTAAATTACAATGCAACATTTAAGTAAAAAATTCGACGGTTCCTAAAATCAAGGGATTCGAAAATTGATATGATACCATTAATTAAGGAACTACAATAGGAAAGAGAAAAACTTTCCAACCGTCGTTTTTCTATTGTTGCACTGCATATTAATGTAATTTGCATTAGATATATATGTAGTATTGCACTGTAAAGTTACGTAATTTGCATTAGACATATATATATTGTAATAACATTTAAATTTGGTAGTTGGAGAAATTTGTGGGATTACATAATCTTCTAAAAATATTTGAAAATTCATCTAATTTCGAATTACAATAATTTTAATGGGGAAACGCAACAGAAAACAACTTCATCGCATCCAATACCGATTTACGCCATGTTGATTCACAATCAAACGTCTGATGCATTACGTTATATTTATTGATGCATTGTAGTCGGTAAAAAATTATAAATTGGTTGGTACTTGTAATACCCCACATTTTTAATCATCGTATTAATCGAGTTTTACTATATTAGAGTTCTCATAGCCATTAAGAATTTTAAAACTCCGATGTTGAGTTTCATTTTAGGTTATTAATTTAAATCGGATAACGATTTATATTCGAAATTTAAAACGAATATATTTAAGTAAAATAATCGAACTAATTTAATAAACTAAACCAACTCAATTATCTAATTGCAAGGAACAAGATTTTAGTTGTAATAAAGAATTAAAAGACAATATAATGTTGTATCCCAATCAAAACAAGAATAAATAAGTAATATCCAAACACTACACTGTACAACAAATATCTAAATCAAAAAGTCTACTACCTAATCTAAATTTTTTCATTGGTGTCGGTCGCTCCCTTCACAGCCACATGTTAATCTTTTCATTTCAACCACTTATCCCATACCATCCTCTCTATATCAAAGTGTTACCTGCAAATGCAAACCAAATCAAATCTTAAAAAAAAATCAGAAGAGAGAAAAGGAAAGCACAAGAAATAGAATACGAGAAGAAGGAGAGAAACAACTTTACAAATCCAGCTTCATCTTCCATTCCTTAATTGCTATCAAGTAAGTGAAGTCAACATCACTTTAATAGTTATGTAACCATTTTGTTAGTACAAGTATTTGTTATCAACTGTAAGCTTTTACCTCCATATATGTTTAAAAATTCAAATCACAACCTACCAAATTTTAGCCTTTAATCGTATAAAGATTTAACTTTGGATAATGGTTTGGGAAAACAGAACTAGTAGCAAAGGGAGAAAAGATTGAATCTTGCTTAATCAAAAAATTCTAAAGAATAATTACATGTTTAAAATCACAGAAACTGAACATAATACTAAAGTATATTAATGAAAAGATTAAAATATATGGATTACCTGTTGGCTACAAACTGCAATGACCACACGGCGGCGAATGTGATGCAATTGAATCGGCAAAGCGACGGTAACATTGCCCTGTTGCATTCCCCAGAAATGATGAGAGGCGGACTTGTGGCTGCAGACTCGGTGATGGCGGCAGCATAGGTGACATGTTTCTCAACAAAGAGGAATTTGAAATTTAGGGATTCTGCCCAATACATGTTCACTCATAAAATTAGAGAGAAGATGAAATTATTTCGGGGATATTTTTGGTTGGAATCGAAGAATCTTGTTGGAGATAGTCAAAGGAAGGAGGGAAGCTTGACTATGGTAATGGCGTGATGCAGATGAATGAGGGGATAGAAA
The DNA here is from genome assembly GCA_026898415.1 of Leonotis leonurus. Lineage (NCBI taxonomy): Eukaryota > Viridiplantae > Streptophyta > Magnoliopsida > Lamiales > Lamiaceae > Leonotis > Leonotis leonurus. The sequence continues at coordinate 365,348 of JAPKLX010000091.1, forward strand.
AAAAAAGGGGAAATTTGGAGGAAGGGGGAGGCGTGAGTCAGGAAAGAGTGATAAGATAAGTTGCTAAGTAAAGAATAATGAATATAGAAATAATAAATAAAAGAATTAAGAAAGAGATGTTGGCTTGGGTCCTTAATTTTATATTGGGCCAAAAATAGATTTGGTAATCCTATTATATTTATCGAACTGGCCTAAATAATTAACTTGTTTCGATCTTTAATTAATTACTTAATCCACCAATTTATTTAATAAAATGATTTGATTTGATTAATCTTAGTTAATTAAATTATCATGATTAATAATTATTAATTGAGTATAATAATTTATATTATTAATTAATTATTAATAATTAATTACTAAAAAGATCAAGAATTGAACATCAACGTGGTAACGATTAAAAGTGGGAAATTAATATTTATATCACGAATAATTTTATAGGATCTAATTATCTCATTTTAAATGAGTAATGATAACTTTAATTTATTAAATGCTATAAAACGAGCTAAGATTTTCGGAGAAAATCAAAGTTTCGTTTCTAGAAAATACAATGAATATGAAACTCTAAGAGCTATTTATTAGCTTTTAATTAGATATATATTTATTTAGATTCTAAGATTTCTAAATAGAAAGTATTATATGAATGTCAAGTACAATGTGTAAGCCAAGTTGAACGTGAGGATTAACTCGGCTTTTCTAAACTAAAGCTACGAATTTATTCCAAGAGGTGGGTTTATTTTTCTCAAAACTATGTTTGAGTTATATAAGCTCTGATATTGAAAAATGAAATGTTATCCATGTCATGTTTTAATGTACGTTCAATTAAGTTTAATGCTCTGAAGTTAATCGATCGAGGTTTTTGGCTTTACCTAACCCATTAGTCGAAAACTGTGTACACGATGGGTAGTAGTGCAATGGGTTGATCTCCATTGTGTGCTGCTGTAATGTTAATGGGATTCTCTGGGTTTCGACCCGAAATCCAAAAGCAGAAAGAGATTCTCTGGGTTTCAACCCGAAATCTAAATGCTCAAATAGACTCTCTGGGTTTCGACCCAAAGTCTGAATGTAAATGGGCTCGACGGTGGCAAGAGGTCCGGGGCCAAAGTAAGAGTAACTTTAGAACGTACATAACTGTGCACAACGAATGAAAATGATAAATGCTTTAACATGCTTAGAAGTACTTTGCGTTTTGAAACCTTCTAAGGTATGTTGTTCATGAATGGATAAAAATGTTTAGAATTTATAAAACTGTTTATAAAATGCATAGCCCACTGAGTACACTAGTACTCAGCCCACAAATTGTTTCCAAATTATTTCAGGTTAAGTGCCGGTGGTGACGGGTTGAGCTAAGACGTTGTTTTCATCTGGTTGATTTTAAGAATTGCTTCCGCTATGATACTTTCTTTTGTCAAGTATAGTTCGTCTGTCGATCTATAACTTATAGTGATTCTGGTTATGTTATTCTATTCGATATAATTAGGATTGTGAACCTCAACTTTTAACATCGAATAGCCTTTTGCATCGATTTGAATTGCGAGTCTTCTCGTTTATCTTTGAATTGTTATGTTTGAAGTTTTAATCCCACCACTAGTCGCACCCCGGCTTACGGGCCTTCCCTCGGGAATTGGGGCGTGACAGATTGGTATCAGAGCAACGTTCTTGGCTCTGAACTGTCAACTTTTAAAAGGTCATGTCTAGAATAGTATCTCTAGACTTTTGAGAATTTAGACAACAACCCTCAGTTCACCGTTATACCGCGCTCGACAAGGTATAAAGTTCTTACAAAAGTCCTTTCAAATGTTTATGAAAAGTGTGCACATAAAGATTGCTTTATTGCTCTATTGCATATTGCATTATGAAAAGTGTTTGTCGTGATTTAACTCTATGAGTTCTATCAGACCTAAAGTATGGTTTTGTTGGGACGAAAAAGGCCAGCAAAATTTAACTCAAGGACGTACTTAGTTACGTGAGTTTTATGACATTAGAATTTTATTCTTATGCATATGATGGAAAATGAGAAGGGTTTCACACGATAAATGGTTTCATATGATGAAAATGTTTCAAATGGTTTTACATGATTAAATAGTTATATATGTTTACGACTTTATGAATGTCTATATGTCTAGTCTAGGGCTGCTTGCCTGTATGACTCGAATTATGAAATGAGATATCATTTTGGGTTTCCAACCCTATGATAAGATTCGTTATGTTGGTTTACCAAAACCATAAAAGAATGTGATTTTCTCGTATTTAGAAATCACGTTAATTCTTAATGAGGGATTTTATACGAATGGACTGATTAAGTGTATCTTTAGACTTATTGTTTGAAGAAGCATATGAGACGAGAATGTAGAAGTATTGAACATAGATTGCTATAACATAGAATGCGTTCAATAGATTGAGGATGAATAAGCTAATGTGCTGATGAAATCAGGATATATCAACTAACAGGACTTACGATCGCTTTAAAAGAATGGATGAAGAAGAAATAGGATGAGGTATGGAAGAATGAAGAGGACGAGGTTGGGTCGAGCTAGAGGAAGAGGCAGAGGCAGAGGAGGAGGTCGAGGACCGTTGCCACAGGAGCCAGCTGCCAACATGTTTCCTGAACGTCGAGCTGAAGAGAAATTTCGAAAGGAAAAACCACCTAGTTTTGATGGACTAGGTGATCCGATGGATGCTGAGAAATGGATCAGAGCTGTTGAAAGGATTTTCGACTACATAGGCTGCACTGATCTAGAGAAGTTGACGTGTGCTACTTACCAACTAACTTATGAGGCTGTCTATTGGTGGGAGTCAGTGAGACGCACCATGACTCCTGAAAACTGGCAAGCTTTCACATGGGAAGATTTTAAGGAAGAACTGTATGAGAAATACATACCAGGATGTTATCGCCACAAGAAGCAAAATGAGTTCTGGAATCTGAAGCCGAGAAAGGGGACAGTTACAGAGTATGATCGAGCTTTCAACCAGCTATCCCGTTACGCTCCACATCTGGTGGACACGGACTAGAAGCGAGCTGAAAATTTTTGTTTAGGACTTCTCCATGAGATCTCAGTGTCGTTAGCTGCACAAGGAGATCTCACATATGCACAATCACTAAGCAGGGCTCTCACTATCGAGTCGTTGCTACCACAAGAGAGGTTTAACTCACAAGTTCCACCACATGATGGTGGAAAAGGAAAACGAAAATGGGAAGATCGAACTAGAGGAAATTCAGGAAATGATAAGACACCATGGAAGGGAACCCAAGGACAATATCCAGGACAGAACCAGCAGAGCAACTATCAACAATACCAACGTCCCCAACAACGATTTCAAACTGAAAATAAACCAACATGTCCCCAATGCCAAAAGCATCATTTAGGAGAATGCCGAAAGGAAACCAATGATTGCTACAAGTGTGGCCAAGCAGGACATTTTGCCAAAGCATGTCCGAATCAGGCAAGGATTGTTGGAGGAGTGCCGCAACGAAATCAATGTAATCAACAAAGGCCAAACTAAGGACCAGTAGGAAACCAGAGGCAGCAACCACAAGCTAGGGCTTATGCACTGAACCAACAGCAGGCATCACGTGCTCAAGGAAACTTAGCAGGTATGATCCATCTTGATGATCAACCTGTTTTAGCTTTGTTTGATACGGGAGCATCACATTCTTTTATCTCGAAGTATGCCTGTAAAGAACTAAACTTAGTGACTGAACGGCCTGAGAATGTCCTTAAGATAAGTATTCCCTCAGGAAGACAAATGATTTCTAGGGAGTTATGCTTGAATCAGGATCTTAGAATTGGGAAACTTTCCCTGAGGGTAGATCTTTACGTAATTGATATGAAAGATTTCGACGTTATCTTGGGTATGGATTTCATGGAAGCAAACGGCGCGAAGATTTGCTGTAAAGAGAGAGAAGTTTCATTTCAAACACAAGAAGGAATCCAAATTGGTTTTCGAGGAAAGAGAACGGGCACGAAAGTACCCGTTATCTCAGCTTTCAAAGCTATGAAACTCATAAAGAAGAGTGGATGTCAAGCTTTCTTGGTAAGCCTAACAAGTTATCAAAAAGATAAAATTGAACTTGTAGAGGTACCAATAGTACAGGGATACTCAGACGTATTTCCTGAAGACTTACCAGGATTACCTCAAGAAAGGCAACTAGATTTTACAATAGATCTAGAACCGGGAGCCGCACCTGTATCAAAAGCACCATACAGGATGGCCCCAAAGGAGCTACAAGAATTGAAAATTCAACTACAAGAGTTACTCGACCTAGGTTTCATACAACCTAGTGTGTCTCCATGGGGAGCACCAGTGCTTTTTGTGAAAAAGAAAGACGGTACACTGAGAATGTGTATCGATTACAGAGAGTTGAACAAACTCACTATCAAGAATAGATTTCCTCTTCCGAGGATAGACGATTTGTTTGATCAGCTGAAGGGAGCTAGAGTGTTTTCAAAGATATACTTAAGGTCTGGCTACCACCAACTCAAGATGAAGAAGGAAGATATTCCTAAGACTGCGTTTACAACACGCTACGGTCATTATGAGTTTATAGTAATGCCATTTTGGTTGACAAATGCCCCTGCTGTCTTCATGGATCTGATGAATAGTGTTTCATCAGTACTTGGACAATTTTGTCTTAGTTTTCATTGATGACATCCTCATTTACTCAAAGAGTGAGGAACAACATAAAGAGCACCTGCGTATAGTTCTAGAAACTTTACGTGCAGAGAAATTATATGCCAAATTCAGCAAATGTGAATTCTGGCTAAAGGAAGTTATGTTCCTTGGACACATAGTTTCAGCCGATGGAATCAAAGTTGACCATGCCAAGGTTGAAGTAGTGAAGGAATGGAGAACGCCATCCAACATAAATGAGATAAGGAGTTTTCTTGGCCTAGCCGGATACTATCGGCGTTTCATAGAAGGATTTTCAAAGTTAGCTAGGCTAATGACACAACTATTAAGGAAAGGGATAAAGTTTATTTGGTCAGAAGATTGTGAAAAGAGTTTTCAAGAACTCAAGACCAGGCTAACTAGTGCTCCAGTGTTAGCTGTCCCAGAAGAAAAAGAAGGATTCGTTGTTTATACTGATGCTTCAAAACGGAAAGGTTATTGCATATGCATCCCGACAATTGAAACCACATGAGTTGAATTACCCAACTCATGATCTAGAATTGGCTGTAGTCGTGCATGCACTGAAAATCTAGAGACATCACCTGTACGGAGTAAGGTGTGAGATTTTCACTGATCACAAGAGTTTAAAATACTTTTTCGAGTAGAAAGATCTAAATATGAGACAAAGGAGATGCTTTGAGTCGAAAGACAAAGGCCAAGTTAGGGTAATTTATTACCCAACAAGATGAACTAATTCATGACTTTGCTAAGCATTAGTTTAGAGGTTGTACACCCTCCTGAAACTGTGTTAAGTTACTTAGCAGTCATAACTATGGAGCCAGATTTGAAGGAAAGAATCGTGAGGGCACAACGAGAAGATGAATTTTTGGAGAAAATTCGTCTTGCAACAAGATCAGGTGAACCTAAGGGGTTTATCGAAGATAAAGATAATGCTTTGATGTTTGAAGATAGACTGTGTGTACCTCACAATGGAGAGCTGAAGGAAGAGATAATGAGTGAAGCTCATGACACACCATATACTGTCCATCCTGGAAGTACTAAGATGTATCAAGACTTGAAAAGAAAATTTTGGTGGAAAGGAATGAAACGAGATGTAGCATCGTTTGTGGAACGATGTCTTGCATGTCAACAAGTTAAGGCTGTTCATCAAAGACCGTATGGGATGCTGCAACCACTACCTATTCCAGAATGGAAGTGGGAGCATATCAATATGGATTTTGTGGTAAGCCTACCGAAGTCGGTACGTGGCAACACTGCCATCTGGGTTATTGTAGATCGGCTCACAAAGTCACTGCACTTTTTGCCAATCCAAATGACCTTTGGTTTGGAAAAACTTGCAAAGCTTTATGTCAAGGAAATAGTACGCCTTCACGGTGTACCTATCTCAATCACGTCAGATCGAGACACAAGGTTCACGTCACGTTTTTGGAAAGGATTGCAGGAAGCAATGGGTACTCAATTGAATTTTAGTACTGCTTTTCACCCTCAAACTGACGGACAGTCAGAAAGGACAATAGAAATTCTAGAAGATATGTTGCGAGCTATAGTCGCGGACCGAGGAGGAAGTTGGGAGGATTTGCTACCTCTTGTGGAATTTGCTTATAACAACAGTTATCAAGCGACGATAGAAATGGCTCCATATGAAGCTCTGTATGGCAGAAAATGTAGGTCGCCACTTTATTGGGATGAATTCGGTGAAAGAAAACTCTTAGGTCCAGAGTTAGTTCAACAGATGGTCGAGAAGGTCGACCATATAAAATAAAAGATCAAAGAGGCTCAAAATCGACAAAAAAGTTATGCTGACAAGCGTCGTTCAAATTTAGAATTTAATGTCGGGGATCGAGTATTCCTGAAAGTATCTCCTTCTAAGGGAGTTATACGCTTAGGCAAGAGAGGAAAGTTACGTCCTCGTTACATAGGACCTTTTGAGATCCTCGAAAGAATAGGCCCCGTAGCCTATAGGTTGGCACTGCCACCTAGCATTGGAGATGTGCACAATGTGTTTCATGTCTCGCAATTGCGAAAGTATGTTTTCGATTCAAAGAATGTGATCAAATATGATGAAGTAGTCCTAGCACATGATCTAAGTTATGATGAGAAACCAATGGAAATACTTGATCGCAAAGTTCAAGTATTGAGGAGCAAGGAGATTGTCCTCGTTAAAGTGTTATGGAAACACCATGGTAAAGAAGAAGCTACATGGGAACTAGAGAATAAAATGAAAGAAAAGTATCCAGAGTTATTCCCTTAAGGTATCTAAATTTCGAGACGAAATTTTTGTAAGGAGGGTAGGATGTAATACCCCACATTTTTAATCATCGTATTAATCGAGTTTTACTATATTAGAGTTCTCATATCCATTAAGAATTTTAAAACTCCGATGTTGAGTTTCATTTTAGGTTATTCATTTAAATCGGATAACGATTTATATTCGAAATTTAAAACAAATAGATTTAAGTAAAATAATCGAACTAATTTAATAAACTAAACCAACTCAATTATCTAATTGCAAGGAACAAGATTTTAGTTGTAATAAAAAATTAAAAGACAATATAATGTTGTATTCCAATCAAAACAAGAATAAATAAGTAATATCCAAACACTACACTGTACAACAAATATCTAAATCAAAAAGTCTACTACCTAATCTAAATTTTTTCATTGGTGTCGGTCACTCCCTTCACAGCCACATGTTAATCTTTTCATTTCAACCACTTATCCCATACCATCCTCTCTATATCAAAGTGTTACCTGCAAATGCAAACCAAATCAAATCTTAAAAAAAAAAATCAGAAGAGAGAAAAGGAAAGCACAAGAAATAGAATACGAGAAGAAGGAGAAAAACAACTTTACAAATCCAGCTTCATCTTCCATTCCTTAATTGCTATCAAGTAAGTGAAGTCAACATCACTTTAATAGTTATGTAACCATTTTGTTAGTACAAGTATTTGTTATCAACTGTAAGCTTTTACCTCCATATATGTTTAAAAATTCAAATCACAACCTACCAAATTTTAGTCTTTAATCGTATAAAGATTTAACTTTGGATAATGGTTTGGGAAAACAGAACTAGTAGCAAAGGGAGAAAAGATTGAATCTTGCTTAATCAAAAAAATTCTAAAGAATAATTACATGTTTAAAATCACAGAAACTGAACATAATACTAAAGTATATTAATGAAAAGATGGAAAGATTAAAATATATGGATTACCTGTTGGCTACAAACTGCAATGACCACACGGCGGCGAATGTGATGCAATTGAATCGGCAAAGCGACGGTAACGTTGCCCTGTTGCATTCCCCAGAAATGATGAGAGGCGGACTTGTGGCTGCAGACTCGGTGATGGCGGCAGCATAGGTGACATGTTTCTCAACAAAGAGGAATTTGAAATTTAGGGATTCTGCCCAATACATGTTCACTCATAAAATTAGAGAGAAGATGAAATTATTTCGGGGATATTTTTGGTTGGAATCGAAGAATCTTGTTGGAGATAGTCAAAGGAAGGAGGGAAGCTTGACTATGGTAATGGCGTGATGCAGAATGAACATAAAAATAATAAATAAAAGAATTAAGAAAGAGATGTTGGCTTGGGTCCTTAATTTTATATTGGGCCAAAAATAGATTTGGTAATCCTATTATATTTATCGAATTGGTTAAATAATTAACTTGTTTTGATCTTTAATTAATTACTTAATCCACCAATTTATTTAATAAAATGATTTAATTTTATTAATCTTAGTTAATTAAATTATCATGATTAATAATTATTAATTGAGTATAATAATTTATATTATTAATTAATTATTAATAATTAATTACTAAAAAGATCAAGAATCGAACATCAACGTGGTAACGATTAAAAGTGGAAAATTAATATTTATATCCCGAATAATTTTATAGGATCAAATTATCTCATTTTAAACGAGTAATGATAACTTTAATTTATTAAATGCTATAAAACGAGCTAAGATTTTCGGAGAAAATCAAAATGTCGTTTCTAGAAAATACAATGAATATGAAACTCTAAGAGCTATTTATTAGCTTTTAATTAGATATATATTTATTTAGATTCTAAGATTTCTAAATAGCAAGTATTATATGAAGGTCAAGTACAATGTGTAAGCCAAGTTGAACGTGAGGATTAACTCGACTTTTCTAAACTCAAGGGAGATTTAAAGCTACGGATTTATTCCAAGAGGTGGGTTTATTTTTCTCAAAACTATGTTTGAGTTATATAAGCTCTGATATTGCAAAATGAAATGTTATCCATGTCATGTTTTAATGTACGTTCAATTAAGTTTAATGCTCTGAAGTTAATCGATCAAGGTTTTTGGCTTTACCTAACACGTTAGTCGAAAACTGTGTACACAATGGGTAGTAGTGCAATAGCTTGATCTCCATTGTGTGCTGCTATAATGTTAATGGGATTCTGTGGGTTTCGACCCGAAATCCAAAAGCAGAAAGAGATTCTCTGGGTTTCAACCCGTAATCTAAATGCTCAAATAGACTATCTAGGTTTCGACCCGAAGTCTGAATGTAAATGGGCTCGACGGTGGCAAGAGGTCCGGGGCCAAAGTAAGAGTAACTTTAGAACGTACATAACTGTGCACAACGAATGAAAATGATAAATGCTTTAACATGCTTAGAAGTACTTTGCGTTTTGAAACCTTCTAAGGTATGTTGTTCATGAATGGATAAAAATGTTTAGATTTTATAAAACTGTTTATAAAATGCATAGCCCACTGAGTTGTCACGCCCGCTTTCTACTAAGTCTAGTAAAGTCGGGAAACGTGACTAGTGAAAGAAATAAACGACGCATAATAAGACAATGAGTATTCCTCTCGTATCGTAAGTAGGAAATTTATCTCATGGATTCAGGAATAAATATGTTTAGAGTCATAAACTCATTACATAACACAACTAATCTAAAAGAGTTTGAACTCAGTCTATTACATAACGGTCTAGCAGCGGAAATGTAGGATCGCATAACGAAATCCTACGTGTATGAAGACACGTAGAACCCCCAAGAGTCAGCTACTAGGAGACCGACATAAAGCCCAACGTAGCACCCGGATTCTCTTCGTTCTTCAACCTGCACGTTTAGAAATACATGCAGGGCTGAGTACAAATTGTACTCAGTAGACATGTGCCGAAATCGCACACTTACATATATAACTGTCAAGCCATTCTAAGTGATACATAGGGATTTTTGTCTCTAAAGCACCTATGTTCACAAAAGCATTTGTTTGAGAAAGTTCTAGTTTGACTGCTGTCCTAGTTCTCTGTAATCAACCATATCTGAACGTTCTTTGTGTCGGGGAAGTGGCCACTTCCCACAGACACTTGACCGGTCAACCTTTTGCTGACTCACAGTCCTTTGTGTACACTAGTTCGAGTGGAGACGCTTACCCACTGGAACCCGAATTCGATTATAAATATGACAGATAGGCATCATACATAAAGCGAAAATATTTATGGCAAGACAGTGCTTTGAAAATATCTCGTTTCATTTTGAAAGCATGCACACATATATTTTTATAGAGTAAGAAAAACCTACTTGAATAGTCTTGACGGGCGATTTGTAATACCCCGATAATTAAAAACCCGAATAAAAGAAAAATTTATGAATAAACGAGGGATTCAAGATCTGTTGAAAGTTTAAAGACTCGTATTAAAGAATAGAACTCCTAATATGAGTTAAAAGTCATTTCAGAAATTTCATAAATTGAGAAGGAAACCGAGAAAATTCAGTTTGACGTTTATCGTCATAATTTAAGTTTGAGAACTCGTATCGATGCAGCGTCTATTTTTCCATTCAATTATTTTACGATACGGAGATAAGGTGAAAAGTTAATAATTCTGACTTTCGGAAGAATGATGTATTTATCGAGAAATCACTGTTCATCGTTTTGAACGAGACGAGATAATTTTATTATCTTTTTAAGTTAAGTCCGGAATGTTTTTCTAAGAGAGCCGTGATTTTCCAGAATGTTTCTGAGAACATTATTTTATCTAGAAGTCGAGAACCCGGACTATTAGTATGTTATTATAACGGGTAATAAGAGCAAATAGGGGATTCATTCGAAATTAGATATTTTGAAATTAGATATTTTGGAATTAGATATTTTGAAATTAGATATTTTGAAATTAGATATTTTGAAATTTAGATATTTCAAAAATATCTAAGAGGCGAAATACGGGATTCATTCGAATGCCCGGATTTGAAGTCCGAGACGAGATATGGACAAAGCGCGATAATTTACATACACTTTTATCGCGATACGGAACATACGCGGAAATTTTATTTTCGCCGTCCGTGAATAGTAGAACCGAGAACTCGAGAAATCGAGAAAACTCCTATTTTTTGATGTTATAGCACGAGAGACGAAGATATCTTAGCGAGTAAGAAAGACGAGTGTGTTGATTCCCGTTTCAACCGAGATAGATAAATAACAAAGAATCGGATCGAAAATATCTAAAAGACGATTTGGACCCCGGTTATTAGATATTTGCGGGGCAACTTGTGGCCTATAAAAAGACCACAAAGTCACCCCATTTTGGATATTCACGTGAGATAGAAACAGAAAGTTGGCGTGAGAAAAGAGGAAGAGAAAAGGGAGGAGCTTTGCTCCGATTCTAGTCCCGTTCGTCTCGTTTTTCCGATTTCTTCAAAATCTAATCCGATAGAAAGGTAGCTCTCGATCTTACCTACGTTTCTACGGTTTTATTTTTATGATTTGAGCATGAGAAAAAAATGAAATAGGGGCTGCCCTTTTCGATTTTTATCGAGCCGAGCCCGAACCGAAAAATGTCGATAATTAATATTGCTCGCATGAGTTAGATGAACGTGTGTTTTAAGTTTCAATGAAATCTAAGCATGTTAGGTTTTGAGAAGATAACTTAAGCTCGTCGTTTTATATGTTTTCGATTTTTCTCGGATGAATCGAATAGACGAGCATGTATATAGGTTATATACGAGCATTAGGTGAAATTATCAGATTTTTTCGATGACGTGCGCAAAAACCCTAAAGAGGCCGACTCCTATGCATGCCGAGCCTAATCACTCGATTTTATTTTCAAATTCTGATTTCATATTTGAACTCGTGAGCATGAATAAAGGTTAATATGATTTTATCGGATTTTTCCGTCAAGTGTGCAAAAAACTTGAAATAAGTTAGTAGCCGATTTTCCATTATGTTGGATAATCGAGCCGCATAGTTTTCGTATGAGATTTATAATCTCATATTATGATTTACGAGCATGAAAAGGAGTTTTTCTCCGATTTTAAGTTTTAATCGAAGTTGGCCGTTCGAGAGCATGAAGAGTGTTATGCGATGTTTTATTTAACGAACGACCCTTCTAGAATTTAATCTGAAACTCGAACGATAGCTGAGTTAAAAGAATCGAGAATAATTCTCAAATAACAAAGGATAATAATTCTTTACACTTAGCGAATATTAGATGCGCTCGAAAATATTATCTCACTCGAGGTTTATTTAAAGGGTACGACGAAAGGTCAGGACCGCAGTTCGAGAAAGAAGCAGTCGTCAGTCCAGACGATCCAAGTAGGCTTTCTACCCTATACATTAAGTGTAGGCTTTCTATTACAAAGAAAATTATGTGTGCACGTATACTATTTATGTTGTGTCGAAAGGATTTCAAATTGAGAAAATATGTTTCAAAGTATTGTCTTGCCGAAATGATTTATGTTTTGTATCAATGCCTATCTGATTAAGGGTACCTGGTTTAAAGATCCTGGATTCCTTGTTTAAGGATCCGAAGAATTGAAATGATTAAGGGTACCTGGTTTAAGGATCCTGGATTCCTTGTTTAAAGATCCGAAGAATTGAAATCGAATTCGGGTTCTAGTGGGTGGTGTAACCTACTCGAACTAAATGTGCACAAATAACCGTGAGTCGACGAAGGTGTTGACCGGTTACAGTGACTGTGAGTCGACGAAGGTGTTGACCGGTCAGGTGTCCGTAGAAGGTGGCCACCTTCTCGGTACCATAAATGTTCCATAAATTACAGATATGGCAGAATACTAAAGAAAATGTGACTGATCAGTCGAACTCAGTTTTTCAGAAAAGGATTTAGTGAACGTAGGTGCTTTTAAAGACAAAAATCCCTACGTGTCACTCTTACGGCATTGACAATTATATATGTATGAATGTGATTTTGGCATGTGCCTACTGATTACGTTTGTACTTAGCCCTGCATGTATTTATAAATGTGCAGGTTGAGACGTGATGATGGGAGATACTATGGTGGGCTTGTCGGTCTTAAATTAAGTCTTGGGTGTCTACGTGTCTTCATACACGTGGACTTCAGTCGATCCTCATTCCGCTGCGAGAAGTTTCATTTGTATGTTCTGGCGTAGGTGCCGACTATGTAAATTAAATCTTCAGTTGAACTGAACTCAGTTATCAAATGATCTTTCAATTCAGTCAAAGCTTTCAGTATAATCAGTGTTCCACTTTATCCTTCATTTATCCATTTTATAGTTGCGCGCCCGGATTCTGCTGGGGAGGGCGGAGGTCGGGGCGTGACATGATTGTTTCGTTCTCAAGCGGCTGGTTCGACCTTTCGTCGCAACCTTTAATATAAATCTCGAGTGAGATATATTACTCAAGTGTATCAATTAATTCCAAGTGTAAGGAATTACTATCCTTGACTAATTTGAGAGTTTATTCTTGGGTCTTTTAAAACTCGACCATTATACGAGTCTAGGAGTTGTATTTCTAGAGGAGTCGTTTGGTGATTTCTGAATCACTTTATGATTCGCGAATTTACTATACCCGAATAAATAATTATTGGGTTATATAACTAGAGACATTTCTAATTTAATATCTCGATCCTTAAATCGAAGTAAGAAATTTCTACTTAAGCTAATTAAATTTAATTCACGTAATCTAAGCATGATTTTAAATTACTTCTTATATGACTAAATTCTAATTAATCAATAAAGTTCTAATTAATCAATTAAATCTTCTAATTTAGCTTTAAAATTCTATTCTTGGACCTAGCCTAATTAAATTAGGCCTCATCACCTTAATTGAATGGTTAACCCAATTATGATCTATTTAATTAATTTCTAGCCCATTAGTGATTCATTAAGTCCACTCCTTTAATTTATTCAGCCCATTATAAAACAAATAGTTAGATCCATAACTAATTTAGTTACATTAGGCCCGTTAGGATTTATCTCGGCCCAACCATTAAATTACTCGGCCCAACTACTATTCTTATTCAAGCCCACTTAATCTTCTTATTAATTCATTTCCTGGGTCCAATTATTTTAGCCCAATTTATTTTATTTCTGGGGCCCAACCTAACTAATATCCGGCCCGTTAACCCAGCCCACACCCGGCCCGAGTTCTAGGGGTTCTAATTTCTAGTTTTAGGTCTAGGGTTTTACTTACTTCAAATTTCCAAACTTAGACATAACATCTCTCCCTCAATTCTTTTCTCACGCCATTAGCCATGTCACTGCCGTCCTTCAAATTCCAATCGTCCTCTCCACTACTTCGCCGGCGCCACTCCATCTTTCCTCGCGCCCGATTCCCGTCGGCCCTTCGTCTCCGGAGCAGGGCAGCGGCGCACGGCAACGCTCTGCAGAGCCCAGTCCACCTCCACCTCATAGCTGCTTGGTGTCGCTCACTCCTCGACGTGCGCTCGAAGGCAGCCCTCTAGGAGCCGCGGTGTCGCCTATCTCTTCATCACCGCCGCGCTGCAGCGTCAGAAGTATGCCCTGCGCTTCTACTCCGTCTCTCCTGTCCCCCACCTCAGGTAATTTCTTCCCCCAATCCTTTCAATTGTTTTGGTGGTGGTTTTGTTTCTAAGACCCAAATCTTGATTATTCATGGCTAAAATTGTGTTCTAGGCAGTCTTTAAATCTTTCATTCTGAAATATTGGTTTAGGTTGTGTTCTGCATGAATGCTTTCCAGATTATAGCTAAATTAAAAGTTTTGATATGGATTAAACATCCAAATTATTTTCTTCCTTTACTTATGCGATTGTGTCTTTTGGTGTTGGGAGGGACACGGTTTGGTCCGGGATGGGTGGAATCAAGGCTGGACAGGTTTGGTAGGGCTGCTGGGCGACTCGGTGGAGCTCGATTCGGCTGGGACGGCTCAAGGGTGGTTCGGTTGGGTCTGGCTGTCGGGGCAGCCATGTTTGCTCGGCTACGGAGCTTAGGGGACTGCTCCCTTGCCTCAGATTAGGAGATGATTTTATTGTGGCTAAGTGGTAGTGTGAAGTAGTTGTTTCACATTCTGAATTTCAGAGTTTAAGTGGATGATTTATTGGTTTCTTGTTGGTGTTTAGGTCTCATTTGAGTATGTGTAATCTTTCTAATTGAGGTCAGTCCATATTCTAGTTTGAATATATATATAGAGTATATGTCTTGATAACATGCTAATTCTAATTTCTTCTAGGTAGGAGGCATAGGTGGAGTCACAGTAGTTACTAAGCATCTTAGAACTAAATTAGTAAAAGGCATGTATGAGTATTGAAGTTCATAAAAAATATGATTCAAAGCTGGAGTATGCTACTGAGTTTGCTATTGTTAAATCTGGTGTCTAGTCATAAACTTTTGTTCTACATCATGGTCAAGTAGGAGAGCTATAGATCTAGTAAGTTGAGGGTTTGAATATAGCCATCTAATTAGTTAATAACATGCTTTGTTCTCACTAATTTAAGTGCTGAAAACTAATGGTTGAAGGTGGAAGCTTTGTCTTGAGTTTTACCTTGATGAGTGGGGTGAAATCTGGCCTAGACTTGGGCTGATTTTCTCCTCCTTGGCTCCTCCCTAAATGTCCTAAATTTCCTCCTTAGAGTACTTATGTTGGTTGGAAATTTGGGCAGAGCCTTCTTCCAAGCTTTTTCTCCTTTCTTCTACTATGCTAAGTGTTTTAAGTGAAATCTGGGAATTGTTTGTGCAGTGTAAAGTCTTGTTTGAAGCAGAAGAGGGTGGTATTTATAGGGAAAAAAACTGACTTAGGGCTGAGGTTGATTTACTTGATCCTTGTGTAGAAGAATTCTGATCTCGTTTCTTGGCTCTAAGTTGCAGGTTCTTTGTTCAAGGTTGGAACTTTTAGCTGCAGGTGTTGGTGAGGTAGGGAAAGCTGTTTTGGGTAAGTCAATCCTCCCCTTTCTCCTACTCTCCTCCCAACCTTTCTCCCTTATACGAATTGAGCTAACACTCCTTCTATGTTTCATTTTGCAGGTTATGATCTATGAGGAGAAAGTATGATTTTCTTGCTGTACGCACAGAAGGTGAGCTACATTGGGCAGCTCAATGCTTCCACCCCTTCTCTCCCTTTTCAGTTTTCACTTTGCTTATTAACAGGTCTGTCTCCTTCCTGTGATCTCATTCTTCATCTTTGTCTTATTCCCCTTTTTTTTAGGAGGTTCTTATACTTCTACATTTCTACAGTCTGATGTCTATTTTGTTTTATATTGCAGCTTCCTCATCTCCCTTTTGATGGAGCTTTGGGAAGAGGAATTGAGGGCCTTGGGGAGTGAGAGTGGGGGTCTTGGGAAGAGAAGGCAGGGCTGCCTTTCAACTTTATTACTGAAAATGTAACATTCTAGCTGTGTACCATAAGTTCCCTAATTTGTCCTAGTTAGGAAGTAGATGATCTCATCCGATTTTTTCTCCTCTTAATCTCTTAGGAGAAACTTTGTAATATATATGTTTGCAGCTTTTACACTTCCTTTCTATTTGTTTTTCTTGATTTTTATGCAGATTCTTTTATTGAATTTGTCCCCATATGGCTTACATACTGAGATGTAATTTCTACATGTTTACACACACACACACACACACACATATATATATAAAGGGCACCTAAACTCATTTTTCCCATTTACGTAAGTTGGGGTTGGATTTATTTTTACCATTCCTACTTCTCATATTAATAAAAGAAGTATTTGTACTAATTATAACACATAGGCATTAATCACCCTCAATGAACATCCTCATAAATGCCATGGGTCCTACTAATCATCACTATAAATGCTTGTATAGTAAATGTAATCATATTAAGTGATGACTAATTAATTACCACTAGTGGTTGTTATTCTCAAACTATTATTAAAACTTGGTCTCGTAAATTGAATCCAAGTACAAGAAATTCGAGAAATTTTTAGAGCTCAGCAAATTTATTTAGGATTAAAAGACGGAATATTACATTCTACCCCTCTAACTAAAAATTTCATCCCGAAATTTGCATATTCTCGTCGAATAGCTTGGGGTACTTTTCTCTCATCTTATCTTCGAGTTCCCATGTGGCTTCTTCCTGCCCATGGTGCCTCCATAATATTTTCACTAGCTTGATTGACTTGGTTTGAAGCTGTTGAACCTTCTCGTCTAAAATAGCTTCGGGTTTCTCTTCATAGCTCAAATCAGGGTTTAGAATCATCTCCTCTTGGTGGATAACGTGTTTTGGATCAAACACGTATTTTCTGAGCTGAGACACGTGGAAAACATTATGCACATTTCCGAAGCTTGGTGGTAACGCCAGTCGGTATGCTACTGACCCTATCCTTTCTAAAATCTCGTAGGGTCCTACGAAGTGGGGTCTCAGTTTTCCTTTAACACCGAATCTAACGATTCCTTTATAGGGAGATACTCTCAAAAACACCTTATCTCCTATCTCAAATTGTAGTTCAGTTCTACGGGTGTCGGCGTAGGATTTCTGTCTGTCTTGAGCTTCCTTGATTCTGCCGCGGATCTGACGAACGATCTCCATCATTTCGCTAACAGAATCAGGACCTACTATCGCTCTCTCACCGACTTCATCCCAATAAAGCGGCGATCGGCAATTTCTCCCGTACAGGGCTTCGTACGGTGCCATTTCTATGGTTGCCTGGTAACTATTGTTATAGGCAAACTCTATCAAGGGTAGTACTGTTTCCCAGCTCCCACCTCTATCGAGAACCACAGTTCTCAACATATCTTCTAGGGTTTGAATCGTTCTTTCTGACTGTCCGTCAGTCTGTGGGTGGAAGCCAGTACTGAAATTCAGTCTCCTGCCTAGTTCTTTTTGCAAGCTCATCCAGAATCTGGAAGTAAATTTTGAGTCTCGATTGGAGGTGATCGATACTGGTACACCGTGGAGACGTACAATCTCGCGAACGTACAGTTGGGCTAATTTATCCGATCCATAGGTGATCATTATCCGTATGAAGTGGGCACATTTCGTAAGTCTGTCCACAATTACCCAAATAGCAGTGTTTCCACGCTTGGATTTGGGTAATCCGGTTACGAAATCCATTGTGATGTGCTCCCACTTCCATTCCGGGATTTCTAATGGTTGGAGCTTCCCATAGGGTCGCTGGTGTAGTGCTTTAACTTTCTGGCAAGCTAGGCATCTTTCTACGAAGGATGCTATGTCTCGTTTCATCCCGTCCCACCAGAATTTCTTCTTTAGGTCTCGGTACAACTTCGTACTCCCGGGATGAGCGGTGTAGGGAGTATCATGAGCTTCACTCATGATCGTCTCCTTAACTTCTAGGTTTTTCGAAATACATAGCCTTCCCTCGAAGGTGATGGCATTATCGGCTTCTTCTCGATAATTCGAGGTTTCGTTCTTCCTCACCTTGAGTCTTATCTTTTCTAAAGCCTCATCTGTTCTTTGCGCCTCCAGAATCCTGCTCCGTAAGTTGGGTTTGACTACTAGAGTAGCAAGGATTCCTTCTAAGGTCTCGGGAGGTGGTAGAACTTCTAGGTTCATTTTGCCGAACTCCTTTACGAGTTCTGCCTCCTGAGTGAGGAGATAGGCAAGCTTCGAAGATATTTTATGACTCAAGGCGTCGGCCACTACGTTAGCCTTGCCAGGGTGGTAGTTCATACCACAGTGGTAATCATTTACTAGTTCTAGCCATCTCATCTGTCTCATGTTGAGATCCTTTTGCTCGAAGAAGTATTTGAGGCTTTTATGATCTGTGAAAATTTCGCACCGAACTCCGTAGAGGTGGTGCCTCCAAATTTTCAAGGCGTGCACAACGGCTGCCAATTCCAGATCATGGGTAGGGTAGTTGAGCTCGTGTGGTCTGAGTTGTCGGGATGCATAAGCTGTCACTTTCCCGTCTTGCATTAACACACACCCTAGCCCGATCTTGGATGCATCGGTATAGACTACGTACTCCTTATGGGGTTCTGGGACTGCGAGTACAGGAGCAGTGGTCAACTTCTCCTTTAGAAGTTGGAAACTAGCCTCGCATTCTAGCGACCACTTGAATTTGATCCCTTTCTGGAGTAGTTGCGTCATTGGCCTAGCTATTTTGGAGAATCCTTCGATAAATCTCCGATAGTACTCTGCTAACCCTAAGAAACTTCTGATTTCATTAGGAGTTGTGGGTGCTTTCCATCCTTGTACTGCTTCCACCTTGGCGGGGTCTACTTTGATCCCTTCAGATGACACTATGTGTCCGAGAAAAGCCACCTCGTTCAGCCAAAATTCGCACTTACTGAAGTGGGCATAAAGTTTCTCGTTCCTAAGGGTTTCCAAGGTGATTCTTAGATGATTCTCGTGTTCCTCTCTACTTTTCGAGTAGATTAGAACATCATCTATAAATACCAAGACGAACTTGTCAAAGTAAGGGTGGAAGATACGGTTCATCGGGTCCATGAACACTGCAGGTGCATTGGTGAGTCCGAACGGCATTACTACAAATTCGTAGTGGCCGTATCAGGTTCGAAACGCTGTCTTAGGAACATCTTCAGTCCTAATTTTCAGCTGGTGATAACCCGATCTCAGATCGATCTTCGAAAAGACACTTGCTCCCTTCAACTGGTCGAACAAGTCGTCTATTCGAGGTAATGGGTATCGGTTCTTCAGGGTCATCTTATTCAGGCCTCGGTAATCTATACACATCCTTAGGGTGCCGTCTTTCTTCTTTACGAAGAGTACTGGAGCTCCCCAAGGTGACACGTTGGGTCTGATAAAACCGAGATCTAAAAGTTCCTGGAGTTGGACTTTGAGCTCCTCCAACTCCTTCGGTGCCATCCTATAAGGTGCCTTGGATATTGGTGCTGATCCGGGCTCTAGATCGATCGTGAACTCTAATTGTCGGGTTGGTGGTAGGCCTGGCAACTCTTCTGGAAACACGTTTGGGTACCCCCGTACAATGGCTGCATCCTCAATTTTTCGCTCTTCCTTGGCTTCTCCACTCAGAGAGACTAAGTACGCTGAGCAACCCTTCTTCACGTTTGGGTACCCCCGTACGATGGCTACGTCCTCGGCTTGTAAAGTGGAGATAATCAACTTCTTTCGAGTCGTGGTGATCCCATGGAAACTCGTAGGTTCCTTTTCAGGAGGTCGGAAGGATATTTGCCTCTCATGGCAAAGGATCGTGGCATAGTTTTCAGCTAGCCAATCCATTCCTAAGATTATGTCCACGTCACTCATCGGAAGTATGTTAAGATTGTTCGCTAGTGCCTTAACAGATCCTAAGTTCAGGCTCTGATTCGAGCAAGCATGAGTGATAGTAGTGATTCCTCCTAGAGGTGAAGAAACGTTCATAGATGTCTTTACAAGTTCCGACTCCAACTCTAAGTTCTCTACGCATGCTTTAGCAATGAAGGAATGAGAAGCTCCCGTATCGAACAAAATTATTACTGGAGTGTTTAGAAGTATTCCCATACCTGTCAGGTTTCCCTGACTCCCCTCAGGCTGCTTCTGGTTCATCGCATAAGCCTGGGCTCGCTGTGGCTTCTTCTGCGATGGGTACTGAGGGTACTGGGGTGGAGGTGGCGGCAACTGATGTTGCTATTGTTGAGCTTGAGGCTGAGCCTGCATAGCTCGAACATACTGTCTCCGGTTCGGCTGGCTAGGCCTGAAGCCTCCTCCTTGTTGCCTTGTGAGACAGTTCCTGGCTAGATGCCCCTTCTGCCCACAGGCGAAGCGGCTATCGCTGCCAGCCCGACACTCCCCCAGGTGCATTTTCTTGCACTTTGAGCAAGTGGGGTATTTCTAAGGGTGAACATTGGTTGGTGCTACAAAGTTTGACTTCTCGGGTGGTGGGACCGATTCTGCCCTTCCCATGGCTTCTTTTGGGTCGCACCACTACGGTTGTCCTCCCATTTGCGCTTCCCTTTATGCTTCTGGGAAGGCGCTGGGGAGAACGCGGGTGGTGCCGTAGTTACTGCTCTTTCTCCCGGCATCGCCGCCTCGATATCCAGAGCGCGACTAAGTGATTCCGGGTAGGATAAGCCCCCGTGACTGGCCAGCGCCATCCTAATCTCGTGCCTCAGACGGGCACAGAATTTCTCCGCCATCTTCTCATCGGTATCCACCTATTCTGGGGCATACCGAGACATGTCATAGAAAGTCTGGTCGTATTCCGTGACCGACATTCTTCCTTGCTTCAGGTTATAAAATTCCATTTCCTTCTTCTTCCTATAGCTCTTAGGAATATACTTATCGTATATTCCTATCTTGAACTCCTCCCAGGTCATATTTTCCCGCTGTTCTAGGATCATAGTCTTCCTCCTGGCCTCCCACCAGAAGTCAGCTGAACCCGTCAGTTGGAAAGAAACGCACGTCATGCGTTCCTGATCCGTGCAGCGGAGAAAGTTGAAGATGCGCTCCAAAGTGCGCACCCATACCTCTGCTTCGGCAGGGTCACCTAACCCATTGAAGGTGGGTGGGTTTTGTCGGAGGAAGAGTTCCTCCATTCTCCTAGCAGGCGGCGGGAGGGGTGGGGTTACCTCCCGCTCCGCAGCTGGTCTCCTTTCCTCGTTTCTTGGGTTGAATCCCCTCCCTCGGCCTCTCGGGCGTCCCCTTGGCGGCATTCTGTTGATATAAGCGTTTCTTATCTTAGTAGGGAATTTCGTTGGTTACGATACTTAGTAGCACGAAGCCTCACTTAGCATTTGATATTACGAAGCAATGGAATTTACGGAACTAGAAATAGACATTGTATATAATAAAATGGACCTCTAGGGTCATCATATTTCATGTCATAAATCGCCTAAGCGAGGTCTAGTTCAATACAAAATTCTATCGTACTATCCAAGTACATGGTATGATGCTCATCTCTCTAGGATGGCATCACAAAAGGTACTCAGCCACGAAACAATAACAACTATGTCTCTGTGCTGTCAAAATGTCAGGGTGTGCTACACTAGTACGGAACGATCTATAATAAACTATCGTTTCCGACTACAAAATCTATCATCAGTACGGTCTATACATATGATCCGTTACTGATGAGTACAAAATATAAATCTCTCTACTCCTGGGTGACGGAGCTGAGGTACCTATTTCAATCACGTCAGATCGAGACACAAGGTTCACGTCATGTTTTTGAAAAGCGTTGCAGGAAGCAATGGGTACTCAATTGAATTTTAGTACTGCTTTTCACCCTCAAACTGACGGACAGTCAGAAAGGATAATAGAAATTCTAGAAGATATGTTGCGAGCTATAGTCGCGGACCGAGGAGGAAGTTGGGAGGATTTGCTACCTCTTGTGGAATTTGCTTATAACAACAGTTATCAAGCGACGATAGAAATGGCTCCATATGAAGCTCTGTATGGCAGAAAATGTAGGTCGCCACTTTATTAGGATGAATTCGGTGAAAGAAAACTCTTAGGTCCAGAGTTAGTTCAACAGATGGTCGAGAAGGTCGACCATATAAAATAAAAGATCAAAGAGGCTCAAGATCGACGAAAAAGTTATGCTGACAAGCGTCGTTCAAATTTAGAATTTAATGTCGGGGATCGAGTATTCCTGAAAGTATCTCCTTCTAAGGGAGTTATACGCTTAGGCAAGAGAGGAAAGTTACGTCCTCGTTACATAGGACCTTTTGAGATCCTCGAAAGAATAGGCCCCGTAGCCTATAGGTTGGCACTGCCACCTAGCATTGGAGATGTGAACAATGTGTTTCATGTCTCGCAATTGCGAAAGTATGTTTTCGATTCAAAGAATGTGATCAAATATGATGAAGTAGTCCTAACACATGATCTAAGTTATGATGAGAAACCAATGGAAATACTTGATCGCAAAGTTCAAGTATTGAGGAGCAAGGAGATTGTCCTCGTTAAAGTGTTATGGAAACACAATGGTAAAGAAGAAGCTACATGGGAACTAGAGGATAAAATGAAAGAAAAGTATCCAGAGTTATTCCCTTAAGGTATCTAAATTTCGAGACAAAATTTTTGTAAGGAGGGTAGGATGTAATACCCCACATTTTTAATCATCGTATTAATCGAGTTTTACTATATTAGAGTTTTCATATCCATTAAGAATTTTAAAACTCCGATGTTGAGTTTCATTTTAGGTTATTCATTTAAATCGGATAACGATTTATATTCGAAATTTAAAACAAATAGATTTAAGTAAAATAATCGAACTAATTTAATAAACTAAACCAACTCAATTATCTAATTGCAAGGAACAAGATTTTAGTTGTAATAAAGAATTAAAAGATAATATAATGTTGTATCCCAATCAAAACAAGAATAAATAAGTATATTAAGGAAAAGATGGAAAGATTAAAATATATGGAGTACCTGTTGGCTACAAACTGCAACGACCACACGGCGGCGAATGTGATGCAATTGAATCGGCAAAGCGACGGTTACGTTGCCCTGTTGCATTCCCCAAAAATGATGAGAGGCGGACTTGTGGCTGCAGACTCGGTGATGGCGGCAGCATAGGTGACATGTTTCGCAACAAAGAGGAATTTGAAATTTAAGGATTCTGCCCAATACATGTTCTCTCATAAAATTAGAGAGAAGATGAAATTATTTCGGGGATATTTTTGGTTGGAATCGAAGAATCTTATTGGAGATAGTCAAATGAAGGAGGGAAGCTTGACTATGGAAATGGCGTGATGCAGATGAATGAGGGGATAGAAAAAAAAAGGGAAATTTGGAGGAAGGGGGAGGCGTGAGTCGGGAAAGAGTGATAAGATAAGTTGCTAAGTAAAGAATAATGAATATAAAAATAATAAATAAAAGAATTAAGAAAGAGATGTTGGCTTGGGTCCTTAATTTTATATTGGGCCAAAAATAGATTTGGTAAGCCTATTATATTTATCGAATTGGCCTAAATAATTAACTTGTTTTGATCTTTAATTAATTACTTAATCCACCAATTTATTTAATAAAATGATTTAATTTGATTAATCTTAGTTAATTAAATTATCATGATTAATAATTATTAATTGAGTATAATAATATATATTATTAATTAATTATTAATAAATAATTACTAAAAAGATCAAGAATCGAACATCAACGTGGTAACGATTAAAAGTGGGAAATTAATATTTATATCCCGAATAATTTTATAGGATCTAATTATCTTATTTTAAACGAGTAATGATAACTTTAATTTATTAAATGCTATAAAACGAGCTAAGATTTTCGGAGAAAATCAAAATGTCGTTTCTAGAAAATACAATGAATATGAAACTCTAAGAGCTATTTATTAGCTTTTAATTAGATATATATTTATTTAGATTCTAAGATTTCTAAATAGCAAGTATTATATGAAGGTCAAGTACAATGTGTAAGCCAAGTTGAACATGAGGATTAACTCGGCTTTTCTACACTCAAGGGAGATTTAAAGCTACGGATTTATTCCAAGAGGTGAGTTTATTTTTCTCAAAACTATGTTTGAGTTATATAAGCTCTGATATTGCAAAATGAAATGTTATCCATGTCATGTTTTAATGTACGTTCAATTAAGTTTAATGCTCTGAAGTTAATCGATCAAGGTTTTTGGCTTTACCTAACACGTTTGTCGAAAACTGTGTACACGATGGGTAGTAGTGCAATGGGTTGATCTCCATTGTGTGCTGCTATAATGTTAATGGGATTCTGTGGGTTTCGACCCGAAATCCAAAAGCAGAAAGGGATTCTCTGGGTTTCAACCCGAAATCTAAATGCTCAAATAGACTATCTAGGTTTCGACCCGAAGTCTGAATGTAAATGGGCTCGACGGTGGCAAGAGGTCCGGAGCCAAAGTAAGAGTAACTTTAGAACGTACATAACTGTGCACAATGAATGGAAATGATAAATGCTTTAACATGCTTAGAAGTACTTTGCGTTTTGAAACCTTCTAAGGTATGTTGTTCATGAATGGATAAAAGTGTTTAGATTTTATAAAACTGTTTATAAAATGCATAGCCCACTGAGTACACTAGTACTCAGCCACAAATTGTTTCCAAATGATTTTAGGTTAAGTGCCGGTGGTGATGGGTTGAGCTGAGGCGTTGTTGTCATCTGGTTGATTTTAATAATTGCTTCCGCTATGATACTTTCTGTTGTCAAGTATAGTTCGTCTGTCGATCTATAACTTATAATGATTCTGGTTATGTTATTCTATTCGATATAATTAGGATTGTGAACCTCAACTTTTGACATCGAATAGCCTTTTGCATCGATTTGAATTGCGAGTCTTCTCGTTTATCTTTGAATTGTTATGTTTGAAGTTTTATTCAGGATTCTTTCCAAGTCAAACATGTCCCCCCCTTCTTCCCCGCTTCTTTAATCCCACCACTAGTCGCACCCTGGCTTACGGGCCTTCCCTCGGGAATTGGGGCGTGACAGTACTGGAATATTTCATTCTAATCTAAATGTCAATGCAATTTACATGTATACATCAATGCAATTCACATATATATGTGATGCAACAAAATATTATTAGACAAAATAACATTGCAATTTGCACGTATATGACAATGCAATCTCAGTTTTAACCTTGAGCAATAACAGAATCACGACAATGCAACTTCAACGATGAATGATGATGGTGTCGGCAGCGTTCGGCCATGTTGAGAAAAGGATGATTGATTATACTTTCTGCTTTCCACCTCCCCTCGGATCTCTCACAAAATATTTCCAAATAAAAACCCTCACCTCCTCGTAGACCCTATTTCCGGCGTGTATCGGCGGGATCTCATTGCCGCAGTCGATCCTCATCAGCACGTCCTTCGTCGTTTCCCCGACGCAAAATCTCCACTGCGATTTCTCGGTGAGTATGTGCAGCACGGTGCACCCCAATCCCCACACGTCTGACTTCGGCGAGTACTCCCCATGCGCCACCGACTCAGGGGCCGCGTACATCACTATCCCCCTAAATTCTACCTCCTCCGCCGCCGACGCCTTCCTAGGAATCCTGACGCAGCTCTCATAGTCGGCAAGCTTGAACTCCACCCTCCTCTTCGGAGCAAAATGACGGTGGTGGTGGCGAATCTGCATTGCTATTTGTGTGTACTTTCCCAGTTTATGGACGTCATTATGAATGGAGATAATGAATTAATTGACAGTTATCACTCCCTAAAATAATGCAACATTCTATATTTATAAAATATATTATTTTCTCTTTCATAGTAAAAAATACATATTTAACATTTTGATTATATTTATGTAATATTTTAATCATTTAAAATTCAAAAATATAGCGGTTATTTCTGTATCACAGGATCCGAAAAATGGAGGGCCCAGATTACTTCCTATTTTTTATTGAAAATCCACTTTCTATATATATGATCTTGAAATATCACTTGCAAGAGATCAAGAACTTGAGAAGAAGTTGATGGACGTCACACAAAATGAAGAAGATTTCAAAGAGGAGATGAAAATGAGATGAAGAGTAACTGCGTGAGATGAAAAGTTGTATTCTTCTTTCTATTTTCTTTGAAAGTGACGATTTAGTTTCCTTGGTCTCAAGTCTTAATTAAGGTAATTAATAAGTATTGATTATTTTAATAATTTTAGATAATATGTTTTAGGACCGATCAACCTGATAAGCCCATTGACTCGAGCGGTTTGACCCAGAAAGTCCGAACTTCGTATAGGCTTGAAAATTTTGGCCCAAAACCTATTCACTTTTCTGGCTATTTGGGTCGGCCCATCGGTATCGGGCTATTTTGATATCCTTAGAATTCACACATTATAAATATGAAATTATAACAAAATAAATATCAAATAAAATACATAATAAAATATGTCATCACAATAAAAACCAAATAAATCTCAAACGAGAGTAACTAATAACCAATATTAAATGTCAATGATGTGTATATATAAAAAATTATATGAATGAAACATAAGTATTCAATCTATAATCAAATCTGAATAAATCTAAAATTGTCTATTTGTAGATCCATTCAAATAAACAAAAATAAATTTCTAAGATATCTCAACATATAACCAAAATGAAAAGGGGAAAAAAAAAATCAAATGTCACCATTTAAAATAGCTTTAACCAACTGCTCTTTTCCTTCATCACTCATACTAAAAAATATGTCAATCAACTCACCACGATTGGATATTTGGCGGATAACTTTGATAATTTCTCCAACCGACAGATTCAATATCTTTTTTATCTTTGAGTCAATTTTATGTCGCTTCTCTGAAAATTTTGCATCAACTCCAATTGTTTTACTAAAAAGTTCACTAGCTTTAACAATTTCACTTTCAATTGTTGAAGTTGCTTCTTTAATATTCGTCATCTTTGTCAAACGATCACAACTAGGATTTTTCTTTTTCTTTTTTGGAACGTGTACCCCTTCACTTGTAAGAGACTATAGTGAAGAAAACGATGCAGCAAAATCGTCGAGATTTAAGACTATCGTCTATTCTCCATTATCATGTGAAAACTTATTAGCATTTTCTTTCTTAATCTCTTCTCTTATCACCAGGACCTTCAGCGTGAGCTCCATTTGTCATATCTTTCTCAAAATTAACGACCAACTTATCATAATATGAAAATGATTTGTTTTGCCAAGTTCAATGAACAGGATGGCTCTGCAAAAATTATTTATACATATATCAATGTAACTAATAATCCCTCCGTTCACGAAAGTTCTTTACATTTTGCCATTTTCGTCCGTCCACAAAACATCTTTACATTTTAAACTTTTCTTTTATAGTAATTGGACTCACTTAACTCATACACACAACTCAATTAAAAATAATAAATCATGTGAGACTCAAAGTCCACTCAATACACACAATAGCTTAAAAATAATAAATATGGTGGGTCTCAAACTCTACTCACCATACACTCTTATACAAAGTCAAAACACATTATTAAAATCCGTGTTGGGTCAAAGTGTCAAGATCTTTCATGGACGAAGGGAGTATAAACTAAAAATTTGAACATTAAAAAAAATTAAAGAATACTAACTTTTAAATATGCATCTCATATATGCTTTTGTAGTAATACATTTTCTGACTGGATCCATTCCAAACCACTTGTATTTTGGCCATTTAGCATATCATAACTAATAGTAAAATCTATTTTTAATGTTTTGATTCTTGATTCAATATGTGGCCTCTCTTTCAATCCCGAATTAGACAAACTATCATGTAATTTATCATCTATATAATTCAAGTAAAGGTTTGAATCCATTTCCAACTTTAAACTTTCCAAGATTCACCATATCAAGTAGTGCTTCAATGAGTTTTGCATGTTCTTCGTGATTTCATTTTCTTTTATTCTTATCTGGACATTTCATCTCTTGAACAATGTGAATATCCATTCTCTACCAAAAAAAAAAAAAATCAGAACTAATATCAAAATGTAATCATAAGATTTTTGATTATAAATAACCTAAAATAATCATGCTTTCATTTATGAATGTAGAACATGATCTAATCACAAAATGAGATCAAAACAAAGAATAATTATTAAAATACGAAACAAGGTTGCTTCAAGAATATAAAATAAAGCGACAAAGTTAATCATATAAACTGATTGACATGATAACATCATGTATCTTATAAATAATAAATATTTAATAAAACCAACAAAAATAACAAGTCACTGGAGTATAATCCAACCTAATATAATAATTATATCTCTATTATTTTTTTGTGATCTCCAACTATTGAATTCCGATATTGTCACATTTTTTTGAAAATTAATCCATTTTTCAGAAGGTTCAATTGTACTAACAAGATATGCTTCATCTCCATCATCACGAATTTCATATTCATCATCTATTTCATAACTGGTATCTAGATGATAATCAACAATCTCCTATTTTAAAAAACTATGAAGTAAACAGCAAATCATGATTATTCGGTTTTGAATCTTTAGTGGGTGATATGAAGGACTTCTTAAGATGGTCCAACGATTCTTTATTTGACCAAACAATCTCTCTATTACATTCCTCAGCCAAAGAATGCTTCATGTTAAAAAATTCTTCAGTTGTATTAGGTTGATGTCCTTCACTCCAGTCTTTCAAATGATATCTTTGACTTTGAAATGGTGCTAAAAATCCCTCACAATTAGTATATCCAACATCCACAAGATAGTATAAACCTAAACATGTAGTACATAACTTTATGTTACTTCTAAATTGTTATGTAATGTGGTCATTTTTGTAAGAATGTTAGACAAATCTTACCACGAGGAAATATGAAATCATTGTTTCTAGTTATTCTATCTCTTAATATTCGACCATCAACAGTTGATCGTTCTCACCCTAGTAGCACATAGATAAATTGTACATCGTGAGAGCATACTCCTAAGATATTAGTAGTAATATCATTTTTACTTGTGCGATATCTTGATCTGTCAGCCTTCGGAAAACGAACTCTGACACGAGTTCTATCTAGAGCTCCTAAACACCCCTATAGTAAAAAACTATGTTAAGTAATTGTTTATAAAAAATGTAATATCATATACAATTATAATTAACTTGCCTTAAACCATTTACATCTCTCATTTGTACAATCTTCCAATATAGGCTCAGGCTTTTTAAGTAATTGGTCTTGACGTGTGATAATCTCATTGATTACTTCTCTAAAATGTCTACTAATTGTTACTCTAAACCATCCAAAATTAGTTCTAATAGTCCTATGATTTTGGTGATCAGCTAATATATGAATGTTTATGGCCACTTACTCATCCACTAGCATGTTATTATTTGGTTTTACTATACTCGTAGCCTCAAGCACCAACGATCAAAAATATGTCTATTCATCTTTGTGGTGTTTATGCAGACATCATCACTTACACAAACTGCTTTATACATATATTTTCTCCTTTCGAAGAAATCATATTGATAGACCAACTTTAAACTTATTGACTTAACACGATGTTTCATATATCTAACTAGAATGAGCCAAAATCAATTCACTAGTTACATCACACTTGACCAAAACAATAACATTTCAACACATTTCTTTCTCCTTGCTAGTTTTCTTCTAGCTAAATATAATATTGCTATAATTGAAAAATATCATGTGTTTAGATAATTAAGAAACCAAAACAAAATAATTCATATAAAACCACACTAATTATTTACATATAATAATATAAATATTATACTCCCGCTATCCCACTTCAATTGTTCCATTTGATTATGATAATACACTCAGTTGGATATAAAACAGGACAACTGAAGTTGGACGAAGAAAGTATCAAATTACAAGTCAGTGGATGTAACTTGGAATAATTTACATTTTTATGATTCAAAGAGATAGCACAATACCTATATAAATAAAATAATGAAAATAATAATAGAATAATGAAAATGACATATGCTAAAATATTTCAATTTAGTACACCAAAATAACACCAAAACAATATAGTATCATTAATCCAAAATGTATTTATACACAACCAAATTGTAAAGCAAACACTTTAAAAAATGCAACCAAAATAATATCAAATCAATATAGTTTGACAAAACCAACATGTGTTCATACACAACCAAATTGTAAAAAAAATACTTCAAGTAAGTGAAACCAAAATAATACCAAAACAATATTGTTTATCATAACTATACTTTATCCAATCTGAGCGTTCTTCTATTGACATCTTCAAGAAAATATCTTTCTTTGCATTAGTATTAAAAAAATCAGCCACCATGTAGCGAGTTCGGTTATCCAAATTTGGGACATCTTTTATAGCACTTCAAATAGTTCACTTTGTTTCTCTGTCTATTCTCCATCAAGTTAGACATTTTTTCAAAATTAACAGCTATAGTCTCAATGCCAACAAATATATTTTCTAGATCTTTATTGTTGTTCCCAACTGAGTTAGAGCTCCCTCCATCCCCGGGCCTACTCCGCTTATGATTAATTGTGTTATTAGTGTGAACCTCCGAGCCTAAAGGGGTTGAGGTGGTGAAATGTTTGGGCGAGGTGATAGAGGCTGAAATGATGGTTCATAGTGATCTAGTGCTATGAATGCATCAATGTTCGGATCATATGAAAATTTTTCCATCCCAAAATCGGTATTTTCTTCCCCAAAAGTTGTAGCATCAATATAATCAGGGTCTACTGATATGGAACTGTACCCACTAGCAATTCCACCCCCGAAGACAATCTTCAAATCCTCATAATCAACCATACTTTTTCCTCGAAGATTTTTTTGAGTTGGGTGAGACTAACCAAAAAAATAATTTCGTCATTAATATATTGAAAATAATAATGCACTACACTTGTAAACTATTAATATATTGAAAATATTACGAAGTAATCTCACCTTTAAGTATTCTTTCCATATTTAATCACTCGCAGTGAATGTCTTTAAAATTGGATCTCACCCAAAGCCAGAATTGTTGCGCATAAGTGATGACATATTATATATTGTTTATTAAACCATTTCATTCTACTCAGGTAATGATTATACGTTTTAGAAATTTAATTTTAGCATTGAGATGAGGAAGGATGACTCTATCTACATTTAATTTGTTAATTGACTCATTAGCATCACGTAGTCCACTTTTTATAGCATCCACTATCAGTTGTAACAATTTATTGGAATCCTCCTTGGTCCAAACTTCATAGTTTTCTTTCTCTTTTCCCTTTCGTTTATTATTTCCTCGTGAATCTCCCATTTGAAATACTAAAAAGTAACGGGAGTAATTTCAGATGAATGAAAATATGAATTCTAAAAGATAAAAATGTTTCAAATATGTACTAATTAGAGAGAAACTATGCTTAAACAACTGAAAATTACAAAATCCAGACAAGTATAAAGATATGAGAGTGATTGATTTTTATATATACATAAAAAAATATGGATGAAACCATTAACACGTATTACCCAACACAAACAAAGAGATACAGTATATACATGAAAACGTCAATAGCATCTCCTAGTCCAATATGGTTCACTTATTCATACATGAAAACACCAATAGAATTATAGTATAAAGACAAGGTGAAGAGACATTACCGAAGGAAGCACTTCAACAATCACTCCAAGAGTTCTCTAAAATCTTATGGGTTTGGATGAGATTTTCGGTATTTATAGATACCACTAAAAAGTCCTTCAAAATCCATCTAAAACAACAATCCAGTAAAAAATTTAATACCAATGGATTATTTTTAAATAGTAAAAAGTATTGCATGAATACCAATGGATTTGAATGGACTCTTAATAAAATCTTGAAAATTCATATTGAATACCAGTGGATTGTTTTTAAGTGACATAAAATCATAATTGAATAGTAGCAAATATTTTTACAAAAAAAAGTTTCTTAAAATACTGTGAAATCCTAAATCAATACACTCCCCTTAAACTGCAGGGGTACAACCATCTCCAGACTCGAGGTACAAACTTTACTCCCCAATTTATGGTTAAGAAAACTCTCATTAAGGTGGTGTTTGGATCACTAAAATTGAAGTAAAAACTGAAAACATATTGCAAGCCACGATGCACATACAGGTGCTCGGCGACGTCGCACAAGAAGCCTTACATGCTATACTGCCAAAAGTGCAGCGCCAAATGCCTTTGCGTTCCAAAGGGAGTTTATGGGAATAAAAAAACATGCCCTTGCTACAACAACTAGAAGACTCAATAAGGCAAACCTAAATGCCCTTAATTGATTAATACTAATTACTTCCTCTGTCTCAACTAAGTTGCGGCGTTTACCATTTTGGGTTGTCCCAACTAAGTTGGGGAGTTTCAGTTTTAAGAAACATTTATCATACACACAAGTTTAAATAATATACATTACTATCATCACTTTATACACTTTTCAACTCTAAATATACATTCCTTAATTACTGTGCCCAAAAGAAATGCCTCAAGCCGAGACAGAGGGAGTACTATATATCATTTACCTTCATCCCATTAAAAGTGACCACGTTTTCTTTTTGGTACGTTCCACTAAAAAAACAAAATATAACTTTAAAATACTAACTTCCACTTTTTAGAACAAACATTTTACTTTCTTAATATCTGTGTCGATTT
Source organism: Leonotis leonurus (assembly GCA_026898415.1). Taxonomy (NCBI): domain Eukaryota; kingdom Viridiplantae; phylum Streptophyta; class Magnoliopsida; order Lamiales; family Lamiaceae; genus Leonotis; species Leonotis leonurus. Next base: position 398,158 of record JAPKLX010000091.1, read on the forward strand.
TCTTATGTTTAGCGGGACAGATAGACTACTGTATACTCCCTCCGTCCCACTTTAGTTGTCCGATATATCATATTGGGATGTCCCACTTTAGTTGTCCAATTTTCTATTGGGTCTCACTTATGAATAAAATAATAATAAAGAGAAAGTGAGTAGATAGATGTTAATTGATACTTTATTGATATGTGGTCTGAAAAGAAACTGGACAACTAAAGTGGAACGGATGGAGTATCATTTTTCTTACCAATAATTCAATTTATCTACTGTTGCAATTATTGATGATGTAATGATGCGGGAATGCTTCCTATTTATCATTTGTACTTTATGATTTATCATTTGTACTTGTATGATTGGTAGTGGTACGGCCCTCACCACATTGTTTGTGCTTTGGGTCATTTCACTCCATCACTTAATAGAACTAATTATAATTATCATTACATTATTTTGCTTTAGTAATGTATTTTAGTGTTTGTGCACAAACGTATTTTTCATGTATGCATGTTTCTTTTCATTATTTTTTCTTCTTAAAATGATAGTTTCGACCAATAAATTAAAGTGAAAGTGGCATGTTAATAATTAGCAGCTTTCAGCTGAGCTTTTATTTTTCTTCTTACTAGTATATCATCCATGTGCACGGCACAGTTTTAATTATATTTCCGTGTAAAATTTAATTAATTACGAAGAAAAAAGAAGAAATGTTAAGTTAATATCTTAATTGTTCTTATATCTAATATATTGTTAATTGTTCTTGGAATAAATCTTGCGTTCTCTCTCTCATGTATGTAGATTTAAGTCATGATTTCCTTTATCAAAGTCCCAACTCTTTAGGACATGACAAACTTAAACTCATTAGGCATTTTCTGTTATGTCTATAATTTTGAAGCAATAAATTAACAATTAAACATTAACAATATTTATATTTTAATATATGAAAATAATAATACCGATTAAGTAAGTTTTTACTACATTTATATGTATTATTATAGGGGAAATGGATTATATTTAAGAAAAATAATAATTAAATAAAATATATAAAATTGACATTATCAATATTTTTTCAATAATAATAAAAAAAACATGAATGTAGTGAAACATTGAAATAAAGAAAATTCAAACATCATTGCAACATCACTTCATCTCATACATAATTTCTTTTATTTTTTACAATTCTATAACTTTTTCGAAGAAAATAAATGCATGATTTCTTTTTGAATATATAATTAATGGTTACCCACAATTTATCCTAAATGCAGTTAATATTGTAGTTGTTATAATAATTTTTTATAGTGAATGTGTCTTTCACTTTGAAAATGTATTTTAAATATAACTATCATATTAAATTTTGGCGGTAAAAGATAATGGTTAAAAACTATGTTTTTATATATTAATAGATTTTAAAACCCAAATATGATTTTATTCAACATCATATTTTGTTTATCCAGAAAATAGAAACTAACGAACCTGATCTCACATGGCGATCCCAATTTTTTCAAGCTGCAACATATTTATATCTATATATATTAAAACAGAGTTTTCAATTGAATTGAAATTGAGTGGCAATTTTGTTAATTAAGTCAAATTTATGGTCGCTTAATGCTACAATTATACGACAGTTTATTTTCTCATAACCAGTTTTAATAATTAACTCACGTTCAGAAACTACTCTCCTATATGCCCATATTTATGTGGCTATGCATATGATTATTCTCTTCTTCACCTCTTAAATTCATTATGCAGAAATAAATCAACCGAGCTAAGTAATCTCAATATTATTTGGTGCTGAGGAAGGAAGAACATGTAATTAATATGCTAGAGAATGTGTATCCATTGAAATTTCATTTCATGTTTTATCCAACACAGTGATGAATACGATTCTCGTCAAATTCTCTTCTGTAATTTATACTGCACACTGGGCTTCTTTTGTGTCCGTGTGAAACTTGATGTTTGTTTTAGATGGTTTAATTATTTATTTGTTTGTAGGATATACTATTTAGTTAACATGCATTTTATATGATTTTGATTAGATATCTTTTTAATCTATAATGTTTACAATATAAGATCTTACGGATTCTAGCTATTTTCTTGCTCCTACTCTCTCTAATAAATGCATGCATCAACATTTGTGCTATCTTTATCTCTTTTGAGTACAAAATTTGCATTGATCAGTTTTGAATTTTCCACTCAAATGATCAAGTTTAAAATCATTAATTGCGATTTCAGTTTTGGATAGGATGATTTGTTTTAAATGAGTAGTCGAAGGTTCTGATATTTCGTAATATGAAGGATTTTGAAACATATAAAGTGAACAATGTTTGTTGGTCGTGTTCTATTTGGTACGAAATATATGATTTAGTTATATGTTAATATATGACTTTGTTAGGGACCTATCTTTTATTCCATTAAATAGCTATCTATTTCAAATTATTTTTTTTCATAATTAAGGTCATATGGGAATTATAATTTGGAGTAATTTATTTTATATTGATTTATTTTAAGAATAAAGCGTTCTATCTTTACAAAGCTATGTGAATAATTTATTTTATATTAATTTATTTTTTCTTATCTCTTTTAATTTATCAAAATTTTCAAACCAAGCCACTTTTAATGGACGAAGGAAGTATCAAAGTAAACTTTCCAACAATGTTACAAGATGGACCGCGTTTATTACTATATATATATGCACATTATCCCATTTGTTATTGGTTAGGTAAATGGGTACATTAGTATTTTCTAACTTTTAGAGAACTACTCATTAATACTCCTATTATAGATTGTCCTCCTTGATATGTTCCTATATAGTTGCATGCTTACATGAAATGCCCATATGTTTTATTGCAGTAGCAAAAACGAATTTTTGCATTATGGGACATGACTCTAGATATATCACACTTTCTCAACACTCATGTTTCATTTTGTTTCCTTTAGATATGGTCCACATGAATTTTTTATTGCATAATTGGTTTCTTGGTTTTGAAAACAAAATCTGCAAAGTAGAAAAACCATAAGCATATAGTATAGATCAATTGTGGTGTTATTTGTTCTCAAACAGGTATAGATGATTATCGGGTTATTACCGTGCATTAGAGATTATTTGTAAAAGGGCTCCGTTGAGTTCCATATCTGTGATAGAACCAATTCTTATAATTATGAAACTCATATGAGAAACAGAAGAATAGGCTATTTATTTTTTTTAAATTCCGTTGACCAAGAAGTGTTGAAGCTGCATAGATTATTTGCATTGCTCCTACTATTATCAACCAAGAAGAAAACAAAGAATGATTATGAGGAAATAATTCCATATTGATCCGAACTTATCCATATGCTCCCATCTTTAATAAGATTCCGACTAGAAGCATACAAGTACTATAATGCGCTTGTACGTGAGTATCTGGTAACCATGTATGTAGAGGTATGATTGATAATTTAACAACAAAAGGTAGAAAAAATCCAATATAAAATAATATTTGCAAGGCTATATATTAGTTTGTGATTAAAATACATATCACAACAGAGTCCAATTTCAAATTGGCTATATATCAAGGCACCATTATTTAATAATTAATGTAACAAAATTGCATTTTCCATTTGAACTGAATAGATTTATGGGCCTTTATTTTGCCTCTTAAGGCCGAGCATCGCCAGGCCCATTAATTAATGCTATAATGAAAAAACGCCCAAGTAATTCTTCTACTAATTGGAATTTTTTTAAAATTTCATTGCAACCTTTATTGTGTTTCTGTATGCCCAAATAGTTGCAGGCTAATATTTCAACAATTATAAGTATTCTTTTCTTATGTTGAATTCCCCTTTTCTCTATATCAGAATCAACAGGTTAATAATTGAATGTTACTTATGCTTCCATTCACCAGTTTTTAACATATGTGATTATTAAATTTATTCTCTTTATTTAATACTACTATATTTTGCTGGGGTGGTGTGGAGCTTGAATTGGAGATATTTTAGGTTCACTTTATTAGTCCAGTTTTAATCTTAATAGACTTTAGGGTTATGCTATATTGCTACTTATAAATAGCGTCTCCTCCTTGTAACCTAGTATCCAAAAATCATATAGTGAAAAACGCTGGTTTGGTATCGCCCCCAGACGTAGTCGCAAGACAAACTGGGTAAACAAATTTGTGTTCTTTATTGTTCGTGATTGTGTACATGTGTATATTCTCAACAACTGATATAAGAGACTTCGGGTAAGGTTTCAATCAGACAGTTCGATGGATCCAATTTCAGATACTGGAGGATGCAGATCGAAGATTACCTCTACGGCAAAGATCTGTATCTACCCTTGAAGGAGGAATTGAAGCCCGAAAAGATGGATCAGAAGAAGTGGAACCTATTGAATAGAAAGGCTATGAGTGCGATACGTCAAACGTTGTCTATGAACATTGCCTACCGCACAACTAAAGCCAACTCTGCAAAGGAGATGCTGGAGATCCGGGAGCAGATGTATTAGAAGCCCACAACAACGAAAAAGATTTATCTGATCAGACGATTGTTCAACCTCCGGATGTCGGAGGGCACACCCGTGCAACAACACCTGAACGAGTTCAACGTGATCATCAGGCAGTTAAGCTCAGTTGAGATTGATTTCACTGATGAGGTACTTGCTTTAGTTTTATTATCTTCTCTGCCAGATAGTTGGGTTGCAACAGTAACATCAGTTAGCGCTTCGTCCGTAAAGTCTAAGCTGAAGCTTGACGAAGTAAGGGATCTAATGATTAGCGAGGAAGTTCGCAGAAAATGATCAGGATCTTCCTCAGGTTCAGTTTTGAATACGGAGGAAAGGGGCAGATCGAAGAATAGGCAGAATCATGGCAGATCAAAATCCAGAGGAAAGAGTCAATCAAAGAAAGACAAGGATTCGATCCAGTGTTGGAATTGTGAGGAGTTTGGTCACTATAAGAATCAGTGTACAACACCCAAGGAAAAAAAGAAGGGAAATAACGAGAAGAAAACAGCAAACGCAACCATTGAGGATATTGGAGATGCGTTGGTCTTAAGCGTCAGCAGTCCGTTGGAGTCATGGGTGTTGGATTTTAGAGCGTCGTTCCATTCATGCAGCGATGATGAAATAATGGAGAACTATGTGCCTGGAAAATTCGGACAAGTCTACCTTGCAGATGATGAACCTCTGAATATCGTGGGAAAGGGAAATGTTCAGATATCCACACTAAACGGATCGATGTTGAAGCTAAATGGTGTGAGGCACATACCGGGATTGAAAAGGAACCTGCTTTCAATCGGTCAGCTTGATGTTGAGCGATACTCAGTAACATTCGGCTGCAGCAGTTGGAAGATTAACAGAGGAGCTATGATTGAAGCTTGAGGGAAGAAGGAGGGAATGTTGTACACAAAAACTAACTCCAAAGATTTCATTGACCTTGCAGGAGCAACAATCAATGCTGATTTGTGGCACTGTCGTCTAGGCCACATGAGTGAGAAAGGAATGAAGGTGATGCGTTCAAAAGGGAGGCTGCCAGGGTTGAAATCTGTTGAGATTGGTCTGTGTAAGGGCTGTATTTTCAAGAAGCAGAGAAGTTGGAGCTGGTGCATAGTGATCTATGGGGACCAGCGACTTTAAAATCCCTTGGTGGTTCAGAGTACTACATGACCTTCATCGATGTTTGCACTAGAAAGGTATGGGTTTATTTTCTGAAAAGACAAATCTGATGCTTTCAGGAAGTGAAAAGCCCTTGTAGAGAATGAAACAAGGTTGAAAGTTAAGTGTCTTCGCTCCGACAATGGAGGAGAGTATGAGCTCCGTGAGTTCAGCGATTACTGTGCTGAGAATGGGATTCGCATGGAGAAGACCATGAGAGGAACTCCCCAGCAGAATGGAGTGGCAGAACGAATGAACAGAACGTTGATGAGTGGGCCAGATGCATGAGGTTAAAGTGTGGATTGCCTAAGACGTTTGGGCAGATGCAGTAAACATAGCAGCGTACCTAATCAATAGAGGTCCATCAGTTCCATTGGAGAATTGGATACCTGAGGAAGAATGGACGGGAAATGTCACGACCACACTCTACTAAGGATAGTAGAATCCGAAAAACCGTGACTAAAGGAGGGATTTAAGAAACTAGAATAGAATGGGGAAATAGAATCAAAATGAATTGAACCACATTCACATAACTTAGCTGAGTAATTCATTGTACTAAATCGACATAGGAATAACTTGAGTCATAAGCTCATACATAACCATGAATATTTAAGAAGACTGAAGTCTTGAGTCTATTACATATAATTCTCAACTAGCAGCGGAAAACTATTCGGATCGATGAAAGTTCTACACGTATAAAGACATGTAGAACCCCCAAGAGTCAACTGCTAAGAGACCGACAAAAGCATGACGTAGCACCCTTTTCTTCATCGTTCCATAACCTGCACGTTTAGAAATACATGCAGGGCTGAGTACAAAAGTACTCAGTAGACACTTGCCAAAATCGCACTCATACAATTATAACTATCAAGCCATTAAAAGTGAAACATAAGGATTTTGTCTCTAAAGCACCTATGTTCACCAAAATCATTTCTCGTGAAAATCTTATGTTCGACTGCAGTCTAAGTTCTTTTGTAATCAACCATATCTAAAATTTTTTGTGCCGGGGAGGTGGCCACCTCACACGGACACTGGACCGGCCAACCCACTAAGATGACTCACAGTCCGTTGTGTACACTAGTCCGAGTAAGATATTTAATCTATTGGGACCCGAATTCGATTATAAATAAGCAGATAGGCATCATACATAAATTGAAACATTTATGGCAAGACAGTAGTTGAAAACAACTAATTTCATTCTAAAGTCATGCACACATATTTTATAGAGTAAGAAAGTCTACTTGGATAGTCTTGATTGGTGTTGGCTTCGTTCTCGGAGTGCGAATCCGACCTCTTGTCGAAACCTTTAAATAAATCTCAAGTGAGATACAATCTCTGAGTGTATCTAATATTTTCTAAGTGTAAGGAAATATTATCCTTTACTATTTTGAGAATTATTCCCGGGTCTCTACTCGACTGTAATTCGAGTATTGAATTTATTGTCTAGAGACGTTGATTTCTCAAATCAACTATGTTTCTTAGATTCTAATTTCATTTATTAAACCCAAGTAATATTTATTGGATCATAATAAATAAGGAAATTTCTAATTGAATATTCTAAATTTCTAAGTCAAAATATTTATATAATTTCCTATAGGTTGGAATATCCTACTTAATATATATTAAGTATGATTTATAATTAAATAAATTATTAAGATGAAACTCTACTAATAAATAAATTCTCTTAAACTAATTAATTAAAATAAAATCTTATATTTGGACATAGTCCAAATAAATTCTTGATTTACTAGAATTATTAATTAGCCCACTTGATAATCCAATTAGCCCAATTCTAATTAAAATTTTCGGCCCAAACATATACACTTATTTGATCAATTTCTAGCAATTTACTTAGCCCATAAAAGACTTAAGTAAATTATCCCACATAATAAATTAAACTAGTCCATCCTTAATTTATTTAATTTAGCCCAATTGAAATAAATTCTCCACTCATCTCAATAATTTATAGGCCCAGACTAATTATTTAATTTAACCCAGTTAAGTATACTCCCTCAGCCCATTTGGTTCTAATTTTTCGGCCCAACTCCTATAGCTAATTCGGCCCGTAATTATTTAATTATAGGCCCAGTCATAAATAAATTCATTGGCCTAATATTATGTCAGACTCGGCCCAATACCTGGCCCATAATCCAGCCCATCTTCTACACACTTCTATCCTTAAAACCTAGACTAACTTAATCTACCATATTCTCTTCAACACTTAGCCGTTCTCCACCATCTTCTCTCCCTCTCTTTCTTGGCCCCTCTCTCGGTGTCTCTTCTCTCCCGTCGCCTCTTCTCTCTCGTCGCCTCCTCTCTCTCTGCCATGCCTCGCCACTGCTCCACCTTCTCCGCGTCACTGCCTTTTTCATCGCGGAAGGTAGCTACGGGTAAGCCGTAGTCGGGCAGTTATAGAGGAATCACAAAACAGTCGTAGTCAGAGCTGCTTTGCTCACCCGAGGCCTCTCTCCGGCGACCTCTCCCTCAGTTGGACTCGGAAGGGGTCATTTCTCTCACCGGAGGTTCTCACCGCCGCGCCTCGCCGCTGCCGCTCCCCTCATCTCTCGGTAAGTTCTCCCCTTTCCCCTTCTTCTTGTTCTTTTATTTCATCTTCATTACCCATTTTACTTTAATCGCATGTCATTTTCTTTTGAGGGCTGGAGTCCAATTTCTTCTTAGTCTCGGCTTAAGTTTTATTTGGTTAATTATTGTGACAACTTTAAGTTCTAATATTTCAGAATGTACTATGATTATTGTTAGTTTCTTATTCTGATGTTTTATGAATTAAAGGAGTCTTATGAGAGAAATCTATGTTTCCAGATTAGTTTCGAGCGACTCGGGGTTGTTCGAGTTGGATTCGGGGCTATTCGGGATTGGTTCGGGGTTGTTCGGGATTGGATCAGGGCTGTTCGGGATGGGTTCGGGGCTATCCAAGAGGATTCAGAGCTGTTCAGGTTCGTCCAGGACTGGTTTGGGGCTGATCGAGGCTGTTCGAGGTTGGTTCTTGCAGCTGTCCTCTTTGAGGATGATCATTATCAGCTAAGTATCCTATTCCTTGTCATTTTTATGCATGAGTTCTTATGGTTTTGATTTGGTTTGCCGTTTATGTGAAGTTGTTTTTAAGTGTTAGAACATTTAGAATCTCCTCATGCTTGTTTCTTAGTGTGTTGAAATTCTAATCACAAGATTAAATTCTTATCATGAGTATCTCTATGTTAAGAGTAGTACCGTAAACAGGATATGTTCTGGAGAATAAATTCTATTGTGTCCTTCGTTGCTTTCAAGAAGTTTTCTAATACATTCCTATTGATAACTTATGCTTAGAGTTGCAGCACTTAAGTTCAAGGGTTTGAGCATCTAAATTCAGGTTATAATCTGTCTTATACCTGTGTTTTCTGGAATCTAGAGAGTGAAGTGGAGTTATGTGATAAACATGATTTTTCAATGATGTTATAACATTTTTGGGTGTTAATTTATTGTGAAAAACATGATTAAAGAATATTTTTCCTATTGATTTCTATATATTTTTGATAAGTTGGAAACTTATTCGAAGTTGGTATTTTTGAAGGTAGAATGGTCGAATTTCGTGCATTTGAGTTGTGGAAT